>CAJRST010000001.1:14387018-14530697 GCA_907169785.1 Menidia menidia | reverse complement strand
TAAGTAAGTAAGTAAGTAAGTAAGTAAGTAAGTAAGTAAGTAAGTAAATGTGTGATGAATTAGAAACACCTCGGAGCTGTCATTTATAACCAGTACATTTTCAACATTAAATCTTTAAAATTTCAAACATCTCTAGATCTTATTTGCTACACCTCCCTTAAGATATAGAGTATAAACCGTCGATAAAACAGATCAATAGAAATAATGTTTGCTGCCGGCCAACCTTTTTGAAGAGCTGAGGTCTGCCATTCAAAAGGCCCTCACTTCACACCGTGCAGAATTCAGGAACTGGTCATCCTCCATCGCTCTGTTCAGATGGTGCTGATGAGGATATAACACTGTGCCTCTGACCAGCTAATTGAGCCCTCAGAGAGACTTCAGAGAAAATCAAATCTCATCATGTGGAGCGACAAAATGCTGACCATACCTGTTATGTCTTACATGGCCAGCACTACTGTCCATGTAAAAGGTAGAGCGTAACGAACATGTCTCTGTTCCAGATAGAGCTGCTGCTATACTGTTATATAATTACATTTAAACTACATTTTAGTTAAAAATATATACATTTATACATATATATATATATATACATACATATAAACCATATATATATATATATATATATATATATATATATATATATACATATAAACCATCTGTTTCTCTCCCTCAGCTATTATTCAAGAAGCTGTAGTAATAATAAAAAAGACAGTTTAAAAGTTATTCTTTCATGTTTTATGTATAAAATCTTTCAACTGCAAGACCCCTCAGAGAAGAAAATTAAAGTTAGCCAGGAACTTGTAATTTGTTTATCATATTGATAATAAGTGTCTGAACTGACTATGCAAGCCGTTTCCCTGCTGTTTGCATACCTAAACACAATGTAATTACAAAAGCAGAGGATTTGCCAGGTTCCTAAGTATTACTACACACAAACACTGCCTCTATTTTCCGCAGGAATGGCTAGAGAGGACACGCAGGGTGGTTTTTCAATCAAACAAGAAAACCACCCTGATAAATGTCTATGCTTTTTACTTTAGCCACATTGGGGTTGCACATCATCCAATAACAAAGTAAGAGGGCTCATGTTTGAATCTCCCTCTTCTATGTGGATTAAAAGATGGGATCCCGCTAAATTACTGGAGTTGAGTACAACAATGTCAAATTTGTTTAGAGTTTTAATCTGAGGTCGCTAAAACAGCGGGCCACAACATCACTCGCCTCTGGGGGATTCTCAAGATTTGGAGAATCAAAGTTTCCAAATCTTATTGACGGACTGCACACATACTATGCAGAAGGAAGTGAAGGATTAATGCTTTACCCTTTCCTAATTAGTTTGTAACTGAACATGACTTTTAAAAATCTAGTTCAACACAGAGGCCATTTCCTGGGATCAAAAGTGGGGTTGGTTCTCTTTCCACAAGAAAAGAGAAATTAAATAAAGCGTTGCTTTCAGGCTCTTCCTATTTTGAGACGCTTAAAACAGTGAAAAATGTCACTCTGAAAACCCCAAAAAAACAAGACTCAGCTGCATGGGATGTGGCTCAATTCCAGGTCAAACGGCACATATTTGTGCTGCAACACGTACAGTCTTCACGCTTCGCATCACAGCAATTAGATATTCAACCTTGAGACCCTACACAGGCAGACCCAGCAAAGGCATCACCATCGACTTCGGCAGGCAGCGTGATGGATGAGATCTCCTGCTACAGCCGCAGCTCAATTCCCCGCATCACTCCAGGGGCGGCGACGTGACTCCACAGCTGCCACTGTGACGGCGTGGGATAGAACCCCCCGACTTACACTGGCAGGCAAGCGCGCATCCTAATGTTGCACATATTTATCACCGGTCTGGGGCCTCGAGCTGCCGAGCGTCCCGTAGTGATTAGATTATCATCACTGCAGAGTCTCGGTTTTGAAATGTACCTTTCTTTACATTGCAACGCTTTTCCCGGGATGAAAAATCAACACATCTGTCTCATTAAAGGTTTCGTTCTGTGTCCCTTCAGGCCTTTCTGTTAGATAGTTCAACTCCGTTACTGCAGTATGATGCAGCTGTAATTGCACGTCTAAAGCTGACATGCAATTAAACGATTCAGATGTAATTATGCAGCACTTTTTCAGCTGAGTACAAAAACAAGTGTCTAATTAAAGCTAGTTAATCATGAACAAACACTTAAGAAAAAAAAAAACAGTGGGATCTTGGGAGGCATTAT
Source organism: Menidia menidia (assembly GCA_907169785.1). Lineage (NCBI taxonomy): Eukaryota > Metazoa > Chordata > Actinopteri > Atheriniformes > Atherinopsidae > Menidia > Menidia menidia. The sequence continues at coordinate 14,528,481 of CAJRST010000001.1, read as the reverse complement.
GTAGAATTTTCATCCATTGAGCGGTATGAGGCAGAGAAAAACCATCTAGAGAATAGAAGTTTAGCCAGATGTAGAGCCAGAAAAAAGAGCTAACAATGACAATTTTTATGAAACATAGCATTTACAGAGCGGGGATCCTGTGCCGGCCCCCATGATGCTTTTTTCGTGACTTGTGTTGAGAGGTTTTGGCATTGATCAGTACCAAATGCAACAAGACCAAAGGCCATTCAGAAGATAGTTCATTGAGATTTGCGGTAAGCATTCCATCACCTGAGCTGAGGAGAACTTTAACATATTCCATTCAAGACAGCGATGGAATCTTCTGTGTCATAAAAGGCATGAAAGAAAACTGACACATTTGGATTCTGTAACATGAATACTCTGATAGGTAAAGGATCATAATAGAAACTTTCTTTCTGGAAGGAAGTGATGCGTGTTCTCTTTAATGTTTCAAAGATTTTTCTTACTCATGAGTGAACAGGATACATATAACTTGTAAACTGATATAAGCCTTGTTAGACAATGTATAAGAGTGAGTCAGTTTGGTTGTAAACTTGCTGTCACCGTTGTGTTATCAGGTGTGCAACGCTCACTGGAATCAGTTGCTTCTCATGTCAGCAACCACACTGGCTGCATCTCAACACTTTGAAGTCTTGTGGGGGCCTCAGGGTACGTCAATATCCTATTTCCCAATGTCCGAGCCGGCTCAAGTGTGCGGAGGATATGCAACCTTTATCATGTTTACGACGATAGTCATAAACTCTAAAATTACTCTTTTTGCCTATTTTTCCGTCTTTAAAAAAATGCATTGGAAGAACATAGGCCAATAGGAACAAAAATCTGAAAAAGCTATGCAAATATAGGGGAAACTGGTAGTAAAAGGAAAAAGAAAATATATAAATTTTTTGATGAAAACGGATGTGTAAGGAAAAGAAAAAAGAAAATGTATAGATTTCTTGATGAAAAAGCATGTGTATGGAAAATAATGTCAGTTTCGGTCCTCCATAATAACCATCATGCATCCAATGCTCTTCAAGATTGGTGGAAAAAATTATGGAAGTAATTTTCAATATATTGAAAAGAAGGTTTAATATCACTGCCAGGCTCACAGTTTTAGGCTCCACAGTAGAACTCCCAGACTCACACTTCTCACCTTTTGACAAGAGGTGGCTTGTTCAGGCTCTGACTACAGCAAAAAGGATTCTATTAAGACACTGGATGAAAAAGAACCCTCTTCCTTATGATGAATGGCTTACAACTATGGTGAAACTGGCCTCTTACAAGAAAGTGACATATAGCCTCCTATGTAAAATGCATCAGTATGATTGTGCATGGTCTGCCTGTGCCAACTGGCTAACTGTAAAGTAGATTTGGAAAGGTCGGTGTGGCATATTGACACATTTGTTGTATGTAACAAAAAAGTCAATACAATTTGCATTAGAAAAAAAAAAAGTTCCGTTTGGAACATTTGCGATGACAATGTTGTTTTTTGCAGGTTAGTAAATCTTATGAATCCTCACTGATATGTGACCAATATAATAGACACATTTAAGAGTTTCATTTCTGAGATGGACTGGTGACCTGTCTAGGGTGTATCCCCTCACTTTATCTAAATGTACTTCTTCAGGGTGGATTTAATTTTTTCATTTCATGATTGTTCTTCTTTTGTATGTCTGATGTTGTACTTTTCCTCTTTCCACTGCTATACGACCAAAAGCTTGCTGGGTTCTGAAAGATCTAGGAGAGATATTATTTTTTACTATGAAGTGTGTATACTATTTAATACCATAATTTAATTCTGAAGACACATGCTCAGCCTTCATTTAATTTTAAAGCAGATTTCAGGCAAAAAGTAATTGCATTTTTTTGGTTTGCTTGATTGGTTGGTGAGTGGAACACAAAGATAATCACTTCTATGAAATAGCTATATAGCCCGGCAATAAGTTACCTCCAGTGCTGAGTTCTACCTTAAAACACATCGATGTCAGTGCCATACACTTAATATAAAAAAAACTAAGTGAGCAACCAGCCCAATGGCCCCACAGCTTTGAAGTGTTAATATCAGAACTAAAATGGTTCCCTTTCAGAGGCAGATTACGAAGTCCTGAGAGTCTCGAGCTGTGGCCAAAACCAGAATGCACACAATTGCTGGCACAGTGCAAAGAGGGTGGAGGAAAAGACCTTGATTAAGAATAAAAGAATATCAATTCTGAAGCCCACCCATACTTAAGTTCCGGGCTGAGCATGTATGTAGGATGTGTGCACAATTGTGAAGGGGGTACATGTGAGTACGCATAAATGCAAAGGATAAGTTATCCAGAGGGAGTTGAGACACAAGCCCAGATTATCCCAGTAATGAGTTGATGAACTGGCCTGTGGAGAAAAACCTGTATCATTTTAAGACTTAACACCTCAGAGCACTATAGAATGGCATACATAAAACAAGTGTCTTGGTATGGACTTAAAATAGGTCCTTAGACCGAGGAAAATCCGTTATATGAAGCACATCCTAATAATGTATGATAGATTTTAAAGTTTAATCTTTTGTGACTACAAGGAAGACCTTTCAATAGGCTGTGAGAGGAGACCCAAACTACCTGCAAAAACTACTCTCAATACTTTACGTCAGAGGAGCATGTTCAAAGCCCAAAGACAGCTTGATTACTGCCTGATAAGACAGACTTCTAAAACTGTTAACTTCCTTTGATGTTCCCTGAGCAGAGCTTGCTATTGATGCTTCAGGTGCACTGCCATCTCTGTAGCAAGTTTACCGCCTCTGCTATTAACCTGCGCAGCTAAAGCTAGAAATCGGAGGATGAATCCATGTGAAATCACAGGGAATTCAAATCAATGATGTTCTGTGGGCTGAAAATACAGCCTGTTGAAACAAAAACCGTCTCCCTTCATACCGCCATTATGCAACTGTGTTAATGATTGATTAATCATACCATTCTGCCAATAATTTCTCTGTAATCCAATTAGAGCAGACAAATGATCAGCATGCCTACATTTACATGACAAAACAAAAGTACCCCACCAGGTTTGCGTGGGAACATTCCTAGGCTAAAACAAAAAGGGGTCACGAGCCAACAATAAAGCATGGAATCCATTTTTTGGGGGGTCCACCTTCTGTGGTTTTTGCTTACAAAGGATTTGCGGCCATAATGGCTCTGAGTTCTAAGGCTGAACATGTTCTTGCTTTTAATTACATGTTTTCATATACAATGGCTGCTCTCTTTCCCCTCGTTTGTTTGGAGCAATGGCATTGTGTGTAATCTGAAGTGAGTATGGATGTGGGGTTCCATAATCTCTCATTTTGGGGCCTACCGGATGGCACCATTAAGTAGGTTTGACTGTTTCGCTGCAATTTTAGAATTTTTTTTTATGTTATATGAAATAACATATTTTCTCAATCAGCTACTTCTGTATGACATTTATTTCACTGTTTTGCAGAAAAAAAGGGGAAACCAAATGCCAAACTATGGGGATTGATTAGCTATTTGCAAAAATGATTCCCTTTAACATTTGAGTCAGAATCAGCTTGACCAGTGCATTCTCTACTACAAACATATCGTATTTCTGACCTTACTTGCCATCGTTCCATATTTTATTTCACAATTTTTATCTACTGGAAGAGGCAACTTTTGTTCTTTTGAAAACAGTAAAAGGGAGAAGACAGCACTGTTTAGGGATCACTTCTGACACAGTGAACATTTAAGATGCTGTCGAGCTGTTTTCAGCATCCGGAAATTACCATTCCAAGGTCAATGCAAGAAATCATTAAAAACCAAAGCCTTTCTGAAAATAAAGCTCTTCTCAGTTCGTATTCTGTTCTTCTAAACTAAGCTACTGTAGTAATGTGTCACAAAGCTTAATCAAAAATATTAATTTTAGGTTAATTGTTGACTCCAAGGAGTGAGTGAGAGTGTTCAACTTTGTTTTTTTGTTTTGTATGTCCGTGTTGGACTGGTGACCTTTCCGGTATATCACCCGCCTCTTGACCAATGACAGCTGCAACAGGTTCCAGTCTATTAATTCCATACGGACCTTTGCTCACACTGACACACTGTTCAGTGTAAACCTGCAGCGTTAAAACAGCACCGCTGGCAAAAGAAACTGAAAAAAAAACCTTTCTTATCACTCAGCGTTTTCCAAAAATTCTAGGAAAAGAGTTACTGACCTCCAGATTGAAATGTCAGGATAAAAATTTATTGTGAGGTTCTCAGAAATGGTCCTGAGTCTCCATCAGGAGCAGCAGCGCATTAAACCGCTTATGTGCACATAAAGCAAGACACCAGACCTTGTAGTTAAAACTAGTCGGGCCTCAAATCTGACCTGTTTGGAATCAGAATCTAATTGAAATGGAAGAATGTCGCTTGTGATATGAAAGCAACCAAAAAGCATTCTTCATTCAGGACCAGCAAAGAGTTCAGTGAGACAGTTGACAAGTTATACCTCCAAGCTCCTTCTTTTAATCCTAAAACTTGTCAGCACTGTGAAAAATGACTCGTTTTGTTGGAGACATCAGAAATAAATCTACAGGCTGAGCAGTAACTGAAAGGTAGGGAGAATGTGAAGTAGGAGAAGACAAAGCTGGCTCATGCACCAAGTGGGCAAACATGACGGGTATACGGTTCCCTCCATGAAATCCATGGTGCAGAACATTTGACTCGCTGTTAGGTGGGTAACACTTTATGTGAATGTGCCATTAACGTAATCTTCACTCCCTCCTCTGGTGATTTACAGGGATTTGCTGAAATGCCACAGTTCACAGAGGCGTCTGTTTGAAAATGCAAAACGAAGCCTTTAGCCACACTCTGTATTTCCATTTATAACAATCGCAAACAAAACCTGAATGTGATTCAATGACAGTTTAACGTTAAATGTGACACCATATCTTGCACAGTCTGCCTCGCTCATTTAGCCAGGGAGTTTTAAATCTTCATCTTCCAACTCATTCTTGTGTGAATGAGACCATACCACCATATTTAAAAGCTATAACCTGCCATTTATTCTCTAAAAACAGTGGGCTTTTTATGTGTCTTAGACGGCCTTGCCAAACCTGAGCAGGTTGATATTTAATTTGCTCGTTTTAGGCCGTGCTTTGCCTTCCTGGCATAAGGGGTGAGAAAATTGTTATTTTAATCGTCCTTACATCAAGTATCCTGTTTCAGTCAAAGCTGAAAGTCTTCAATTTCTTCTCGCACCATTTCTTCTCCCGCCATAAAAATATGAATCTATGGAGGTATTCAAATAGACGAATAGCACTGTCGATGCGTTCAGTCTCAACGATGCAGGATATCCAAGAAACATAAAAAAAAAACGGGATGTTCCTCAATTTCCCAAACAATAATTCTGCTCCTGCTGCTTTTGCCGTTTTGGTCCAGTGCGATGCAGCGTGATCGACGCTAGCCTTGCGCAGAGCAGTGTGGAGCATTATATGGCGAGTCCCAATAAATCAGGGAGCCTGCTGCCCTTTCCCGAGCAGCAGCAGAGCCAAGCCTTCATCTCCCATCAGCTTCCCCCAAACAGCCAAAAAACACCCGGAGAAACAAAGGAACACAGGGGTACAGAGGTACAGCGAGATACCGGGGCGAAGCAGAGACGGCTCATCACACACTGACAATATTCCCTGATTGCTCTGAAATATATGCGGGATAGTGCATGGCAGATGGTCCGTGATGCTAATTAGAAGCAGCGTTCTCTTTCCCATCGTTATATCTGTGTTGTGGAGGTGCTGCCTGCTTTGTTTATGGTGGCAAGGAAGATAAATGTTGAGGAAGTTTGACTTTGCAAAGATTTGACAGAAACTGAGAGAGCCCTGGGAGTAAATCATAGTACAGCTAGATGATAGAGGATGCTCTTTGACTCTGAATGACTGCCAGTGCCAATATGTTTTTCATTACCTCGATAACGCTCCTTCTGCTTCTTTAGCGTTCTCGTTTTTTGTACTCCAGTTCCTCCACGATGTTAAACAGAAGCCACTTTGTCTCCCTGTCAAAACATGTGTGTCACATCGAAAACAGAGCACACTGAATAATAAACAATGTTTTTTTTTTTTTCTAGAAATCATTGGGGGGGTTGTAAATTGACTTTTCAGTTTGATAACTGCTTACGAAGACAAATGTTTGCATCTCAAGTGAATGCAAATCACACACGCGAAGCTGAAGCTCTGCTGAACGAGAAACCATCAATCGTGACTGCACACACACAAACAAACACACACACACACGCAGGCATACACGCACAGGAAAAAGCACACACTTTTAAAACCTCCCTGACAGGTTTACCCACAACATAATTAACTTCTCCACTGTAAATCTTTGCACTGAAGTGAAACCAGGGAAATAAACGCAGAAATCATGTCTTCTTAGTGTTCCTGAAAACCGAGCGCTCAAACACATGGCCAATCAAACCAAGCCTGAGCCACTTTTTTTTCTCTTTTTGTACACCAACTTCTCTGATTTCTTTGGACATCAACCATCTTGGCAGCTCTAGAGGCTGATAGGGATGGAGGGAAATGAAACAGAAAAATACTGAAGCGCACAAAAAAATGAGAAAAGTCAAAGGTGGAAATATATATTTTTAAAAGAACCACTGAGAAAGTCACAAGCCATTCAGTGCTCATTAACTATCATTTCGAGAGTAGAAAAACACAGATGGAATTGCAAAGAGGAAATGGGTTTCAATCCCACTCTCATGTCTTCTTTCAATGAATTCCTAAGCAGGGGGTGAAGACTGGATACAGCTCTGGTGTTCACAGGCAGGTTGCAGCTGCAGGACAACACAGAGCTGACGTCAAAGGGGGGTCATTTAACTGTGGAGGGACCAACAGTTATACTATCTTCTAATACTTCGCTCTTCTGGGTTTCCTCGGGCTGTTAATGAGCCAGCTGATGTCACCAGCGGTTTGTAAGAAAACCAGCAAACCCAACAAGAGACTCTGTAAATGAATTAGATCTCAAACTGAATTAAATAAAAAAAAAGGTTCAAATGAAAAAAAAGATGGCCATCTTTGTTGTAAAACATGAGGAAGACACACACTGCTCCCAGCCCTCCTGAAAATGGACATTGCCATAGAAACCACATGCTGTAGCGATTAGACATCAATCGACATGTGACATTCAACACTACCTCTTGGAGTGGTGGCCAAACCCACCTCGGACATTGTCCATACACACAGTGGACATGGAGATTGTCAACATGACCCATTTTTGCACACGCTCAGCCGGATATTTCATCTTGCCAAAACTAATCCAGAGATCTCTCCAAGTGTTCCGTTTTTTAGTGCTTTGTGGAAACCACCTCTGAAAGCTAATGCAGATTGGAATCAACGAGCTTGGCTCTCCTGGATGAGGATGAGAATTTATCCTTTTTCTCCCCGACAGGTTCTTTCAAGCCCTGCCAGATTGGATGAACTGTCTGTGAGCCGCAATCTTCACATCTTTCCTCAGATGTTCAAGTAGGTTTAAGTCTCAGCCATTTCATCACACAAGTCTTTTTCCTCACTTAGATGCTTTTTGGCAAACTCCAAACAGGGCTGTTACATGACTATTTTTTAAGAGTGCTTTTAGTCTAACAATTCGTCCACAGAGGCCTGATAGATGGAAGGCCGCTGAGATGATTGTCCTTCCATTTTTTGCAGATGATTTTAGATCCTCTACAGGGATGACCGTCACTTTCCTGACAAAGTCCATTCAGTTGAAGCGGCTTGGTAAGTCGGCCAGCTCCTGTAACACCCCTTAAACTTCCAAACATTTCCAATATCCATAGTTCTCGGACCAATCAAAGCTTAGGGTATAGTTGCACAGGTTTCCTATGATCTCTACCTCTGTTTAAATGAGTTCTGCTATAGTTTCCTGAACTCCATTTCTTGCAGTTTGAGTGTCATTCTTACACGTGAATAAGTATTTGAAAAAAAAGGCATCCAATCTATATGTTCTGAAGCTAATCAGAAACTGTTTTCAGGAAAAAGTCATTACATGAAGCTTTAGCTGTGAGTTTAGAAAGAAAGTTCTCTCTACTAATCTGTTCGTATTCCAGGAAGCAAAGGGTTTTTTTCCACTACTCTCTTCCACTCTTACATTTTCTCACGCTGTCAAACTCCTTCTGATGCCGCTGCTCTGTTCCACTGGTCGTCCTGCTCAATTTTTTGGGAGTCGGTCAGCCTGATTTCTTTTCTTTTAATTGCTATTTTTGTGCATTTTTGACTGTGACTATCCCCACCTCTTTTTAATACTTGGGCTAATTCAGAGGCAGGAAAAAGACCAGCGCGGGATAAGGTTAGTGGTCATAATGCTATGTCTGATAAGGCTATGGGTGCCGGTGTTCAGTCCAATTGCAAAAGCAGCTAACCCGTCTATGAAATACAGTGAAAGGCTGCATTTTAAACCACATACAACATGGACTATTTGGTCTTTGTCAGGGATGCACGGTGATGTTCGAGGTTATCACTGCTATCTGTTCAGATCCTGGTTCTGTGTGGACTTTTCCTAGTGCATACCTTTCTCCCAGTGACAACTATAATATGCCCCAAGCCCCCTGGATTGGCCAGTTTGTAAAAAAAACTGATGGATTTCACTATTCCACAATCCACAGGCCCTTCAAGGCCTCAGTAAAAGTGGGTTTGTTCACACAGTGTAAATAATGTAAGTAAAAAGTGGTCTCAATGTTGAAAGCTCCAGGTATCATCTTATCTTATCATCTTGGACAGCTAGACCTTTACCACCATTAAACAGAAGGCTCCAGATTGATTATTCCTGAGAGTGCAGTCCAGCATGATTGAAATCATCCAGGTAAAAATTTCCTACATGCAAAAGCAGCATGAGGCCAGAGATTAGTGACTTTAAAAACTGAAGCAGCAGCTCAGCCACTGAATAAGTAGCTGAGCACACAATTGCTGGCACAGTGCAAAGAGGATGGAGGAAGAGACAAATAAAGCGAATTCCTTTCTAACTAAACGAGGTAATCCATCAACATTCATTAGGAACCACAGAGGGAGGATATTTTAAATGAATTTGCCAAAATGTGAGGATAACATCAATTCAAAAGAACAGATTGTGCACGTGGGCCGATGTAAAGGCTTTTGTATTAGTGTGTCTTCCTACAATGTGGAGAGGCTCAAAAAATGATTTATTGTGGATTTATGAAGGTTTTGCTTCTGGAAATGTAGTCAAAATGGACCGCAGCTAAAGGGCATTTGTATAATGCATGCTGAGTATTTCTAACTCATTTCTTTTGGAATTTGACCCCTCATCCAGGATGCAGGATGCCACCAAGCCGCAGTACAATAGTCAGACATATCAATTAAACAAATTAGACTCCATTTGCTGTGAATCCCTCAATCTCCTCACAACTTTTTTTTTTGGCAATCGCTTCTGAAAGAGAACACTGCATCTTGCTTTAGAATTGAGAGCACATCTGGTTAGAAGACTAGCTTTGGCACACTACTGATATATTCCTACAAAAGATTGCATGCATCCCGAGTGCACATGTCCGCCTGCCCTGAATCTGATGCAAGAGAAGAGCAAAAAGTATTCATAAGCTTTTATCACCGATAACGGTGTGGCTCAGGTGCATAAGCACTCATGTTTAAGAATGGATGCTGACTGTTGGGAAGAGAAAGGAACAGGGGGAGGAGGAGAAAGAGGAGGAGACTCAGCTACTGTAGCAGTGCATCAGCAGAGAGCCCAGCTTGCATGCTGTAGAAGAGGGTGACAGAGCCTCTGAGGTTTTCAGCTGTGGTCACACAGACACTTTTAAAGTGACGCTGCCCAAATCAGAACACACACGCGAAGGCCTGAGCACTTTCCTCCGGCACCGATGGCAGAAGTCGGCCGGCCTTACCTCAGCTGCAAACAGACCCACAGCGGGCTCCAGTATGTGTGTCATTAGTGCTGACCCAGATGCTCCGAGACACTGACTGTCCTGTGGCTGCACTGCGTTCCCAGAATAACCCCCCCCATAGCTCATTACAGAGAGTCATACAGTTTAATAACCCCCGCCACGGCAACGCAACCCAAATGAAATGGCAAACGGAGCAACAACGACAAAGTGAAGTTGGACTGATAGACAAGGCTGAGGCTGAAAGGGGCTCGTGCTGAGAGCAGCCTCTGGGCTGAAGCAGAGGCAGAAGCAGAAGCAGAAGCAGAAGCCCCTGTGCGCCGCAGACTGATCAGATCACGGAGACAAAGCAGTTGACTGTCTTCGGGCTCAGGTGGAAAGATTAGTATGAGGGAGAGATAGTTACATCACACAGGAGAAAAACCCCTGAGCGGTGCAGAAGACACAATCTCAGAAATACCATATCATGCCAGACACACTTTTTCTCCTCCACGTTTAAGATGCCTTCAGTGTGCAGCACGTCAGCATATGTGAAGAGCTTCCAGTGCATGAATCACAGATAGTTGAATAGCAGAAGTTTTTTTTGTTTTTTTTTCTGTAGAAGAAATGATTAAGCAGGCTATTCATTCAGCCACAGCTCCCATCCGCACAGCCTTGTGAATCATGCACCCTGCAGCGGATTACAAAACGCTGCCTGTGTAAAAACAAAAGATCCGCTTTTTCCACCCAGTGTGTTCTTATTCCCTTCACGGTAAACGCCGCGCGCGGTGCAAGCCTACGCGCAAATGGGGGGTGGGGGGGGGTTGATGCAATAAATCGGCATGTGTGTCATGATGCTGAGGCTCATAACTCGCTGATGTCCTTACCCTCTGTGGCCACGGCGCACTGGACAACAAGTAAAAGCACGGCCACGGACCGCATCCCCGCTGCTCCGGCGCGCCGCCCGGACCTCAAACGCCTCCCCATCTCTCCTCCGGGGTCCGTCCTCTGCGGCGAGCATCCTCCGGGCTCCGCTCCCCGGTGCCCTGCTGCCCGCCCATCACTCCTCAGACCGGGAGCCATATCCAGCGGACAAGTTGCTGAAGTTTGGCTCGTAAATAATACATCGGATCGATCCTCGTGCGGGAACGGGGAGATGCACGGCTCGTCCCGCGGTGTGGTCAGCGTGTCCCGGGGGGGGGGGGGGGGGGGGGGGGGGGGGGGAGCCGGGAGGGTTGGGGAACGCAGGATGCTGGAGAGAAAAATTAAAGAAATGCGCCCCACCGCTCGGCTGCGCTCGGTCCACCCATCATCATCATCATCATCGTCGCTGCGTGGCGCAGGGCGGCGCGCACGCCGTGCCAAAGGTCTGACATGCAGCGGTTGGCGGTAAAACTGCTTCGTTTAGACGTGCTGCAGGTGGGAAAAAAAAAAGGCAGTCTGTTTGCGACCGTGCAAGAGACGGTGGGTTGCTCCCAAATGAAGCGTTTGGCTCTCATATGCGGAGAGGCCAGTTAAATCAGCCTCTAGCCCATTCAAACTGTGCCAATATCCGCGTTAAATGTGTGCAGGAAAGTCAAAGCCGAGGATTCTGCAGGACGCCCTCTGCTGGCCGCATGTGAGAAAACACAGAGCTTCTTCAGGTTAAGTTTTGGAGGAGGCATATTCTGTCCTTTAGTCTCAGGCTGACACAGTTTGCTGTGGTCAACGTGACACAGAGAGAAGCTGGGAGTGTTCTTTTTCAATCATCCACCTTTGCTGGAATTGTTTTAGAGGCACAGAGTGACCCACTGGGAGTCTTTCTACCTCAGGGTCTGCTCTTTTTTTTATATAAAATAGAAATCTGTAGTGTTGAAACCCATTAAGGACACAGTTATAGTGAAAGCCTGAAAGTTGAGACCGCTCACAGAGCTGGTACAGAAATACTTCTCTGGTGATTACATATTATCTGGTTACATGTGTTTCCACATGTATACTTTTCCCTGGTCTGCAGTTTGACAATCTTGTCACAAATCGTACATTTACTTAAATAAGCAGTAAGACATATTGGTTGCCGGTTTGTTTATAAGTAAATTATATGATGATTTGTTGGATTTTATGTTGCCGACCAACGAAAAGCCAGAAGCAGTAGAGCAAACAAAATATGATCTGATCATAAAACAAGGTGAGTGCCGAGGTAATGGGCCATTTACGGATGAAATCATCTCCCCAAAACCTGAGGAGCATGCCTAACGTCACATCTTATATGATTTGTTTTGTATGTCGTTTTATTGATACTGACTTTAAGCCAACCATCTTCTGCCATGTTAAGGCAACAAAAATATAATTTTCTTTATTGTGCCCCTTTATGGCCTCACTCACTAAAATTGTGTGTTCATATTTAAAAACACCACAGAGGTGGTTGTTGTAGCTCTGCATCACCACAGGGTGTCAGCCCAGGCACACAAACAAGACTGAAGTTACAGATTAAGGACACCAGATTTGCATGAAAACATTTTTTTTTTAAGGAAAATGTCATCAAACACCCTATTTTAACAAAAAAGTGTCGAGTTGTTTTATTTAACAACTAGTTTTTTGGGATTGAGCTGCAGGTCATAAATGGCAAACATGATGTAGATTAACTCTGGATGCGTAGGAAAAATATTCCAGTCTAATGTGCCTAATATTTAGGTTTCCTGCCATATGATGCGGTTAAATTATTCAGATGATTAACTGGATAATCATTTATTGTTTTTCATGCCTCAAAGTCAGGAAAAATGAAAGCCGACAATGGAAGAACAGTCCCGAGTCAGGAGGAGCTGCATCAATAGATTTTTTTTAATTCAAAGTGAATCTTAACAATAATACACCATAAAGTCTTAATTTGACACTCACCAAAAGAGTCACCTGGAAAACCCGCTTAATGTGACAAAGTAGAGAAGGCTTGGTCACACCTAAATCACTGAGAACTAGAGAGGAAACACTATCGCAAACTGTAGAGACATCACATCCATAGAGTTAGTTTTTCCCAGTCCTCATACTGTAAATATTGCACAGTGCAATTGCTACATGGCAAACTAGTGTAGCACGAAATAATAATAAAAACAAAAAAGCTAATGGAAAAAAACAAAACAGAAATAAAGCCACAAAAAAATCTACAGTTATTAAAACAGTAACAGTTCAGATTTCATAATCAAGTCTAATTGATGAGCAATCTAAACGGTCGATTCCATAACTTGCAGTGTGAATTAACTCGGAAATTGATCGAGATGAGCAGGAGACTGAAACATCTTGAGTAAAAACAAACCCAATTCAACCCAAACCCAGAATTACGGAGTAGCACATTTAGAACAATACAGACCCTGAATTAAGAGCTCTAAAGGATAATACCGCAGCAGAGGAGTTCCATTTCAAAGTCAAGACTTCAAGAGCTCTCATTTTTACAAACGAATCTTTTATCTGTTAAATGTTACATGAATTCTTTAAAACAGGTTATCCAGAAACAGAGGTGTCAATCAGGTGGAAAATGATAAAACAGTTCCGAACATTTCTCTCCTTTTGCATCCATTCTTTTTGTTTTTCTTAACAGGTACGGGAGAGTTAACACAGGCGCATTGCTGGTGAATACCTTTGTGGGAGTCAAAACACAGATTACATTTCACATGCGGATTATTGGGCAACTACTTCAAGCACTAATCTGCCAAGTTCATGCCTCGTCACCAAAAGCTTTCTTTACCATTGTGGCGTTTGAATATGATCGGTATAGCGCACAGCTCGCAAAGAAAAGGCTCTGAAGAACACATAGCCATTTCAGCATCTGTGTCGTAGCGTGGAGCAACGCACTAGTGACTGACAGAGAAACCTAAACAATCTCCTGAAGGGAGCATTTTTTCATCCAGAGGACAGAATGGACTTCCAGACGGACTATTCTTGGAGTTGAAACGTGGCTGCTCGGGTGTTAACGGGCCTGTGTCCTCAGTCCTAACTTGCACGGTAAAAGACACAGTGGAGTGATGTCATGTGTACATGCAAGCGTATGTAAAACATGGAGATTATCTAAGAACACTTGGTGGTACAATGACCGCACAATGTAAAGTATTGCATCTGCTGTTCAGCCAGAGTGACTATCAAAGTTCATGGTGTGTCCTATCATTCAAAGTCTAGGTGTCTGTTTTATTGGCGTGTAATTACAGAGAGGCTTTGGCGGTGGCCCTTTAAAACAGGAAGCTCCACCACAGGCTGATCACTAGTCAAATTCTCTGGAACTGCGACAAAGTCTGATTTTGAATTTTTCCTTCCTCCTCCATCGAGTGTTCGTCAAAAAACACCGCCTATGTGGTCACAGACTCGGATTTTCCGCCTACAATGTGAATTCCCACTTTTTCGAAACTCAAGGCACATACACAGTGCTGCTTACACTGTCTCCATTTCAATAAAGGACACATGACGACGGCCATTCCTCTGCACTGACAAAGCATCATTTTCATGTGAGACACTCGTAAAGGGGAGAGCGATCCGAACACAAGGCAGTTTAGAATACCCAACTTTTAAACTGATATTCCAACCATTCATAACATTGAACAGATAAAAAGGTTGCAAGAAATACTTCAAATCATTTTGACAGAAGAACAAATTATGAAATGCTGTTTTAGAACCGAAAAATTGGGCTAAATTTCTGTACTGCACAGTCTAATCATCCAAACGCTTCAGAGCCTCGCTACCTGTGTAAGTGCTAAGTGGCAAATGTGTGTGTGTGTGTGTGTGTGTGTCAGAGAGAGAGAGAGACTGGTGGAAACGTTACAGATGCTTTCCAAGGGACAGAATGATTTTTTTCTCTTTTTCTGGCAACTCACAGTGCTCCTGTACCTCACAAAAAGAGTACTGGTAGTACACGGTATACGCACGATGAGAAAGTTATGAGAAAGTTAAATCAATCCTGCAAGCTACAGCTCCAGATGTATACAAAACATCAATATGAAAACATACAAAAATTAACTCACATCGATACATCATTTATATGCAGTGATGAGCCCAAAAGGTTAATAAGGATAAAATACTGATGCAAAAAACACGCACCCCGAGAAACAACAAATGCAACTAATGTTCATCATCAGCAATACAGTAGTTACAGTGACACTCCACATATGAACGCAAAACACAAAAATCAAAACCACTTCTATTTCAGATAATTAGGGACCTATACAAAACGCTAGGTTTAAACTCAGAGAGAAAAATCACCTAATTTCACAGCTATTGAAGTGGCAATCATCATATAGCAGCTTATCTATGATACATTCAAGAAAGAAATGATACGACTCGTTAATTGCCCAATAAGCTAGACAAAACACCAGCTGTTTTTTTTTCTTTTTTTCCCCCCAAATATAACTTTTTTTTTTAATGTTGTTTGTTTTAAAAGTCTAACCCCATTCTACAACTACAGTATAACTGAGGTCGATACAAACAGAATAGCTACCTAGCTCAAAGAAATGAATTACAGTCTTTGGTGCTGGACAAGCGACTTCATTGGAAAATAGAAGACTCAAAAAACAGGGGGAAAAAGCAAGTAATAAAATTAAAATGACTGAAACAAATCATATATTTATATGTATAGATATCTAGACATATCTATATATATAAAAAAAAGTACTCACACACCCGCGTGAGTATCACATATCCTCCCTGACGGAATGTAGAAAATAAGCAACTGACACCGATAAGCCTTTAACAAATGGTATTAATGTAAAGGGAAAAGTTAACTATGTCACACATGCATAAATGAGAGAATTGCACACAGTTAACTCACACCTTATCAAGCATCTTTACTAAATATTCTAGCTCTATAATATACGTCCATATATGTGTGTATATCAAATACTGCATGGTTTGTTCAGGCTTAGAAGATTCCATACCGTGAATTAATTTGCATTTTTTCCTTACCTAACCAAAGCCATGCCTACCACACTTCTAAACATCTAAAACCAAAGTGAAAATACGAGGACAAAAAAGAAAAAGAAAAAAAAAAACACGCAAAAAACAAACGGAAAAACAAATAAAACATAATCGACGACTATTTAGATTGTATTGCAGGTTCAAACAGTACAAATACTGTTAGTAGTAAGGGTTTCACTAAATAGAAAGTGATTATCAAATATTAAGCAATACTCAGTACTTGCACTTTGTACACTAGTTCACTCAGGAACTGAGAGAGTGAAAAAAGAAAACAAAACTTTTTTTTTTAAGGAAACAGCAGGCATTCGCAACAGCAAAGCATGCTGTTCTTCTTGAGAGAACAGAGAAGTAACTCACTACACACTGAAATACACCAACTCCAAAAAGTAAGCACCGCTATCCGCGATATATCACATCCATGCAGGCTATGCATGGACATATACACATGTGCATATATATACTCACACATAGGATGCATCGACTGATTGGAATTTCAAGTGCTGCAGTCCAGTACATTAATATTCATGTATATAGTCATATATAAGTAGTAACATTAACAACCTCAAATATGTAAGGCACTATGGCTGGGGACAGTTATACAATGCAGCGAGTCTCGTGACACAAACAATAAGAGCAACGTCTATGCATCTTTCCGTTTACATTTTTGCTCATGCAAGACCACATGCAGCGTGAGGAACAACCCTATTTAAATCGGATTAATTGACTTGACATTGCTAACACCAAAGGACACCGAAAAGGTACAAATACTTCAAACGCAGTACAACGTACATTGTGGACAACATGTGCATCTGTCAACCTAGAGCTAGAGACTGGGATGGCTTTACAAATATGAATGTGTCTTGCACATGTAAGAAGGCAATATAGAAAAATAGCTGGGATCAGGGGGTGCAAAGTCTAACTATTCAACAACACCCCAATTATTTACCTGTCTTGAGGAGTATTCGTAGAAGATCCAATGCAAAGATATATCAAATGTGCAAAACACATTAAGTGTGAATTTTACTACTCATTCATTCTTTCATTCAATCATTCATACATTATTTCCTTCTAAATTTTTGCCTAATCTTCTCCACCATCTTAACTCTTCTTTTTTTCTTTTTAAAGCTTGAAGTTCAATTACACCCAAGTCTACATGATTCAAAAAATAGCTTGCTTTCTCTGTGGTTGTGCCATGGTTTTCAGAAATGAAAGCCATGTTGTTTGTGTATTAAAGATTTCGCCCTGCCCGCTTAGCCCTCGGGTGGTATGAAGGGTACCAAAGCAGCCACGCTCAGATATACGGGTACTGGTTTATTTTGGTAGGGCTGAGAGGGAAACTGCCGTAAGCGGGCGAAGCAATGTAGGAGTGCGGGGGAAAGAGGGGTTTGAATTGGCCCTGGGGGTGCAAGGTGGGCGAGGGCAGCAGCCGGGGGTTGATGCCCACAGCCACCTGATGCACGATGCCTGCCGGGTGGGAGATGCTGTAGGTGGGCTGGAGGACGGGGCGGGAGGCGCCAGGGGAGGCCAGGAGGTGGGCCACAGGGGCCCCTGTAACCAGGGGCCCAGACGGGGGGTAGGACAGTAAGGCGGGCTGGGTGTGCGGGTGGCCTCCGAGGTGGGGGTGGGGGCCCGCTGTGTGGTTGGGGCTGCTGTGGGAGAGGGTGAACGTGTGCCCGTGCAAGGTGGGGGGGATGTAGGCCTGCGGCCGCCGGTGGGCAAAGTTGCTGTTCCATTCCTGGTGGTGGGAACCAAAATGCTGCACCTGAAGGAGAGAAGACCAACATCCAGGAACATCGTCAGCCTATAGATGCTGCTGTTTCAGAGGTTTTATGCTACACCTTTTCGTTCAAACTGCTTCATTATATGCTTGCAATTTAATATACCGGTTTGTCCTGCACTGTTCCAACAGAAGGCAACAATGTAGGAAAAAAACACGAGCAACTCATAGCACGGCCGTGCGCCAACGTGGGATTGTGCCAACATCTCAGACACAAAAAGGAAGTATTTGCAATTCAAATGTGCCCTTTATTATCAAGCTTGGCCAGTAGTCGCCACCACTTTGTTCCCTTTGAAAATCGTATTATCAAAATTGCCAGTTTCTCACCAGCTTCAATTTTCAAAGGGAACAGAAGCAGGACAGGTGAAAGCCACAAAATGGGAAATCCCACAACTTAAAACGACCCAACCATGTCCACATAAATACTTGAACACCTCTAGTTAAAATATACTTCCAATGGAAAATATTAAACGTTAATTTGAGCTGATTGATGGCCCCACACTATTCTCTACGGCCTTTAAATTAAATCAAATGTGTAAAAGGCTTTTATCTTAACCTGCTTTTTTTTTTCTTTAGTGAAAGTTCTCACCTGCCCAAAGCCAATAGGCTGCTGCTGGGGCTGGAATGCAGGGGGGATTTTCTGTGGCCTGTTGAGGAGCGGAGTGGAGTGGTGATGCTGTCGCCCAGGAATGCCTCGCCCTTTGGACTGGCACAGTGACTCTTAAAATTGACAGAAGGGCAAGTTACAAGGGAAGCACACAGAGATAGCGCTATGTAAAAACAGGGAACCGATTGTCTTGCCATCGGTGCCAGAATGGAAATAACAAGCAAGCCAAACTGAGCTAAAAGACTGTATCCAATACAAGTACAACAGGAGAAATGGAAACATTTGTGGCAGGAGGCTCTGTAGGCTTATCAAAGATTTCAGCTGTGGTTGGATTCAGTTCCCAACCTCAAAACATTGTGCAGTCTATCCTTTAATCTAGGCAGTTATAAATAGATATGTTTTGGGGAGGGGCTTGTAGCCAAGCTTTTTCATGGAGCTTTTCGTGGGGTCAGACCCTCCGCTATAAATAAAAATGCTACCACTAGAATAGAAAGTTGTGCCCTTTTATGTCGGACCCGTTGCATATGTTTAAAGGCTGGGGAGGGGGTGCATGTAACTTAAAAGGTTATGAGTCTGTATAACTTTTTTTTTAAATATTCAAAAGGTAGTCCTTAAACTTATGCCTTTGCCCTGTGTCCCACTGACCACAGCTGTTATAAAGCCCACCATTCATCATGCGTAACCCATCTTTAACACCTGAGAGAAATATTTTTTAAATACATATTTTTTTAAGAAACCCGGTCACTCCAGAGATTTCTCTGGACGTATATTTCATTCAGGACATTAAACGTCTTATGGTAATTACGCATGTGTTATGCTGCTTTAAGAAGTGCACATTCACACAGATGCTGTGGCTCTCAGAGTCAGTCTGGAGCCAGCATAAGAAGTGTTGACAGCAAGCAAATATCCACTCCAGAGATCAGAGCAGATGTATCAGGGCAGGTAACCCATAATCACCTGTGAGAACCTCTGTGGCCTACTAACACAGCATAATCCCAGGTGCTGTCTGCTCCATGACCTGTGGAGCAGACGGCAGCAGTGGTGACTGGAACTTTGAGCTAACATGACACGGTGGTGCACTCGTTAGTCGTCCGAGTCTACTTCAGACATTAGTCATTTTAGGAAAGGAAAGCTCTTTGATTAGAACGGAGCAAATCTCGCTCTAAAGCTTCACTAGTGACTTCCTGGTGTATAACAAAGAGGACACATGAAAAAAAACCAAAAAAATCCAGAAGATTTTAACATTGAATCTTGGAACAACTATGTAAAATTTAAATGTGAGATCTGAACATGTCCAGTTTTACCTGAGTGTCCATGTGTTCCATTGACAACAGGGTTATTGTTGTTGTTCTGCACCCTCATCGGCGGCACCACGACGGTGCGCACGGTTGGCTTGCTGGGCTCGGTCTCCGGGGCGACGCACGCGACACGGGGCTCACAGTTCTGGTTGCTGTCAGCGATGTAGTGGCGCTCTGCGAAGGGGCTGCTGCTGTGGCCGGAGGCGTGCGAGGCAGGCGAGCTGTCCACCGTGTCACAGCCACTCTCCTGCTCGTCATCCGACATGCTGCTGGGGGGTAGCCAACCAAGAGGAACCATCAACATTTCACTTTGTATGCAAGCTAAAAACCTGTTTTTTTTTTCAGCTGCAGAAAGAGCCAGGCCTTACCTGTTGGGGTGTTTGCAGGGTGAGGCGCTGGACTGGGCTGAGGCTGAGGAGCTGGTGCTCAGTGTGCTGTCTGGGCTGCTGAGAGAGCAGACTCTCTCCATACTGACGGTGCTCTGGCATGCCTCACAATCTGCACTGCCCTTACACCTGTGAGCAGGAGGAGGATTTCAGTTAAAACAAGCAACGCCACGATGCAGATTGGAACTAGTCGAAGAACCAAGCCAGACGGCCAGAGCTTACTCGTGCCTTTGTCCATTCTCCTCCTCATCGCTGCTGATACTGATGACGCTAACAGTCGGGCTGGCCAGGTCAGAGATTATCATGTCCTGCCGCTGCTCCTGTGAGACTGAGAGCCCCTCGCAGTCTGGCTCCACTTTGCAGCAGTTCTCGTCATCCTCCTCCACCTGCACTGCCGCCTGCTCCTCTCTCACAGAGCGTCCTTCCTCTGGACATCTGGCTGCCTCCTCCTCTACCTCTTCCACATTCTTTGCTGTATCGGCCATCTTTGGGGACTGACATGTTATATTTTGGATGTTTGTGTTTTGGGAGATGTTGCTGCCCCTACACAGAAAAAAAAATAATAATCATAGAGCAATTATTACATGGTGTCCAAAAGTGTTTTTGCTGCTTAAAGGGAAAAAAAAACTCAGGTGCTCTACCTGTTCACACAAGGCTTTGTTCTCTTGTTGGCAGCTGGCTGCGGCCACACCACATGTGCAATGCCTATGTTGATTGGCTGGTGGGTGGACATGGTCATTTGGTTGGTTAAGAATGGCTGAGGGTGTGCGATCATGGAGGTGTAATGGTTACCATGGGCACGCACTTTCCTGCAATAAGAAAACGGAATATTGCAAATCAAGCCAGAAGCTTTTAGCGGCGATTCTCACATAACGGCTCTGGTCAAAGGCCATAGATGACTCATGAATCATTAACATTCAGGAGAGCAAGTGTGCTGCGTTGGAGCAGTAAAGCCATTCCAGAACAAGAGTACCGCATAATGGTAATAAAAATATTTTAAAAAAACAAGTATAAAACTACACTGTGTGTATTGGAACTATAAATACGCAGAAAATTAGACTCATGACATACACAAGATTAAATCTCCTAAAATAGAAAAGTGTCTTACCCCCAGTCACCCAATCTCTGCGAGCCGGTCACAGTGTCAGATGACAGAGTGGTTGGTGGTGCAGGCACAGATGTGACCTGTTGCCAAGTGGGCATCAAGATCTGCTGTGCACGGCTGGACCAGGCCTGTTGGAGCACACACAAGTAAAGCAGTTGCTTCAGTTAAAAGATACTTCCATCAGACCAAACAAAAAAGATCAACTCAGACCTTCATCAATGCACATCAGAGACTTAGTATGCAGCTTTTGTCACTATTTCAAATGCATTTATCCAAGCATTTGACTAATCGCATGGCCCTGCTGCCCTGCTGCTCTGCTGTCACCGTTTACTCCTTACCTGTGTGATGACTCCAGGTCTAATTTGTATGGGCTGAATAGAGGGTGCCTGGGTGACCAGAGGTACAGAAGCCTCCATGCGAACAGAGTAGCCAGCTGGTTTAGCTGAGTTGGTAGGGATACCTGCAAGGACAGGAAAGTGCATGTATTAAAGAATGACATAAAAGTGATATCAGCATCTGTTCCGCATGTCTTACCTTGAATGGTTGGGGGACACAGAATGAGAGCCTGCTGAAATGACTCATTGCATCCAAACTGACCACTTCCTGTCTGCAGTGGTATCCCAGGGTGCATTACGGAGGGTGCAGATGGGGCTAACCCCTAGAGAAGGCGGAGAAAAGCTCATGACTGCATCTTTCCAGTGAAATGACAATAATCAATAGCATAGTGCAGCCAGTAGATGGCGACATCTCTGTGAACAGGACTTTGGTTTTCAGACAACAGAACCCAGCCTGTCCTGTTGCACCATCAGTGGGTGAATTGTTAACTAGAAGCATAGTGTTTTCTTATCAGTGAAAAGAAAGTTGACCAACGTACAACACACAGCTAATGTTTAGGGGTTCTGAATCGAGACATATTCAAGACCTGTTTGCTTGCTTATCAACATGTGTATGGAAAAGTTCAAATGCTACGTTTAAATGACCCCACTTCTACTCTTACAGCCTTTGTGTTAAGTATGTCTTCTCTACTTATGGATAGACTACCAAATATATAATTGATAACCTTCTTTGTATGACCGGTTAATCTAGCCTTGCAAAGGTTAAAACCTGGGTTTCCAAACTGGTTGATCAACAGTTAAACAAAAAAGGTCAACCTTATGCTTTACGACAGCCCAGAGGCTAAACACTTGAAAGCATGTGCCTTTTCTTCGCTACTCGCACTGCTCCCGTGCCTGGTTATAATCACATTTAATGGATAACGAGAACTAGGGCTATATTGTTCTGCTACTGCTCCTGAATGTGGCCAAACCCCCATACGCATTATGTTGAACACAAAGCAGCCTTTCAAATTGGTAATACAAAAACAGGCACAATTCTCTATCCTGTAAAGTCTTCCGAAGAAGATTAACCCTTTTCACAGCTGCTCCAGAAATGTAAGTGGAAATTAAAGCACATCAGTCTCACAGAGCAGTGCGTGTGGAAACATAAAAAAAAAGCTGGTAGACGGTCATAAAATCTATTTCAATCTGTTGTGTCGAGTTCAGATGTGATGAAAACTGGCTGTCCCTTGTCAAATCCAAATATTAATATTCATTCAATCTTTTATGGTTTCTTCCTCAGATTGGTGCCTCCTCAGCAACAACACTCATTTGCTCTGTTGCCATGACCTCGGAAACATGACGTGATTTTGTTGCCATGACAGCAGTATTAGGACGCAATAAGGTGGGCAGGTCGGCATACAAAAAGGCAATAAAAGCAAGGCAACGAGGTCTTCATGGTAACAAATAAACAGAAGACAAAACCGGATGTAAAGACCCAGCACCGCTTCCCTTTTTCCAGATGATATTTAACGTACCAATTCCATGGTCTTAGAATAACTGGAGCTCATTTATGGGGGAAAAAGATAATCTTCCTGGGGGAACTGGCACAGCCTAAATCAAACACACCCCAATGAAGTTACCTGAGCATGGACAGCAGGAATCTTGCTGAAGGGGTGGTTGGCTGAGGCAGTAGCGGTTGTAGTTACAGGTCTAACGAAAGGACCTTTGTTTCGATTGGAGGCCTCATAAGTACCAGGACGAGTCCAGCAAACATCCATGATGTGGAAACATGACTTCACGCTGCACAGGGGGGACATTGACAGCTTAAATCATGTGGGATGGTTATAATGAGAGCGTGTCTGACAAAGCGAGGCAAAGCGAACGCACTGGTTGCTGTGAGGAAAGTCGAGCAGGTGTTGCATGGTCACAAAGGAGTGGATGAGAGCTTCAGCAGGGGCAATTCTCTCTTCTGCGTCAATCAGCAACATCTTCTTCAGCAGGCTCACAAACTCCCGGCGGTCCGCCTTCTCCGCTAGCAAGTCACTACCTTCTAGATTCATCATTAAGTTCACCTGAAACACAAAGCGTTTGTAAAGCAAAACAAGATAAGCATGTAACATTACAACATACATCTAGAAAGATGAATCAAAAGGGATTTTGGAAGAAACCAAATTCCTGTAAATGATAAGCTGGGACTGAAACATTAAGTCACAAGAATCCCCCATGACGTGAAAACCAACAGCCACCTCAGACCTAAAGATGAGTCACAGTGGGAATTTCCAAGGTATGTTTTGGGAGAGTCAAATTCGAAATCAGTTCTTAAAAGCATTTAACTTTAGAGAAAACAATCCCAGGCCCTACTTTTTTATGTCACAGAAATAACAGATGTTATTTCTATACAACTGGCTTCACACAGCTGAAGGGGTGCTTCCTCTGGTTTAGACCTAGTAGCACACAACCTCAAAACATCTGATGTTTAACTTCCTGTCACGTCCCGTTCAAAACACTGTGGCCAAAGCAGCTTAACATACGTGCGCTATGTCATCCAAACAGCTGAAGATGTACTTCCTTGCTTCCTTTGATTTCATTCCCGTCTCCGTCTCATGCTCATCTGTCGACTGCAGAAGAGAAGGCATTTTTTTAAGGACACATGATATGAATTTGGTAGAACAGCTGCTCTATTCCTTTTTATAATCACACAAGATCATGATCTTATGAACAGGCCTAATGATGTATAATGGGTAAAGTAAAACAAAATTTAAAAAAAGATTTTCACAGCCAAAATCTACTGCCTCCGCTGCTAAACTTCATCATAACTTCATGGAACTCTGACTGTTATGACTGTAAGAGCTCTTTAGATTAGATTAGATTATTGGTTATACAGATTCATTCAAAACTCAAGATGTCCATGTTCCTAGAGTGCAATCGTTATCAAAAAGAATCCTTTTCTCATAGCTCACAACTGATAGCTCACCACTTTCTGATACTGGTATAACATGTGAGCCGCTCCAGTTCAGTGGGATAAATATGACTGATCAGCCTTTTGAACCAGATAACACACACTCTACTCCAACACTGTGTTTTAAAGTATGGGTGAATAAATTAAATATTCACGGTGTGTTAAACGTTGGACATAATCAACTCAGTTTTACCCTTCAGGTGAAATAAGATAAGATAAGGTTTACTGATCCCAAAAGGCCAATGATTTGTTGTTTTAAACAAGTGGTGGTATATTGCTGTACTTTTGAGCTTTGTAAACACTCCTCACCTTTAGTCTCCATGCTGCATAAGGCGAGTCAGTCTCTTTGCAAAAGAATCTTGCCGTCTTTGTGCCCACATTGAGTAAATGCTCTCCTGGCAAACCTTGCGTCTGGGAAATGTAGCGAATCTGTTGGACACAGGGAAACGAGGGGGAAGGAAGACAAAATGAACAAAGGAAACGCAGCAGCCATTTGCTTAGGAGACACATTTCTGTTGCATTAAACTGCTGGCTTCTTTTCATTATGAACAGATCGTATCTTTTTTCCTGTCTCCTGGATTTCTTATTTCTTTCCTCCATCATTCTCTCTCTCACACCACACTGCTGAATCCTTGAGTATTATTGACAACTGTCCAACCCATTCACCTTGGCATCACAGTATCAACGCCAACAGAGATGACAAGAGCAAAACAGGAACAGCTGACAAAACCGTAAAAGATGGCTTGTTCCTGTGAAAACCCTGGGCCCAAATGAGACCCCAGCAGCTTGAGCCGATGATCTCTGAAAGATGTCAGGGGTTTCTACGTGTAAACGCAGATATAAAGAACGAATAAATAAAATAAAAAAAAGACGAAAAATCGTCAGTGTCAACTGCTTTCCTGGATGTCGGCGCTTGTCACTCAGATGCTGTGGGGCAAGAATGTCACACGCAGGAGAGCGCCGCCGAGCCAGGCTGACGTCAATCACGCCCAAGTGTTAAGAAAAACAATCATTAGAGATTCAGCGTGGCGAAGAAGCAGAGACATGCTGAGAGCAGGATGAAGATCACAAAGAAGTCATGACACAAATTTATATTTAACAGTGAAGAGATGAAGATAACGCTGAAATACAAACTCTCTTTGATAACTATAAGGCAGGCAGATCAGCGCCACACATTAAGCTGCAGAAACTATTCCTTATGTTGCTCCCATGAGTCTTTATCCCCCAGCTGCTGCACAGCGTCTGTGTGTGTGGGTAGCTCAGGTTGGCCATATTAGTCGGTTGCATATAAAGGGTCATAATGGTTAGAATATCGCAATGAATTCCCTCGGGTTGGGTTGTGATGGCATGCGAGATGAAATCTCATTTGTGCAGAGATTTGGATGGGATATTAGAAATCCCCTATCATCCTCTGCTTAAACAACATATCATCGCTGTCCATTTCCCCGTTGCTTTTGAAGCCGCTCCCCTTCGGTAATTTCCCCCAATACAGGCAGATTAATGAACCAATCTCTCTGCATCCTCTCATCTTTAGTTTGTGTCGGTTTCAGCCAACATTACCCTGAAAGTCCCCCCCCCCCCTCACCACAATAACACACTGCAGCTGTACCACGTCACACAGATGTGTGGGATGGGAAAATTCTTGTGACCCGAAACTCTTTAGTTTCCTGGAAGGAGTAATTGTGCAGAGAGCTCCCCAACGAGCCATTGAACTGGTGCAAAGCTATGAATCCTATGAAGTGGCTGTGGGTGTCTGACAAACCCCGGACTGCTGCAGAGCAGACAGGAAGCACAGTCAGACCTTTATTTACTGACAGCTCTGATAAAAGTCAGTACTATGAAAACTATTTTAGAAAAGACAAAAAAAAAACAAGCTTCTTAAGTTTCAATACATGGGATAAATAAATCTCATTATAGAGTCGTGCAGCCATCATCTCCTACAAGCTTTCATAGTGGAACCTTGACATTTCTATCCTCCACTAACCCAAATCTTTTTTCTTTTTTTTCTTATTCAAACTGACATGCCAACATACTCTAATAGATTCTCTCATTCACCAGCTTAGATGGGAAGAGTTTTAAAAAAAGGATTAGAAAGTTAACTGATTGCAGCATTTGTGTTACCTCAGAAATGAAGGCACACGGTGTAAAGGTGACAACAAACCTTCCGTTTCCAAAATTATACAGGACAGAGTTCACTGTCCTTAGCCAATGTGATAGCCAAGAATAATGAGCCCCCGCCTGAACTGCAGGGTTTGTCACATCAAAGAGATGAGGAGTCTTGTGTACTTTTGGTGTGAAAGATGGTGTGACTGGGGGATGAAGTAAGGGAAGGAGGGTGACAGAGGGGAGGAGGAGCCAGAGTTATAAATACAATATGCTGTGTGAGATGGAACAAGACCCTATGCAGAAAGATAAGTAGAAAAGGGGCAACATGGTTGGCAGCAGCTCAATGAGTTCCAGCCAAATCAAGCGGTAACCCCTGGATGACACCTCACGCCAGCACTCAGCTGCTCAACTAATTACAGGAAGAGCTCACTCATGATTATTCATTTCCTTAACCTTTCAGACTCATTGCATAGCAATTGGAAAAACCAAGAAGTGTTTGAACAAACACTCAAGGAGAGTAGCCAAGGTTGGAAGAAATATTCAAACATTTTTTTATTGGTATAGGGAATTGGTATGCTCTGAAATCATGAAGATGGGGTTTCTTTAAAGCTGTGGTTGAGGCGAAAGCTGCACGTAAAAGCTGGACTTAACCTCTAGATGTGAAAAGTGAAACCTGCGCAAAAGTGCCATAAATCTGCACTGTGCATAAAAGCCAACAGGGCCTGACACCTGTGGGTGCAAATAGAAGTGATACCGGATCGCAGTTATGGGAAAACATGACCCAGGGACAGATTTCCATATCAGTTTACACTAACATGGATGTTCTGCAAAGTGAACCTTTTCTTCTGCGTTGGCCCCTTTAATCTAAGACCAAGTGTAAGTTTTAAGTGTTTAAAACTTGGAATCCGTTTGATTTTCAGAATAGCTTTGAAAAAAATCATTCTAAATCCATCTGTGCACTGTAGCTTTGTGTAATGAGAAGGGGCTGCAAACCTAAACAACAATGGCACCTAACCAACAGTCTTTCCATCGACATTTGGTGATGCTGCAGCACCTTATTAGTTCTTCACCACAGGAGAAATAGCTCACAAGACACACTCAGAATGTCTTTAGTCTGCGTATGTACAAGGTATTACTGCTTTAGCATGAATATTTGAGCACATGTTGCAATTTCTCTATTTTCGTCTGGACACAGTCTTTTTCTTCAGAGGTTCAAAAACTGAGATCACATTTACAGTGGAATCCATTATAGACATCATCTCGTAGCTTCCCCACAGTTCACACAAAACCACTGCTCAGCCAAAAGTTCCACTTGCAAAAGAACAAGATGGCGCTGGTGCACTGAAGGCTTCCTGACAGCTATCCACAGACCAATAGTTTATCTGACGGTGGCGACATGAATCTCCTTTATGGAGCGCAGCTACTGACTGAGAGAGCAGATGACCCCCAGAATGATTTAGCTGAAAGAACTTTAGCTGCTCCTGTGCGGGTGGAATGGCCTGTTTTTTGCTCAGTTCCAAAACCAACTCTATTTCATGCTCGTGGTCAGGGCTTGGCAAGGAGAGACCTGTGGGGTGAGTTTCATTTTGCAGTTCCAGGCAGAAAAACACACACACCTGAAGGGGATTCAGACTCCCTACTGGAGGCAGTCATCACAGAAAGCACCGAGGGCTCAAAGCCCTTTTGCAGGCTTTAAATTGCCACCCGTTTATAAATGGTGGTTCTGATTTCTGTCCAGTGCACAGTGACATTCCTCCCTGTCCTTCCCTCCAGTCGGTTACACTTTCTCTCACACCAACCACCTATGGTAACTTCCACTTCCCCTGTTCCGCTCCTATCTGGACTTATCACTCCAGCCACTCCAAGCAGTCTCATACAAAATGGAGAAGGCCCCAGGAATCCTTAAAGCAGCTTTGGGACATGCAGATCACTCATATTTAGACTGGTGCCGCCGCACTAGATAGAGTCAAATCTTCTTTGGGGCTGCTGTTATCCCTGCTGTCAGAGTTCTGGTTGTGGGGTAGCTTTGGCGGGGCGGGGGATGATGCAAGGGCATAAAAATACATTGCTAGGGTGCAGTGTGCAGCAGTGTGCCGTAATGTAGGGTGCTGCATAGGAGGGAAGAGGATCTGTGTTGGAAGCAGCAGCCTTTGAGATGGGGCTCTGCGGCAGGGGAAAGCCTTTCAGCTTAAGTCCAGATCAGTCTCGTCCGGGGAAGACACAGTCGGGACTCCACTGGGAGGGGGAGGAATCTGAAGGCTCTGAACAGACGTACCATCAATCACAAGAATATACCCTTCAGCTCAGGGTAACAGATACCAGCTGCTGAAATACCAACAGTAGGTACAGTATGTCACTGTAAAGCCAATTCATTCCGTGCTAAGTCTTTCTTACTGTTAGTCACCTGAGCTGGTTATGTCCTAATAGCTGAACCAACATTACCAATCATTCTTTCAATTTGTGAGAAGACACACATTTATTCGCTCTCTGGGTGGAAAACCATTCTCTCTTCTATCCATAATATTAAAGAAAATCCTCAGGCGATAAAAAGTAGATCTCCCACAGATTCTACATCTATAAAAGCACATATTATGGCGATGTTATATTCATGTCCTCTCCTGAAATCATCAGCTCTAAACTGTGCTGATGAATGTTCCTTTATGCATTTGACTCCACAAGAAAATTAAGCTAAATGCAGGACTAAATTTAGAGTCTTCCACAGTGAGCTACCAAAAGATGGGAAAAAACAAAACAAAAGTAGAATGGAAAAGTGCAGAAGAAAAAGAAAAATGGGGGAGAGGATGGCTGCTTTAGCTATGCATTGATTACTTATGAGGAAAGGGGAGGGGAAGGACTGACAGAAGAAGAGGCACAAGAAAAGGGTTCAGCTTCAGAGGGGGGAAAAACACAGAGGAACACGAAGGCCCAGAAGAACACAGTTTCCACTCTGATGTGATGCAGAGAGGAGGCTGAATCATGGACGGTGAACATGGAAGTAGCAGGTGCTGGGTGAGTCACATGAAAGCTCGGAGATGTGTATAAGAGGCGGACAGGGATGAAGAACCACCAAACTGAGCAAATGGCAACTAAAAAACAAAAAATAAGAGAGAAAAAGAGAGGGAGAGAGAGGTTTTCATTCGGAGGCTTTTACCTGGTCGTACTCCAGTGCCCCGGGGTACAGAGGCCAACCCAGAAACAGTTCTGCTATCACGCAGCCGAGAGACCACATGTCTATGGCTTCACAAAACGGCAATCCCAGAATAATCTCTGGAGCCCTGTGGGACAGACAATACACACCATTGTTATTCTGTGGAGGCACAATAAGAACATTTACAGTTAAAACATTCAACACAGTTTTACATTAGACTTTTTTGCCATATTGTACCGGAAAGGATCAGAATATAAAAGCACTTTTTCATCTACTGTAAACAACACATCCTCACTGTTTGTTTCTGTACCAGTAACTCATCCACCCTCAGCTAATTCCACAACCCATCACAACAGCACTTTTCTGTTTTTTTGGGGTGGCTCTGTTAAGTAGCGCCGATGTCTTGAGCAGACAAACACTCGATTTCTGATGGTGGCCACTCAGATGGGATTGTGTGGTACATGTGTACCACAGCCAAGTCACTTGTAAGCCAGTGTTGTGCGTGTGTTGGCGTGCCAAGCGTCAGCAGGCTCTGCCAGTGGGTTAGCAGGTCAGTCAGACTGAGATCAGAGCTTTGACAGGCTGTTGTGTCCTCTTCTGGCTTGATAGAAAGGAAGCACAGTCACTACTTGGCCTACTTGCCGACTCAGTGTTCAGAACAGCACTGTAGTGCCACGTCACAGGATTGCCGAGTCCGGAAAGAGAGCCCACAAAACAGTCTAACCGGCACAAACTCTGCGTTTGGGACATATAACAAAGGCGTGAATGACAGCATGAGGAATTCATCTGGGATAACATTTTTGACTTCTCAGATGGGCTGTCCAAAATACTGAGGGATGAGCTTTTGAAACAGAATCACCATTTTCCTCACAAATTTAGCTGATTCCAAGTCATAACCTAATTATTTGTCCAAAAAGGCAATCTGTCACTCATAATTTAGCTAAAAAGGAAAATACCACGTCCCATTCTATGATTTCCAGGATTAACTCCAGAGGATAAGTTACACTTCAAAGATGAGCACAGCTTCCACTGGAGAATGAAAACTGGTTCACACAGTGAAGTCGAAACATGAGGCTGGGCAAAGTGTTTCAACCCCAATAGGCCAAAGAGGAGATGAGCAGCACTGTTTGTTTTCTTACTGTC
Source organism: Menidia menidia (assembly GCA_907169785.1). Taxonomy (NCBI): domain Eukaryota; kingdom Metazoa; phylum Chordata; class Actinopteri; order Atheriniformes; family Atherinopsidae; genus Menidia; species Menidia menidia. The sequence continues at coordinate 14,497,885 of CAJRST010000001.1, read as the reverse complement.
TCCATATATGTACGAGATCATTTTGAGATATTCCTTTCGACATCAATACATCCGTTTGATTGCCCGAAATAACAAGACCCTAAATTCACGGGAGTGGGAAACTCGAACCAAGGAGATACGTTTCATTTCCGTTCACCATATACCCATGCCGTGCCCTGAAAAAAGCATTTACCAGCATGAAACAATCCAAAGGTTTTAAATAATCTATAGAGTGAAAGAGGAGCCTGTGTCATGACAACCTACTCACATGGCGCACCATGTTTGCTGTTCGACTGAGCTCGGCTTACTCGTGAGGAAATCTTTTGCTTCGAGGGTCAACTTTTTTTTTTAAACAGGCAATTCTTCCATGACGTCTTTTGGAGTCTTACATGACTGAGACGTATGGCCAGCGGCGGCAAGCCTGAACCCTGTTAAACTGAGTTTTAGACAATTTGGTCACCCCATACCGACAACTGCACGCAGCAGTTGGTGCATTAGCCAACGCCACATCAGAAAAGCCACCACGCAGATATGCCAGTGATTTCACCTTCACAAGTATTTCCTATTTATAAAGAAAAGGATTTTCCCTAAAGGAGAAGGGGAATGACGGGCCACATTCCGGGGCTTTGCAACCGGATGAATATACCCCTCAGCAGCTGCTTCTGCTGGGGTGATACTTTGATGATGCTACATTTCCTTAACAATTCAGCCTTTTCAAGTTTTTTCATGAAAGAAACAGAAGCTTTTCTTTTCTTTTTCTTTTTTAAAACCCCTGAGTGACCCTTATTTGGGACATAGCGCCCCATAGCCATCAGTTACACTGCCCTTTAAAGTGCTTTCTCGTTAGCTTACCATCTGACTGTGGGTGACCACATTCATTTTTCCCAACAGTCTATAAAAAACAGGCCTTCGCTGTACACAAAACCACTCCCGCCTCTGTAAATATAACAGCAGTTGCTAGTTGTCAGCCAATGATGGCTTTTTTTAAAATATCGCACGCCAGACAAGACGTCAACACAACTGTTGTGACATAAGGTGGATGTACTGTGTGCGTGGGAGGTGGGTTGGGGTGGGGTGGGGGGCTGAGCAGCACTGCCAGCTTCATCGCACAGGTCCAGCTCTTCAGGGGGACCGCATGGATGTGGCCCTTCTCTGTTGAGTTGGTTGAGTCCTGATTGAAAACTCCTCATCAAAAAAAGCTCCCCTGGATTTGAGTAGATTCATAGATTAATTCGATTAAAGCATGTATGCAAGCCCCAACAGCTCTCTCTGCACACTGCTCCCTCAAGGATGGATATGGGAAAATGTTGTTTTTATTGGTAATCACTGTAGTCTAAACCCAGACAAATTGAGGAATAAATACATTGTCCCCAGCCCTCCTTATGGTCACCTGTTCTTGGTCAGTTTACAATACATTCCACAACAAAGGCTTCATTTAATTTTTGGACACAAAGTCAAATTGAATAATGATGTTTTTCTTCTCTTTGCATGATTTCTTCTCTTACTTTTCCCTGCTGGATGCGCAGCAACACAGCAACAAGCACAATCACAAACTGAAATAAACAGAAACAGCTAGTCTCTCTCCTTCCATTTGACGGGATAAGTGGATGTTGCTATGGTTGCACAGCCCGTCTTAATCAGCGCAAGTAGAGCGCCACTGTCATCCACTGAAACGGAACCCGTTTTCCATCCTGAGGATGTGACGTACAAGCTGAGGGCCAAGTGAATGATTGAGGGGGAGGAGAATAACAGAGCCTGTTAACTCCCACAGAAGAAGGCACATAAGAAGAAAAAAAATGGCCAGGTGATAGGCGGGTGCTCCAGTGTCTTAAAAAATTAGGACGGTCGGGTTTAATACAGCTAGAGCCAAGTGATCATTTAGTGATGTAAGAGAATTTGACTCGAGCTTTATAGTAACTTAAAGCAATAACAGATGAGTGCAACATAATCACGCTTTCAACGTCTATTTAATGCAGTCAATCTGATTATGATGCTTCAGAGGACAGCAAATATACAAAAGCTGACTGTGTGTGTGTTTTCTCAGCCTCAGCACAGAGGGAAGCACGTCAGGTCTGCTGACTGAACAACGTGTAAATTAATGACAATGAAGGAGGCACAAGTTCTCTGCAATATCCCTTTTTTCCTCACAGCCTCAAAAAGGTTCCAAAAGAGCTGCGCGAAACAGACTGTAGAGAAAAATAAGCAAAACTTCAGAGAACGTTCTGCAGCTGTCATCAGATTTTGTCCTCCCTTTAGTCTTTTTTTAATCTCTTCAGTCCACAGCTGACTCCTTCATTTTGAATCATTATAACACGCCTGATCTAATAAAATAAAAAATACAATAAATCCCCTTGAAGAGGTGGAAAGTTTTCTTTTTTTGAAGAAGAAAATATGCTGGAATTTTAGATTAATTCATTTAAGCGGCCCAAACAACCCCCACTCTGGCTACTGAGTTTCGTTTAAAAAGGACCCATCTCTCTAACAATCCAAAACCCAGAGTTGAGGAATTAGTACAGCACCAAGAGCAGATCCTGCACCCTGGCACTGTGCCAAGTATCACCTGCCCACGCTGCAGGTATGACACATGACAACACTCACAAAATGAAAGCCAAACAAGCTGGAGCATTGATGGAATGTTTTCATTAGCAAGAGACCCAAACATCAAGTCGCTGCTTCCCTCCAACTATCCATCTCACTACTTCCTGCTCCATGCTCCTTCAACATAAATATAATAAAGAAAAAGGCAACATTATGTTTGTATAACCACTGCAAACACCATGTGCCCACTAAACTGTTGACTCAAGAGATTTGGAGGAACACATCCAAAACTGTAAAGTGAGTTAGCTCTTCTTTTTCCATTTCATTCCAGGGCATGGACAAATACCTTTCCGGCTGCGTTTTTTCTAGGTCTTCATTATTAATAAACCGGGTACAGCTGACTTTCAGTGCATCCCCACTCGCTTCGGATGGCTGAACGGGCTGTTATATGAACTGGATCTGCACTCGAGTAAAGCCAAGCTTACAGCTCTGCTGTAAGACATGAGGCAAACCCCTTTCCCAAAATAGGAGCACTCGGTTGTTGTGTAGACCTTTGGGTTGATTATTATTCCAGTTTTACTCATAATCAGGAGAGAAAAAGCTATACTTTCACTACTTTTACAGTTTGCAACGAGGGCTATCAGCAGAAAAGATAAATTAACTTAATCTTTATTCTTTATTCATGGCCATTACCTCAAAGTCCAGAAATAGCCCTGTGATCCACCCTGTTCTGTCCTCAAAGGGAGGGACAAAGTGTAAAGGCCTAACAGAAAAGCAAATAAGGAGGGCTTTGCGCCGAGCGCTGCTCATGCCATTGCTATTGCGTACCAACACGTGCCTTTAAGTCAAAATGAGAGATAGGCAGCTGGTCTCTGAAACCTGCCTCGATGGTTACTCCACGCTATAAGAGAGCAGAGCCATACTGCATCCCTCTTCCGGGAACTGTAATTCTACACACTCTCAGGGTATCCTGCATTATTGAGTGAAACACAGACGGAAGCATACGCATGCACTCTGAGCTGCCCAGACCTCAGATTATAGATACAAAGCTTTAGACACGTTTTACTGATGAAAATCATGGAGCTAGTGCTGAAGACAGCCTTTTCCCTCCCCCCCTTTGGTTAAAAAGCATCTTCAAAAGTTTTAGTAGTAGACAAAGAAATGAAAAAAGATGCAAACGTTGTTTGAAGATATATTATCTCAAGGTATCTGAGCAGAGCCTGGATCCCTTGGATGCTAACTAGGAAAAAGCTTAGGCATGAAGAATTACTGAAAACACATTTTTCTTCTTTAAGCTGATTCGTATAATGTAGTAATTGTATTACATAATTATGCAGCTGTAGTACCAGTACAAAATCTGTACAGTGGTGATAAAACCTAATATTGATAGCATTTGCTTCAAGGAGCAAAGTGTTAGAAAATGACCGAATACACAATAAACAGCATATCAGCGATTTCTAGACTGGAATGGAAGAATGGAATATCCTGGCTTATAGGTGCCAGCAGCTCAGCCTGAGTATACATCTCAGGTGTAATAACACAAATGCTCATTTTGCTTGATAATTTCCTGTGTGCAGCTCATTTTCTATGTCTATATTATGTCTAGAGATAACCTGACAGCTCCGACAGGCAGACTACAAACAAGCATTTTCTGTTGAGTTACAGTGGCGCACAACATCACTGTTATTACTATTAACACTAATCCTGCAGAAAAGGCCTGCAATCAGGCGGTCACTCAGCCAACATTTACACATATTAAATACAGTGCCACAACAGACTCTCAGTTTTGCAGAGTTGACAAAACAGTACGGATCCCGCGGCTGATGAATCGGGCGGCTTAAAGGTATTTATTTGAACAATGGGTTCAGCATTTGCACAAAACCCACAGAATCTTCTGTTGCTGAAATTATGAAGCAGCCAAGACCAGGAGAAAACAGGTCATCGGCTCAACACTGTCAGAAACCTAACAATCCAAAATCAATCCCGGTGCATGAAGTCATTATCTGCTGCATCCAGATTCTCACAACGTATCAATACACAACAAGATGCTGGAAAAACAGCTCCACAAAAACATTTCCAAGAGAGAAATGCTGGCCAGTTCAAATGACTTTATCTGCAGGAAAACCTGGAAACAATTATTACCTATGATTACCAAAGAATGCCTCTGGACCCACAATCCCAGAAAACAAAAAAGGTTACAGATGTACTTTTCAAGGAGAATTCCATATTAATACAAAAATATTCTAAGAGCTTTAATCGACCACGGGCAATCGGGATTAGACACGATTCCATCTTAATTTAAATCGACCTGTTTCGATCCTATAATTCCTTTTTTTCCCCTAAGGGGTGTCCTGACTGATCAGCTTTGTCTGGACAGAAAATGTATCAGTTTATTATTAGACATATTGCCCTTCTTCAAAGAATTTTTTTTTTTAATGAAATAGTGTAAGATGTCATTCTCACAGTGAAGCTGTGAGGTTTCCAGCTCAGCTGACTGCAAACTTGGGTGGCAAATTACAAGTGGCCGCCAGCCAAATGTTTGTAAATCGCGGAATAGCCCAACAGGCTCTCGTGTGTATTAAAGTAAAGATTAAGATATACTTTATTGATCTCACAGTGGAGAAATATCAGTTGAGGGTCGGTGATAGATTGGAGGTGTCACAACATTTTGTGATGTCCACAAAACAAAAGATGCATGATGCATATTGACGTGTTTATGACAAAACAGCTGACGCCGTGAAGCTGGTTGACCTTGAGGAATAAGTCAGAGCTCTCTGGTGTTTGGAGCCGTCCTTATTTCGTTTTGGCTGCCTATGTGTTTCACCATCTATAGAAGTCAGAGCACACTGGCCAGCGTCCCATGAGCTATTTTAAGCAGCCCTCCACTGTCAGCCTCAGCAACGATCTTCCTTCACATTATGGTTTGCATATTCCTATCTCTGTGAGGGGGTGCAGGCTACTGAGGGCAGCAGTGCTCTTGCCCTGAAAAGTGAATAAAATGTATATTACATACAATTATAATATTATATTTAATATTATGTTATATTAGGCACACGTTTGTATTTGGGATGGAGTTTGACCATGAGGAGATGGACGAGTTCATCTAAACTAGTACAGAGAATTTTGAGAGAAATATGGGGCAAGATTTACCAAGCTGTCCAAATAAGCATGGAGCTTAGTGGTCTGTCTGACAGGTGAGTTACTCACATTTTGCTGATCTATGAAGGCCCAGTCAGATCATTTAAAAACAAACAAAGAAATCTTCCAAGCAAAGCGCGAAATCGCAAAGAAGGGCAACAACCAAATGGCTGATAATCTAATAGGCCATAAAAATGATGGCTTATTAGCTACAACCTCTTAAAAAATTCATTTTTAACTTTCATATACTTATGAAGGGTGATTCTTTCATGGTTCCTGAGTAAAAGCGGCAGCAACATCTTTTGTACTGAAATGAAAATGGAAAACATTTTAACAGTCTCCAGCCGGAATTAAAAAAAGGAACAATATTTCAGAAAAAGTGACACATTTGTGATGCTTACTCAGAGGTCGAGTTTACAGTGACTGAGTCACATTAATAAAGGTTTGACTACTGAGAACATCATATCAGCTTCCGGAGAAGAAAAATGATTAAGACTTTCTCCGATGTCCTCATTTCTTTCTCGTGGTTTTGCTTCCTTTGGTAAGAAAGCCGATTATCGAGTGCGTTTATGATGTACCGAGTCTGATGAGGGATTTAACACACGCAAGTATCAACTGCATGAGCTGCAGGAGTTAACACTTAGACTTAACCTTTGCACGGGCACTTGCCCATTGCTTTGCTGTCATTCAGCATTCTGAAGTCAGGGTCAGTTCTGTATCAAAATACACGACCGCTTGAGAGAAACCGCTGGTCACCAAAAGAGGAGCTGACAAACTGTAACAGCTGCAATGCTCACTTCCTCCTCCACAATAGCACAGCAGAGTATGGAAGGTCTTTATTTAGCAATAAAATCACGCTGACCAGAACACAAATTGCTTTTTTTTTTTTCTTTGAAAACTTTGCGAAAAATTTTGATTAAAAAATATATATATATCCATAATTCCATGTTAAGTGGAAAGTACTTTTCTACAGCTCATATTCATCTGTGGCTAAAGAGGTGGATCAAAGTCAGCGCTGTCTGCTCATTTCATGCAGCGAGAAAATCTACAACAAATGCAAATGTAGGCAGACATCAAATGCTCCATTTGCATCCATTTTCACTGATAGTACGAATTCCCCGCTGCTTCGCCACTTTTGTGTGCGGCAATGGAAATTATTTAAATGCCATGGAAATGCTGCACGCTTTGACAGCTCGATCTGAATATGCTTCGTAGACTCCAGTCCCTTCTCATTGGCTTGGAGGCCAAGTTTTAATAACAAACTATCTATGTGAACATGCATCATAATTCATTAACCCCCCACACACATACACCCAACCCACCCCACCCACCCTGGACACCCTTAGTGCCTCTGATCTAATCACTTTTGTACTTAAAATATCATTAAAAGGTTTAAAAGGGCTCAAGGTTCCTGTGATACCAACAAACTGTAGGAGGCTCCCACTGAACTGAGCTGGAAGCTAGCTGTTATCATTCACTGTTTTTTTCTCTCTAATCAATCATGCTAAAGGCGATCCCTCATTGCTGTTTGCTTTTTACGCAAGCAGCAGGGGCATGAGACGCCAGATGTTTGTCGGCCACAAGGCAAGGCCACACTGTTTCCATCTGAGCAGGTGGTTCCTAGGCATGCAGGATTTGGTGCGGTATGGGGGGGCATTTCCTTCTTTTGAAAGAGGAAGAACGTTTAAACTAAACGGTACAAAGGCAGTCTGAAATCCTGTTGAAATTAAACCCTTTTCGTTTATAAATCCACATATCTCAGGTCCTCCTGAACCACTTTGTACTCACCTGTAGTACCGAGACTGGAGGTACGTGGAACACACTGCTTTGGACACGTGACTGGCTGAGCCAAAGTCTATCACCTTCACTCTGTAGGGCTGCCGCACCGGGTCCACCAGCATTATGTTCTCTGGCTTGAGGTCTGCGTGAATCAGACCCATGCTCTTCAACTTCTTCAGCGCTGTGGCTACCTGCTGCAGCACGGGTCTGATCACCTTCAGGGGGAGCGGGCTGAACTTGTTCTGCTTGAGGAAGTCGTACAGGTTCTGCTCGAGCATCTCGAACACCAGGCAGGTGTGGCTGCGGTGCTGGAAGCACTCGAAGGCTCGCACCAGGTTGTGCTCGTCCGCGTTCTCCCCGCTCAGGCGAGCGAGGATGCCGACCTCGATCTGCCCCTGCCGCGCGTACGAAGGGTGATTCTTCAGGATCTTCACCGCCACCACCTCACCCGTGCCCCTCTTCCAGCACTTCACCACCTGGCCGAACGTGCCGCGTCCCAAGAAATCCAGCACTTCGTAAGTGTTCTTCAGGGAACACAGGACTTCGTGCTGCACTACCTGATAGTCCCCGTCCCCTCCTGCCGCGCCCACTCCTCCGCCCTGTTTGGAGGGGCCCCCCGCGGCCCCTACAGCCGCCGGCGCCGTCACGGCTGCGTTCCCCACATTCGTCGTTTGCAACATGGCGGGCAACATTGAGAGTTCCTCCACAATCTGCATGGTGCTCCCTCGGTTATCCAGCTCTTCGCTTTTACGTTTCAGCCCACATCGCTGGGAGCTGTCGGGTGAGTTCAAACCTTCACAGGTCTCTTCTCTGGTGCCCTCCTCCGCCTCTCCCCCCCCCTCGACTCCTTCACTGCAGCCCTCTCCCCGTCCCCCTCCCCCTGCTCCTGTTGCTCCACTGCTGCTCCCACTTGCTGTGTCCGTCTGATGCTGCTTCTCCTTGCCCTGTGAGCGGACGGCCCCTGCCTCCTGTCGCTGCTGGGCCACAAGCGGGCCTGCTCCCGCTCCTCTTTTGCCGGGCTGCTGTCTTTGAACGCCGCGCACCACCACAGTCTGCACGGGGTACTCCTGGCCTGCGCGTACTCTCAGGCCCACCGCCAAGTCGCGGTTCACAAATGAGTGGGCTTGTTTAGTTGGGTGCACGATGCCAAGGGTTCTGTTGTTCAGATAAGTCTGCGGCTGTGCCCTCTCATGGTACACACAGCTGCTGGGCTCAACTTTGAGTTTCTTCACACTGCTAAAGGCACTTGTCTGGTTTTGATAAACGTGTGGTGGGTAGACCAAGACTTGTGAGGCCATACCTGCAGAGACAGAGACAGAGAGAGAAAGACAAAAAAGACAACAGGACATTAGATCCACAAAAATCCACTTTGCCCAGATACCATAAGGATGTCATTTTGAAAAAAAAAGAAAAAAAAGGGAGAAAAAAAAGAAAAGAAGTCCAGGGGAGCAAAGCACATTCAAACTGGGCATGCTTCGGTGCTGTAAGGCACACCAAAACAATGCTGCTTACGTCATCAGTCACAATGAATCAACACCTCGGCCCTCCCAGGGTCTTTCCAGGTCTTTGCGCAAGTTCAAAGGTAGGCTCAAAATACCAGGAGTAAAAAACAATGTTCGAAAACAATGGCACCGATTCTATTTTATATATTTTTCACTGGTATTTGAGATTGATCATACTTATGACTGATTTCCTTAGTGATTAAACTTGGGGTAGAAAGAGAAGCATGAAAAAGAAGCATGAAAAAGAGAAAATATACTGAGTGAGGACCAACAGTAGCCCTCTCTTATTGTAGGTTCAAATCTGCTGAGCTTTCTTGTACCTACAACAAGAAAATGTTTACTAATCCTTGCTAATTTGAAGTATTTGTGCTACCAACTATTGATGAAAGCAACATCTCATGTGCAGAACATGGCGCAGAGGAGCATCAGAACACCTTTAGCTTCCTGCCCTCCCCACTGCAGTCCTACCAACACCTCCACACAGCGGATGACTAACTTCTCCAAAGGTTTGTCTGACCTACTGCTACCATTTCCATGCATCCAACCACAGGTCTCTAGGCAACCAACAAAGAGGATGAGCGATAGACAAACACAGCAAAACAAAATCACAAAGCATCATCAAGCCCACGTCTCAAATTACCTAAGACTTAGTCAGAACATTATTTTTGCATATTTGTGTCTTCGGGGCGCTTCACGTGCGCGGACACCGTCTGCTCCTGCTCAAATATTCTGAAGGAGAAAAAATGTCCCAATCTCTGAGACTGGGATTGTCTTTATATAACATTGAGGCAGACTGCCCCGTCTCTGTGCAAATCTGAAGATTTTGACCTACTTTCATTTAAGGGATAATCACAGAAACTGAAGCTGCTCCATTTAGTTTTTAATCACCAAACAATAGCTAGGAAGAAAAAGTTGATTAGTGTCATCAGGACCGAAATAAGTGTATTACTATTCCCAGTGTCTTAGTTATTATGTTTTTCATAATCTGGAACACCTGAGGGCAGAAAATTTGGGCTGTTAGTTACTCTAAAGAGTATCCTAAAATAAATATCCCTGCTGCAGAACACACTTGTCTTCAGATAGCAATAGCACCATGAACGATCCTTTTGAGTCTATTCTAGGCAGCCAGATAAGGTCACCGATTGTCTTGGCGGCTCTTAGCCAAATCAACCTCACGTTGCCTTCCACACTGCAAGAAACCCTTCATCAAATCATCCCAAGCGGAGCTGAGCCAGGTGACGCCATGAGTCAAATCATGTCCAAGCCATTAAATCTGAGAGCCAATCAGTGTCACAACAATTCTCCTTTTTCTATCACATGAAACTCAAAAGGTTTGGTCTTGGACTATAAGTCAGCTAGTTCTAAGTGCCACGCTGTTTTACCTAAGGCAGCAGCATTTTCCATACGCCAACACCTTGTTTTCAGCAAACACAGCTGCAACGCCTTCCGGCTCCAACACACACTCCAGTTGATAGTGGCCACTCAGGGCAACATTTGCATTTCCACCTAAAAAGGGCAGCAGCAGCTTTCAGAAGCATCCCAGAAGCAGCTTAGCACTCCGCCAAACTAAAAATATGTGCCCGATCTATTTTTAAACCAAAGTGTCAACCAACAGGATGAGACACAAGTCAAACGTGGAAAGGTCTGGGAAAATCTGCTTGATTATCTAAATAATGTTCACATTATCCTCTTTAATACCTGAGCTATTTCTACCTTTTAATGATAATAACGATGTGCACCCAGCGCTTATACTCATGCCAGCTTAAAATAAAAACACAAACTGCTTGATATGTTTGACACCGTCCAACAACAGAATACTGGGACACCAAAAACAACCCAGGTTCCAGTTTAATGGATAAGAGCAGCCAATCAGTGTTGCATTCAATGCCCTTAGGACACAAATAGTTGGGCTGTCAATACAGAGTAATAACAACTCACCAAAAGACTTATTATTCATTTCTATAAACTGTCGTCCGTTCCCAATTATCCCAAAATAAAACAGCTTTTAATATAATACATTACAAAAAAAAATTGTAAAAATATTACATTATGGATTAAAAAATCCCAACCAGAAGCCACTTTTAGTGGAACTAAAAGTTTTTTCAAAGAATAACTATCCAGAGACTGCAATGAAATCACAAAACATTACTAGAAAAAAAGTCAACCTAGTTTGTGACCAACCATTTCCTGTAAGAGTTAACTACGCAGACACTTTCAAACGGAAACCTTTACGGGGTTACATATTCTCTTCTCGAAATTCTCTTTTCTTTTAAAGGCGCACTGACATCATAACAACCAAAGCAGTGACCCCTCGCTAACCCACAAGGCCACCGGCTCCTTTTCTTTCCCACACAGTGAGACAGAGAGTGAGCCAACAGCTGCCGTGCAGACAGGTTAAGTGGATCTGCTGCCACTGTTTTTAAACCAAGGTTGGTGCTTCTGTCTGCTTTAGAGCGTCTATGCCAGACGCATGGTCGGGAAACTTGTGTTCTGAGTCTTGTATCGAAGCAAGGTATGAGTGACACAGCGCTCTCAGAGAAAATTAGTATGAACCCTCAGCGTTCTGGTTAAAGAAAATACAGACGATAATGAGTATATGTGGCTTAAGTAGTCCACCCACAAACACTATTTTAGGCTTTTATATATATATTCATATATACACACACACAAGTTTATTTCTTTGAAAATGTTGCATGATTCAACAACTCTTTGCTGTGTCTTTGTGTAACTTTAGAACCAGCTGTAACTATCAATCTGTCTTCACATTAGCACGTTAAGTTTTAGGGAAAATGGTTTGTTGTGCTACAGTTCACCATTCACAGAACAGATATCCCCAGTTCAACTTCTCCTTCCTCTTCCCCTCACTAAAATCATCATTAGTCAACAATGCATTCTTGGAAATACATAGCGGAAAACCAGTGGAAAGCACCCCACATGCTGCACTGAAACAGAAACTGTCAAGATCTAACCAGAGTGTCACATCTGTATCATTTCACATTCATAGTAGCAGTTCAGAAGTAGAATTTTTCACTGAGACCGCCAGAAGAGAAAGGAACCAATTCCAGCCCGACGAGACCCCGGTTCACTGGGTTTATCCACAACAATTATTGTGGGCTGAGTGTGTATTCCCACAGGTTGTTTCAAAGGACAGCCAAAGGGTCAAAGGTATATGGACACACCCAAGTGGACAAAAGATGAAAAAGAAGAAATCTATAAATAAATCAAACTGCGTGGCAGCTCACAGTCGATATAATAGTCAGACATTTTCCTTTGACAATACAGTCTTAATGCACTGCGTTCAAATAGCCAAGAGAAGAAATTCTGACAAAAGTTAAATGACAAAGTAAGAACTTAAGAAAGTTCAACTCTACTTTGCCACAGAAACAATGTAGCACATACCACCAGACTACAATATCCCAGGCTGTGGCATGGACATGCTAATTGCTAGCTGTCTCATTTTAATTACCAGTTTACAGTAATACACCACTAAATCTCAATTCAAAACAAAACCTAACCCACATTTACTTGTCAAATCACAAGACTTGAGACCCTAAATGAGGACGGTAGAGAGGTCCGACACAAAAAAGAGAAATAAACTGCTTTTTCTTAACAGCTGTTGCTATTATTAACATCCAAAGATAGATACCTATGATCGGCCACGGGGCTGCTGATGGGGCATTGCATTACACTCCAAGGCTGGCCTTTTCCAGCCAACATAGGCCCAGGAGAAATACTCAAGAGTCAAATGTTCAACAAAAAAACATAAATCCAAACATTTAAACACCTCCCAATGATAAGCAGATGGATACACAGTTTTGGGAGGAAGGCACCAAACGGGAAATTCCATTTATATTCCACATTTCATGCTACAAAACTTGGAACGATTTAAGAATCTTCCTGACTTTATGTCGCTCACAAACAAATATGTCCATTCAAAGTTTTCATAACATATCCATATCCCAAAAAGGCAACGAGCACTAGCATTGGCAGCTGATCTTTAAATGTCTGCCATCACACAAGATATTCACACTTCTGACAAAGCTCAGATGTCCTGACCTCGTGTTTTCTTGCACTCTGTTATTTTGCTCTGCATTTAATGAAGAAAACAAAAAAAATATGTACTGCAGTGATTCCGTCTGCTGCTTTGATCAGGCAGCAAAACACGGTTTGTACATAACACACGGTCATTATTCCCACTCCATTTGAGTAATGTTCCAACCCCGTCTGCAGGAATCAAAACCCCTCAGCCCAAATACACCCCGTGGTGCTTTCCCTGTGTCTTGTGAACTTGATCTTTTATGGTTACTTGATAAAAGGCCCTCTATTTTCGAAAGCATGTGATCTCATGTTATTTCAGCAGTGAACTTCTGACTGTCATTTAGCAGCTTTCTCCATGTAAGACTAGCTACTGTTCAGAGGCTGAAAAAAGATTGCTCTTTTCAAGCTTATTGTACTCATTTGTGAGAAAAAGCAAACATGCTAAAAAAACAAAAAGGTCAGAGGTGACATTTCATGGTGCACTTCAATGATCCAATAATGTCCTACTTTCTAGTGTTGAGTAATTCTGTTTACAAATGTCTTCGCTGATCAATAAGATTTGTAGGCTTTTAGAGACACACGGAACAATTTAACCACCGCAGATCTATTATATGTAGTCTAAATGGATCAAAACTAAACAGTTATTTTATTCATTATTAACCAAGTTCTGAATAAGAACCCATTAAAAAACAAGCCAGACATCCTCACAATGTTTGAAGCAAACGATGAAGACATAAGGTTGAAATAATAGCTTTCAAACGACATAAAAATATGGTTAAGTCTACTCTCTGGGCAAAAGCATAAATATAAATAGGAAGTAAATATATTAACGAGCTGCAGGGAAATTGGATCATTTGAGTTGCAAAGAAAAGGCACTAATGTATTTTGCATCACAATTGGCCTTCAACATCCTCCCAGCGTGTATTATTAGCTGTCACCAAGTCCCGGACTGACATTCTACCTCACAAACAACCATTTAAAATCGATCAGCAAAGCCCTGACCATAGCATCACACAAAGTGCTGCATTCATTCCACCAGCTATGAACACAGAGGCAGACACAGTCCTTTTACCTCTTTGTTTTTTAGGACAGGCAGTCTACTTGTTATCAAAATCCTGGTATCTGATAGGATCGCTGGATGCGTGGCAGTGACTGTGCACCGGGAGCTGGAATGGATGTTTACGAGTGGAGATAACAGATAGTCTCTACAAGTCACTTTCATGATCTGAGTTCCAACACACCGTGGGCTGTCATGGTGGTCTCCCGTGGACGGTCATTCTGTTTTGTTTACTGGCTCATTTCTGTTCTGCATACCACAGGATGACATCATTTGGTTACCAGTCTTTAAATCTGCTACAAAGCAACACTGATGACTAGCAAGTGTTCCTGACAACAGAAAAACACACTCATGCTGGCTGGAAAGTACAGAGTTGTGGCTGAATTCCTCTAATTTGATCACTTTACAAGGGGAAACACCAATGTTATGACTGTCCACATTTACTCGTGTGTAAAAAGTATAGCAAAGGTATTTTGCAGACATATAAAAAGATGATAAATAAAACAGTGGGGTTGTGGCAGACGCCCTGGGAGATAAATGTAGCCAAACGTCGCATGGTCAACATTTATTTCAACTTTTGGTTCTTCCACCGCTTACTTTCCTAAACTGGCTAAAGCTGGTGGGTGACGAAAACGACCTACTCCGTTATTTTAAATATGCGCCTGGAACTATTCCGAGCTGTGCAGTGAAGCTAAACTATGGGAGTGAAAAATAAGCAGCGTGGCAAACGCATTTAGCCTGGTCAGCAAGCCCAGCGACCCACCGGAAGCCAAAGTTACATTTCAACCCCGACGAGGGCTCGGAAAAGCCTAGCTAGCCTCGGTTGTTTACCGTTACCCGCTCCTCTATGAACATGCGAACACTATGTAGCATTATTAGGAACATTGTGCAATTTTTAGACGAGTTAGAATCCAGCATTTGGATTTTCTTCTTATATAATAATCGAGGACTTGCCTGGCGTGTGGCTATGGTCCGCGAACCCTTTTTCAGAGGACATGTACACTATTAAATGAATAACATTCAAGCCTGAGGTGTGGCGACATGGCACAATATGATTTTATAATGCGATAAATGGACATAATGCCTGGCCTATATTGATTATAGACGAGAATAATCGACTCGGGCTTGGTTTGTTGTGGTACTAACATCGAGCTAAATAATCGTATCTGATAAAACCCATTGGCTATGAGCCCACACATGAATACACACACGTATGAAAGAAAATAAAACATATAAATATACCTGTCCATTGAATCGGAGTCCCACTGTGGCATCGCCCCAGTTTTACAGTCACTTAAGCAGTCAGGTGATGGCACACAGTGATACACAACTTAACAGAGAAGTAACACGGTCATTGTTGCCAATTTCGAGCCAGATTAGAGTTAAGATAACCAAAAAGCATAATGGTTCAATATTGTAAAGACAAATACCCCAAGTAAGATTTTTTAAAAGACATCAATCGGTCCCCCTGACAACGGATGTGTGTTCAATTCACTCGGGTTAATAATTAGCACCAACGTCATCAACACTGCTGCTCAACAGGACAGCGAAAATGGTCTAGTTTTGTCCGAGTAGCTAAAGTTGTTACTGGACTGACCACACGGCAGAAATACGTAATACGTAAAGAAGAATACATATAGGAAAAAAACAGCCAAACCCTCGATAGCCAAGTTTATTGCTAAGTTGGGACTTGGTAATACGTCACATTCCAAGTAGCATTTCAAAGGTTCATATCAACAGATAGCCCGACAGACAGGCGTCAGACCCACACTCACCTTCACAGAGAGTCACTATAAGTATGATCCAGGGCTTCTCTGAACATGTTATGGACTCATAAATCCATACCATGCACAGTTCGCCTGCATTGCTGCCATCTTGTCCTAGACGACAGGAAGGGAGAGCTCGCTCTCGGTAACGCCACCATCTCCCACATTTTAAACATTAGATAACTCTGGCATGGGAGCGTCAGGACACACCACACACAGTCGGATTTATACATGCGCGATTCAGAATCGTTTCCGTCTTCTTTGGGCGTCGTTGCCCATCTCTGAGCGGGTGGCCGTTACCCCTGTCTAGACATGCAGCTCCACGGTCCTGCCAGCCTCTAACATGTCCCTTTTCTCTAGCAACTGGAAGCAAATGTTTGTGAACTGACGGCATCGCTCAGACCGCAGCAATCGATCCCAGAGCAGGAGAGCATCCAAAGGCAGAATATTTAGTAGAGTACTTGTTCAAGGCACAGCACAGTGACATAAAATTGAGACTCTATGGAAGGGGAGACGTTTTGTATTTTTATGATAAGGAAATATGCAGAATTTAGTTAATGGGAGATTACGATTATGGGGATTGCGTAATCATTTTTGTTAGTCAAACAACTGATTAAAAAAAAACTATTATTAAAAATCAGTCTTGTTAGTCACAAAGGTTTATGTTTTCCAAGGTTAGGTTAAGACATTTTTAAAAAGACTAAAACGAAAAATATTCAGATCATTTGTGTGATCCAGCATCATAATTGTACATGTTACAACCATTCAAAGTATAGACTCAAATATTAAAAGACAGAAGTTGCATTTGTGTTGAAATCCTGTGAGAATTAGAGAACCAGTTGAAAGAAGGTACACATTTATATTTGAATGTGATGCACTGATATAAAAACAAAATCCTCCCTCTTTAGTTCTGCAGAAGAAAACAATATTAGCAATGGATATGGCAGTTCTTGAGAGAAAAGTAGAAGAGGCCGAGCAGCAATGGAACCAGAACTTCACCCCACACCCAGAAAGATCTGTCCCTGCATTACTCCAAACTATAAAGTTATTCCCAAGCTTTATCCCTCTCTGTTGGGCAATGTTAATGTTCTCAAGATGAACTGTGCCCACCAACAATTTATATTCTTCAATCCCTTCTCCTGGATATACCCACAGAGTACTTTCAACAATTTGATGTAGTTTTGCAACAAAACAAAAAAATTGGAATGTTCGATCTCATTCCATCATATCACAAATACATGAGATCTGGAGAAAATTAGCCTGTATTTCAAAGATAAACCCATATATAACTATGTCCTCCGGGATTTGGGACAATCCTAAACTCTTAAGTGGCAAATCCTCAGTAACTTGAAAAGAGTGGGCGAATAAAGGACTTCTTACTCCGAGTCATATGTATGAAGGAGGCACAGTTAAGTCCTTTGGCAACCTGGTTGAGCAGTTCAGTCTGTCCAATAATCTATTTTGGAGGTACCTAACGGCTTGTTAGGGGACTTAGTTCATGCATTGTGGCCATGCCCAAAGATCCAGGATCCATAAATATATTTCAGAGAGAGAGGGGACAGACTATAAACTTTTAGCTGAACTCCACATGCTAGGGAACCCTAAAGCTCTCAACCACATAGTAAAACCCTTAGCTAGCTGGGTCCAAACATGCATCATGACTGGCAAACAGATAATAATGAGAAAGTGGAAGGATGCTGCAGGCCATTATTTCAGGAATGGGTCTTAGAATTGGGTAAGGTGGTGGCATTTGAGAAAATATTGTACAGCCTGATGAATGAGATGGAGAAGTATAATGAAAAATGGGGAATGCTTTTGCAATTTTACTCATTACATGCGACTTAACAGATGCATTCCCAGACCATTTGGTTTTGCATCACCTACCTCACTGTTCAGGAGTTGTATTCCATCTCTCAATGTTAACATCCATCTATTTAATTTTAGGCTGCTGCCCCCGCGACCCGACCCCGGATAAGCGGTGGAGAATGGATGGATGGATATTTAATTTTAATCTTTTTTATCTTCAAGACCTGTTACTTTTTTTCTTCTTTTCTTTTTTAATTCTATTTATTTACTATAGAGGTAGGATGAAGCTGGAGAGGGCCCCTCAGAAGTAACATGGACATTATGATACGGACACTGCTATTTTAGGATTGTGATTCCTTTTATGCCAATGGTACAGTTGTCACTTGTCAAATCTCTATGCTGAAGTTTTACTTTGGATACACCAACACTGCTCTGGGCTCCTTGTTTTGTTTTTGTTGCTACTGTCAGGTTATCTGGCCCTCAGCTTCTTAAATTTTTTGGACTTTGCTTTTGTCTGTATTGTCAAACAAAATGAAAATATGTCGTTAAACCAAAAAAAGAAAACATTGTTAGAATGTATGTAAAATATGCATTAGAACATTACATTCAGGGAAAATTTGCAGGTAGCGGGGGCATGCAAGCCAAAATCTGCTCAGACAGCCAGGAGGCACCCAGCTGACTAAAAAGCTGCTCATAAGCCCTTGTTGTCTGAGACACCATCTGTAATCTAATCCACCAAAAGGAATTTGTCTTTGTTGGTCTTCATCTACCCCCACCCAAATAACAAACTGCCGGAGTTGGTCAGCCTCTAAAGCAGGTGTAAACACCTCTTGTCTAACCTGATTTTGTAAACACACCTGATGAGTCAACACAGCTGTGTCTGCAATAAGGGAAAGGCAGTGGGCAATTTGAGATTTTTATGACAGACACTACAGAAGGCCCAAAAGGTAGGATGTTGTTTCGAGACTCATTGGAGAACAAGCTGTCACAACAACATCCAACTGTCCAAAAGGTCAGAGCCACTTAATCAAATGGTGTTCAAGTGTTAACACAAACTTATAAAAGTTGAATAAAAAAGACGCGATCACATAAAATACTGAGAAACAGAAGTGTGAGAGATAAACTGGAATATTCATTTAAATGTATAATGGTTTTATTAGATTTATTTGCTGGATAAGTGTTTACATGTGGCCTTTGACTGCTCTGTGTTCTTCTTCTCTGGTCTGTCTGGGTGCTTGGTGGGGCGCGTGGCAGCGCACGCTCCTCGTGACTGTCATTTGCCTCCCCCTATGGGTCAACAAAAACACCAGCATTGTCATATGTAAAACGAGCCTTTGTTGAACTAATGTGCATTAATCATTTAGAGAATTTCCTCACATAAAATGTGTTTTGTAGAGGTCACACAAACTGGAGTTAGGATATCAGAGTTCACCTGTATTTACACCAACAAATGGAGAATTTCCCTATATAAGAAAAGCAGCAATGATAATAAGGATTTTTATTGATGTATAGATTGGAGCAACATATGATCCTATTACAGGGCATATACAGTTTTTTTGCATAGTTAATATTAAAGTATGAACATTTCTGCATTAATAGAGTACATTTCTGTTTATATAGTATCACTTTCACTATCCTTTGGCGCCACGTTAGCCTGCATTTTCTTTAGTTTCTTATTTCTTTGTTTAATCTCTTTCCCAATTTTGTGCTGCATTTGTCCTCATTCTTAAATAATTGTGTATCTCTGTTGTACAACTTTCAGGATTCTGTTGTATTTAGAGCGCCAAAATAGGCATTTATTCTGAAGGGGTTGTACCGACCGGAAGTGTTATTGTTGTTCCTGCAGGCGGAGCGGAACACAGAATTATCGCCATTTTAGACATCGTCGAGGCGAGCCGTTGAACTGTTTGTCGCTTGAGGGCAACGTGATCGACCCTTCTAAAGCTATGCCGACAACTTAGTGTTTTTTTATCTAATAAGAAAATCGATCACGGTGTCATTTGACTGTTAATCCAACTGACAGCTCATTATTAACGCAGATACTCTTGCAGCCATGTCGACGGAGGGAACAGCCGACCAGGTAGCTACATGCACCTCTTTCCGGGCGCTTGCTAGTATAATTTAGCTCGTTTGCTATCTTCCAAGCTTATGGGCTATAGACCATGCCATATCGTCTGCACCTTAATCATTTCATGTCGGTATTAGATAGTTTTTCGAAGTTGTGCAGTGATTTCTGATTGTAGCCTGTCGCTATGCGCCATATTGACCCAGCTGTGACTTCGTCGTAACGTAAAGCTAGCTAACAACACTTTAAGCTAACTTTGGATCGCGTGCACTTTGTGGGGATATTGACGTGCAAAACATACTACCCTGATATTTGTTTTGTGCTTTTTTTTTTGTTACGGAAGTGACTACCATTTCTTGGGCTCAGCTACTTCGACTAAGCTAGCTACTACAAATTGTCTTTGTATAGATGTATATTCGTAATTCATGTGTTTTATTCTTTTCACGGCGGGACCGTTAACTGTAAGTGAGATCAGTTTACCGAAAGGGAAACCATACTAATGCGGATGGACTGCATAGCGAATAACCCCTCTCCTTTTTATATGTGTATCTTAACCATGCTCCCTGTGGCTTTGTTTTATGTTGCAGGCGGCGGCAGAGTATATTCCTGAGAAGGTGAAGAAGGCAGAGAAGAAATTGGAAGAAAACCCATATGACCTTGACGCATGGAGCATTCTGATTCGAGAAGCACAGGTTTAGTGACACAGAGTTGTATTCATGGGGTTAAGGAAACTTGGGATGAGGGTGGGGGTTGTGGGCTATAAATATGGGTTGATAACCAAACTCTAAATTGATCTGATAACTTTACAAGAACTACCTCTTCATAGCTATGTTACTTAGTGTGGAACGTAAATGCATTCTTCTCCTTTAGAACCAACCAATAGATAAAGCAAGGAAGACCTATGAGCGACTTGTCTCACAGTTCCCGAGTTCCGGCAGATTCTGGAAACTATTCATTGAAGCCGAGGTTAATAATTTTTCTTTTCTTCAGTGTGCATGGCTGGGACTTATGCTAACATGATCAACAATGTGAATTTCACACAACCAAAATGTGTCTTACTTAAATGAAGTTTAAAGTCACAATTCTTGTTTTGACTTATTGAGCCAAACTTTGGTTGGAGGTCTCAGCCATAACCTATACTTCTAAGCAACAAAAAGAATAGAAACTTTTTTCCTCCTGCTGTAAAATATTTTGGACCCTCATTAAACACTGGTAAATAATGATTCCTGTTTGTGAATCAGTTTGTGTGGCTCTTGCAAGGTTTATAGAGAATTGTGCCTTTAAATGCAAAGGGGAATTGAGCTCTAACCATTTCTTTTTTCATATAATTCCTTATGTTCCCAGAATTAAAAGTATATATTATCTGCGCCATATTTAAATGGGGTAAAATGCATTTGTTGCATGTTTGGTCTGCAACAGTATTAAAACTATTTTGATAGTATTGGAGTGCATTAGCCTTTTATTCACTTGTCGTGTCAATTTATTGCCTCCTGTGTCCTTTCTTTTGGTTAATTTTTATAAAGAAAAGTCTTGATTGTGTGGCCCATTCTTTCCTTGAGACATCTCCTCCCTACTCCTTCTGATTACGTGAGCCAACGCCCGTTGCCTTGCTGCCATCTACAGGCACGTATGCAACCGCTTTTGACTGGATGATTCAGTTTCTCTTGCACCTGATCATTTAAACTACCCCGATGCACCTTTTTCAATACTGTCCAACCCCTCTGCAGATGAGCCCTGCAGCTGGTGGTAAACTGGTCGTCAGAGTTTACAAAGAAGTATCAAATAATTCCATATGAGCTAAAAGGCGACCGTGTGTGTCAGGACAATACTTCAATGGTGTGAATTGACTCGTTCAATGTATTTAGTAGCTGTTGTGGTTTGTTGTTGTGGGGTTTCTATCCCAGGTGGTCCGATGATTTTTTTTCCCCCTTGTTTCTTGACTTGTGGGTATTTCCCACTGAAATCAAAAGAATATGCATCTCTCTTTTAGAAGTTTGGCCGGCGACCAGTGATCCTTAAAGATTTCCCGAAATAGTTTGGCATTGCTATCAAACCCCTTACTAACCCCACCCCCTAACAAATTAGGATCAGCACACATAAAAGATGAATGACTTATACTACTTATTTCTTATAGTTTCTATGTAATTTACACATAGTAAGAAAATAAAATGGACAAAATGATGATAGTTTTATAAAGAGATAATCCACCACTACCCTAACAGATAAGGAACTCACTATAAAGCTGGAGACTGGATATGAACCTCACTTAAATGCCAGTAAAGAGGTGTACTGGAGTTAGAAAAGGGAAAGTGGGTCAAAGAAATAAAAAGTCAAAGCCCAGAGTCTTTTTTTATTTTTTATTATTGCACATGTAAATGTAATTTCATAAAGCTTGCTTGCTTGTTCAGAAATATGGTTAGTATTTATGTTCACAGATAGATCCCTATTTTTTTTTCAAGGCTAATATGTTGATTAAAAAAAAGTTTTACTTTAATAAAGATTCATTGTGTTATTTAGCCATATTTACACATCAAACTTCAAATACTTTCTGTTCCAGAATTAAAACTCCATGTGTTAGTTTTGCATATCTTCACAATGTTTTCCTTAAATTACATTCTGGAGTTTAAACTGGCCTTAAGCTACAGGCAAAAGCATGCACTGACAAAGCATTAAACCAGCTTGTAATTGGTAGTATTGATACACTCCCCGTGGTAAGTATGCGCACAAGCTCTGTGAGATCCACATGCAAACTGAAGTATGTGTTTAGTTTAAAGAAAGTCTGCTACAGAACAAAAGCTTGTCACATACCGGCTATTGTTAGATTCCACAAAAAACTCATTTGCAGCATTCCTTTGTCTCACATTACACACTTGCTGTATTTTTTAAGTCTAGCTAATCAGGATTATTTCACCCAGTTCACAAATGACAGAGTTGACATACTGTGGGCCCTCTAGTGAATATTTTTGCACATTAGCTGTCACAGACAGGTTTGAATGGTTTTATATTTGTCAGTAAAGAAAAAAAAAAAAAAAACATTTATAGAGAATTCAAGAAGAATGTGTTGGGCACAAGGATGTCAGGATACAGGCTCCAATTAGTTTTTTGTTCTTTCTAACTGTTAATTGTTTCTGTTTAACAAGAAATGTTGTATCATGTGAGAGCTTCAGGGATACCCCAGAAATCCATTTATAAAGGCAACCGGCTTCGACTTTTGCCCTCGCTCACAGAGCCAAACATTGTAAGGTTGTAATTCTTCAGTCATGGAAAAACACTGAACCAGTGTGCCTTTTCATAGGTGGATTTGGGGAAGTACTGCACTTCTTTTTGTTACCTCACAGGGAAATGCAAGGAATCTGGGGAACTTGGGTCTCGGTGTGTGAGCTTATGAAGTTAAACCTAATTTTCATATTTGATCAATTGTGGTGGAAAATATTGGATTGTTCCTTAAAAAATAAAGAACTTACTCATTTTCCCAACGTGGAATATGATGTGTGTTTTCTGTTTTTGCTTGTAACAGTGGGAACAAGAAGGCTTTTTGGTCCTGTTATGTGAAGGCAGATTTAGGACGCTCATGATGGGGTGGAACAGAAAGTGATCTCAGATGTATCCACCTAAGATTACTGCAGTGTTTCTGTTGTTTGCTGATCATGTGAGGATTGCTATTTAATAGTCTTCATTCCTTTTTTCTAATGTTAAGAAAGAAATGGGCTTGTTTTTCATTTCGGTCATTATGAACTAATTCTCAGACCTAATATGTCTCATGCATGGCAGTTTAAACAGTACAAAGAAAAGTATGGACTTTGTGTTTCAGGCACTAGGCTACAGTCTTTTTTTAATAATCTGTGCTAATATTCTCTGCTATTCTTCCATTTAATGTCACTGCAGCCAAATGGGGGTTCTGTAGACGCTGTCTTATCAGAATATTGTCAGGATATTGCTCGGCTATTCACCCCGGGACAGAATAGTTCTGGCTCTGTAGTGTCAGGGAAAGGGTCACCTGTCTTTGCTCCGCAGTAGTCTTTATGTGCAGCAGGAGCGTTTCCCAGGGAATAATGTGCACCTGAAACTGATATGTGAAGATTTGGTATCTGTTCAAACTCCCAAATTTACAGCCTGTCCTCAGCGTCTGTCTTCAAATGAATGATTCAGCTCCGTATTGTGTCTGGGCACTTGTGATTTTTGGGGTTTTGTGGCGCACATTGAAAGAAAATAAACCCCTTTTCTAAAAGTAATTTGTCATTCTTGTGTGAATTTCACTCTGTTGATCTTTAAGGTGTGTGTTTGTTCATGAGGGCATGTTTCGTACAATTCTCCACAATACAGGAGGCCTTGGAATTAATCCTGTATTTACACTCTTCTTTGCAGATCAAGGCTAAAAACTATGACAAGGTAGAAAAGGTAAGTGTCTTGTTCCTGAAAATGTAAAAAAAGATACATTTGATAGTAGTTCTTTTGGGTGTCAGGTATTTACTGGCTCTTGTGGGTGAGGGGCCTTTAAACGTGAGCTCCTCAGCATGTGCTAGCTCACAGTTGGGCCTGTTGCTTCACACACCCGCTGGTCTGCACTGCCTTTACTGTTGTAAGACTTGACATGATGTATTTCAATGCCACCACTCTGTAAAGCCTGTGCTGGTTTGTCAATTTTTGTGTGATTTGAAATAAAATATGTAAATGTATCTGGGGAAGATTTTTTCGAACTGTGCCTCACTATTGTGTCATTTCTATTTAAAAAAGTGCTTTTTCGGGTATTTCTTGTTGTGCCCTTTAACCTCCATGCTGAGTTTACTGAGGTGTGGAGTATGCATTTTACAGGTTCTGTTATCTAACATCCTGTTGCCCCTTCAGTTGTTTCAGAGATGCCTAATGAAAGTGTTGCATATCGACTTATGGAAATGCTACCTCTCTTATGTTCGAGAGACCAAAGGCAAGCTTCCCAGCTACAAGTAAGACTCCACAGCTAATGATGATAGCCTGTGCTGCTGTGACATGCAGCTTTTTTCATTGTGTAAATCTAACATTGTCAGAGAGAAGATGGCCCAGGCCTACGACTTTGCACTGGATAAGATTGGCATGGAGATAATGTCGTATCAGGTACACCGAACTTACTTTTTACCGCTATTTCTTTTGAGTTTCTCTTAATTATTCTTACATAATGTTTTATTTGTTTCATCAGATTTGGGTGGACTACATCAATTTCCTGAAAGGAGTGTAAGTGTTTTTTTTCCCTTCACATTGTATTTTGACTTTGCCACCTGTATTGCTATTTTTTAAAGCTTTGACATGTTGTTTTGTTTAATTAGAGAGGCTGTGGGCTCATACGCAGAGAATCAGCGAATCACAGCGGTACGAAGGGTGTACCAGAGAGGCTGTGTGAACCCCATGATTAACATTGAACAGCTCTGGAGAGATTATAGCAAATATGAGGAGGCAAGTGATTCATACTCAGCCTGTGTCTCTTTTGTTCACATCGTTGCATAATGGTGATTTTTACATCCATTAAAAAAGTTAAATTAAGAAAGGTTAATAACATTGTCTTATGTTATTTGTGCCCATTCATTCATTTTTACATAAGCATATTTGTTTTGGGGGTGTTTATTTTTGTATACTATATACAATTACTATATTGTGGTGCAACCTAATTAATTTCCATGAACTTCAGTTGAAGAGATAATGGTGAAAGGAAATTCCAAGTGTTTGGAACCCAATCCACATTTAAAGAGGTGGCGTGCTAATGGAGGACATAGTTCCTGCCAAAGCCACTGCTCTGTAAAACGAATGCTACTGCCCTCCACATGAGTTTTGATTCAAGTTGTGTGGAGGAGCCAGAGGAATGCATTTAGGGAATATGTATTGTGGGCAAATTAGATGGAAACAAAGCTAATTTATTTGATAACTAGGAGTTTCACGTTTGGAGGAAGGAAAACACTGCATCACAAAATTTAAAAAGAAAAGAAAAGAAAAACAAGTCATCCATCTGTGAAACATGGTGATGGAGGTGTGGTGGTTTGGGCCTATAATGCTGCATAGTTTCCCTCAAAAATAAAAAATGCTGTATGTTTTTACAATGTATTTATGTGTAGTACCACCAAAACGGTCTCAGAATTGTCAACAGCCACTTTATATCCACGGGAGAATCCTGAGCTGACTTACTTGTTTCCTGAGCAGGGAATCAACGTGCACTTGGCTAAAAAGATGATCGAGGATCGAAGTAGAGACTACATGAACGCCAGGAGAGTGGCCAAGGTGGGACTTTTTGAACCTTTTGAGTCTTTGAGCGGCACGCTGTCCTTCTGAGCTGATGGGGGTCTATGTGCGGCTTCCACAATGCAGGAGTATGAGACTGTGATGAAGGGGCTAGACAGAAACGCACCCTCAGTGCCCCCCCAGAACTCCCCTCAGGAGGCCCAGCAGGTGGAGATGTGGAAGAAGTACATCCAGTGGGAAAAAAGCAACCCGCTGCGAACAGAAGACCAGACCCTCATCACAAAGAGAGGTGGGTGAGGCCGTCCGCAGTTTTTAGGCATTTTTAGTCATCAGGCAGTGGATGTGACGAGTGAATGCATTCCTCTTGTACAGACACAGCCACTAGGGGGTGTGGGTTGACTTCCCGTTGTATGAAAACAGGCTTTAGTCATTTGTTGGTGTGCTTTTCTGTGCTATAGTGATGTTTGCCTACGAGCAGTGCCTGCTGGTGTTGGGCCACCATCCTGACATCTGGTATGAGGCCGCACAGTACCTGGAGCAGTCCAGCAAGCTGCTGGCAGAGAAGGGGGTAAGATATGAGCTCCCACGTTTCTCCAGAGGTGTCAGAGTCACACAGCCCCACAACATGACGTGTTCCCTCAGGACATGAACAACTCCAAGCTGTTCAGCGACGAGGCGGCTAACATCTACGAGCGTGCCATTGGGACTCTCCTGAAAAAGAACATGCTTCTCTACTTCGCATTTGCCGACTACGAAGAAGTGAGTGTCCAGTCACTAGTTGTTGGGGGGCAAACGAACAAAGACATATCGGGTGCTCTGAGCACGTTTCCTCTGCTGCCCCTCAGAGTCGAATGAAGTACGAGAAGGTCCACAGCATCTACAACAAGCTGCTGGCCATCGAGGACATCGACCCCACGCTGGTCTACATCCAGTATATGAAGTTTGCCAGGAGGGCGGAGGGCATCAAATCGGGCCGTACCATCTTCAAAAAGGCTCGAGAGGATGCTCGCACGCGTCATCACGTGTACGTGTCTGCAGCACTGATGGAATACTACTGCAGCAAAGTAAGGGCGCACCATCAGCCGCAGCACACACACTCCTCCATGGGACTCTTCAAATGTTTGTTTTTTATCTTGTCTTAACAGGATAAATCAGTGGCCTTTAAGATTTTTGAACTAGGTCTGAAGAAATATGGTGACATTCCAGAGTACATTCTTGCCTACATCGATTACCTCTCACATCTCAATGGTAGGCATCAATAGTGTCACACGTCGGCCAGAAATTCCACACACACGACGGTGAATGTATGATCCATGTTTTCTATGTCTCAACAGAGGATAACAACACCAGAGTTTTGTTTGAACGTGTCCTCACCTCAGGAAGCTTATCGCCAGAGAAGTCAGGGTAAGATCACTCTTAAGTTTCAAGTTTATACTTCGTCCCATTCCTTTTCGAACAATTTATTATGGTTTATGTATTTATTGTGTTATGTATTCATTGTGTTGTGTTGTATTTACACATCTTATATTGTTTTGTTGTTCGAATAAACTGAACTGAACTGAATGTTCAACTTTTTCATTGTGCGCGTCCTTACAAGTGTCTAAACACAGAAGGGCCTGATGTTAACGGACTTTCACTCAACCCCCCTTTTTTGTTTTAGTGAGATCTGGGCTCGGTTCCTGGCCTTTGAGAGCAACATAGGAGACCTGGCTAGTATTCTGAAAGTAGAGCGCCGGCGCTTCACTGCCTTCAAAGACGAATACGAGGGCAAAGAGACTGCCTTGCTCGTGGATAGATACAAGTTCATGGACCTGTATCCCTGCTCCGCCAGTGAACTCAAGGCCCTCGGATACAAGGTTGTGTCCACCACCCCTTTTTTTTTTTTTTTTATCAGACGGGTGGAGTTTCTGTTGACATGAGCTGACATTTGGCCCTCGGTCTGCCGTCTGTTTGCAGGACGTTTCTCGTGCCAAACTGGCAGCACTGCTCCCAGAGACTGTGGTAGCCCCCTCTGCGCCTACGCTGAAGGACGAAGTCGACCGAAAACCCGAGTACCCAAAACCCGACACCAGTCAGATGATTCCCTTCCAGCCGCGTCACCTGGCCCGTGCGTAGTCCGTAAATCTGTGAAAGCTGACGTGCAAAGCGTCTCTGTGTGCGAGCGCTCGTCTCTGACACGGCCTCATGTTTCACCCCACAGCTCCAGGTTTACACCCCGTCCCTGGTGGAGTGTTCCCAGTTCCCCCAGCTGCAGTTGTACTGATGAAGCTGATCCCTCCGCCCACCTGCTTCACTGTGAGTGGACGCAGCAGCAGCTCTACGCTCTTAAACTCATATTTACTGGCAGTGACTTAAAAGACATAAACAGCCCAGTTTTTTTTATTTTTTCAAAAAGTCTGTAATTGTTTCTTGTTACAGGGCCCTTTTGTTCAAGTGGATGAGCTCATGGAAACTTTCAGGAGATGCACACTTCCTGAGAGTAAGTGAACTAGACAGTGGTTATACCAAAAGAGAACAACTGTTGTCATAAAATGTGCCACTAACGCGTTTGTGTTCTGTAGCTGTTGATGCTGCTATCGAGCTGATCACCGGCAGACAGCCTGACGCAGGAGGGGAGGGCAACGGATCCATGGAGAACCACGCCATTGCCAAGTCACTCAAGAGGCCTAACGCAGACTCGGACGAGGAGGATGACAAGGGAGCTGTGGCTCCACCCATTCACGACATCTACCGCGCACGCCAACAGAAGAGGATTCGATAAGCAAAAACACACGCAGAACTCCTCAAGAATGTATTCTTAACAGGTGGTCATATAGGTTAAATGTATGCGTCTCCATGACAGATTATACACCTGCTGATCCATGTCAAACCACACTCACACACGCATACGGTGTGCACAACCAAGTGTTTCTGTGGTTTTTGTTTTGTCATCAGTTTTTATTTTTTAAAGACTGACCATTATACTGTACAAAATTTTTATTCAAACGTGGATTTTGGGACACAGTTCAGTTTTGGCCTTGTTAAGTTCAAAGGAAGACACAGTGGAAGAAAGCTTTTCTTTTTTTCTTTTTTTTTAGATAACTGGAGGAAAGTTCCTTTCAATAAAAGTGGAAAAGAATATCAGCCAAATCTGCGTTTTTATTTTACTTCAACTGATCCTTAAACGCCTTAAACAGCAAGTTTTCCGGCCACTGACATCTTACTGACACCAGCAGGGGGTGCAGCAAAACCAGAGGGTCCATTGTGTTCAGTGCATTTACTGAAGGATAAGCAGAATTTTCTTAATTTTTAACCAAACCAAGGCACGCGTTTTCTGGAGTTTAATGATTAAAAAGCCAATTGAAAATGATTAACTGTAACAGAATAATTTCTAATGTGGCTCTAAATGTTTTTTTTTTCCTAAGACAGAATAATAATGCAAATACTTGCATTGTCTCTCTGTGTGTGTTGGTGGTAGTTTCAAGTGACAGAGAGCCGTCAAAGCACATTAAGACTTCTGTAGTTCCAACATCACAGCAAACACACCATGAAAGAAAAACATGTCACATTCATGAGTTTTATTAGATTAAAGAAACATTCGTCTAATAACACAACATTACGTGTTACTATTGTGTCAAAAGAATCCGTTTCTAACGGACAAAAAAATCCAAGTCACCTAAGAATGGATACAAAAAAAATACCTGACATACCAGATGTCATTGATCTGTAGTGACAGAATGGGCAGGTTGCACCACCCACTGAACAAGTATGTACATGGATGCTTCAAATGAATTTGATCATGTAACAAACAACCTGTTTGTTGTTTTTGACCTGGAAAGATGGAAGCAATTTACTGACTATTATGAATTAGAAGATGCCACTAAAACGCAGCTACGCTTTTTGTTTAAGAAACAAGAACAAAACTAACATCTGTTTTGTGGGGGTTTTTCTACAACAAACAGAAAAACCCAAAGGGCTAATTCTTGTGAGTGCCTCTCACTGTTAAATACAAAACATCAGACTTTCCAATTTCTCTGGACCGCACAGGATCCATGAGAAGCCTGGCCACATAACACTGTAGCTACAGGACAAGAAACATCCACCAACAAGCAATCTGTACAATCTGTACATCCATTCTTCGCTGCCTGCAAATGCATCGTGCTTTACTGCATAGCGAGGACTCCCAAGGATTTTCAAATTCTCATAAAAACACATCTACATTTTATGTTAGTGTCCTGCACCACACAATATGAGTAAATAATGCCTCTTTCCAAGAGACCTATAATTAAAAAAACATCATTTTCTTCACATCATCTGCATAAAATTAACTTTTTTCTCATCTAATATCTACCTGTTTTTACTTTAAAATGTAGGACTGTCTTAAAGCTTATAAATATCACCGTAGCAACATGTTGATACTGGATAACCTGTCTCCAAAGTACTGAACAAATATCTCTGGGTGGCCTTTATAAAACTGTCCCAGCAGTCGTCTCTTCTCTTTGGTAGAGAGTTTAGGGTTTTCGTGAACGGTCCTCAGTAAAGACAAAAGCTCGTCCTTAGTGGTTTTCTTTGCATTTTCAGAGCAGTCTTTAGCTGTTACTCTTGTACAGTACGTTGAACCTGCAGTCAAAAGGCAGAGAGATGAAGAAAAAATGTGATGCAGAAATTAATAAAAGCGCTGGACTGATTGTGCGGGACAAATGATATGCAAACCTGCGATTGCACCCGGATCCTTCCCATTCATGATATTTATTATTCTGTCACTAACCATCTTCTGCAAGGAGACGGGAGTCTGGTGGAAAAATAAAGAAACATAAGAGATCATTTTATATCACGGTATCCTGTAAATATGATTATTGTGGTGCAATCAGTGCACTGATTTCCCAAATCCTTTTCTAAGTAAAGATGTATTTGTTTTTGAAGACATTTTCATTATCGTCTCCCTCCTCAAGCACCCGAGCACTCACTTTGAAGAGATCGGAATGATTATCCATCATGAACAGAACCATCAAGTCCACCTTTCCTTTCGGGAGCCTCCTGCTGTAGACAATCGCACTTGAGAAAGATCTTTTCACTGCCATTCTGTTCTCGACCTAAAAGAAGCGCTGAGGGTCAGTAATAACACAAGCACTCGTGTCAGTCAACGCAGGCAGAGACTACTGACCTCTTTGTGCAGTTTCACTTCCTGTGGCTTGGCGGCGATGGCCATGAACCTCAGCAGCCTGCGCAGCTCCTCTCTGCTGCGGGAGTCCTGCAGCTTCAGGCTCAGCTGAAGCGCCTCCCGAGCCTGATCCAGCTTCCCATTCACTGAAGAGTAAATGGCGAAGTTTGAGGAAGAGGAAGAGACAGAGAAGCCACAAGAAGATTTAAAAAATCGTCACATTTCAGCTCGACCTCAGTAAAACCTGAATACGACAGCCTCTGTTCTTACCAAGAAGTTCAGAGATGCCAGAGTGGATGTCGAAAACGTGATTGCTGAGCAGAGGCGGCTGCCGTGCGTGTCCATAATGCTGGACCAGGACCTGATAGAGCAGCCTCTTGCACTGCACCAGGTCGTCCGCGCAAACGGCCAAACCCCGGCTGACCTCCACCACCAGCTCGTCAGGCAGAATCTCGAGACAGTCCACCGCCCCGGACATCCACTCATCTGCCCTGAGGGACAGTGGAGGAGGAGGTTTATTAACATGTGATTGCTGTTTTCGACATTTTGCCTTCATTCGATCACAGATTTGAATTTGCAAACAGGAAATAAAGAGACATTTTTTGGGAGAGGGTCAGATGGATTTGATCCTCGACTTTTTCTGTTCTGAGGTGGACTCTGTATGTAAGCAGGCTGTGGAAGTCGGAAGGCGCTGACACTAAGAATGAATCTTTTACAACTTATTCCAAATAAATTGATCATTTCAAATGTTCAAACGATAAAGTGAGTTAATCTTTTATGTCTGCAGAGGATCACTGAGAGTTTCAGGAACCAGTTGATTAGAACCGACCAATCAAGAAACACAAATCTAGAAAGGAGCATTACAACTTCTACATGTCCGCCTGTAAAGGCTTTTTGAGAACCTACTGTGCTTCACTGAAGGCTTTCAGAACCTCTCTGTCCAGGTAACTCGATGAGTACATCAGGTCCGGGTCACTGTCCGTGCCGTGCAGAGGTGAGCCGGACGACCCCTCGTTCTCTAACAGGCTCTCCAACAGAGGCAGCTCTATGAGTTGCAGCAGTCTGGATACCGCCTGTTGGTGCCACACTTCATACAAACCTGCGCAGACACAAGAGTGAGAACGCCACAAAAATGATCGGCACAGGAAAAAAAAAAAAAAAGTTGCCATAAAGCTCCAGAGTCAAATTCAGTCCAACTTACGCTCCTGGGAGAGGCCGTGGACGGTCGTCTGAGGGCTGACGGAGGAGCTGAGATCCAGGCTGCCCAACACGTCCTCCAGTAATTTGTCTGTTTTCACAGGGGAGTGGGTGGAGTAGCTTGGCGCTTCTTGTCTGAGGAAGAACAAAACGACAACAGACAATTTCAAGTATCGGCACCACAAGAATACCAGCCTTTGGATCACATCGTTGAATCCCATTTACATGCTTTGGTGAGACTTTTTTAAATTTCTTATTTGGAGGTATTACATTTTTCAGCAATCCTCCACGTGAGGAAAGCGGTCTGCATGAATATTCAACTGTTTTTAAGAGGTTTTAATAATAAAACCCATGCAACAAACAAAGCCCAATTTGAGCACATGGACAAATGTTAGCTTAGAAAAAGACCAGAAAAACAAGGAAAGTTCTAACTTACCTCTGAAACAAATCCAAAACTAAATCAAATTTGTTTGATTGACATCAAGTGCAAAGAATAACATAACAGATTAGTTGTTTTCAAAATGACTTCTCAGATCCTGAGAGACAATTTCCAGGACTCATTATCACTGAGATAATTAGAATAAAAATGTATTCTATTTACAGTTTTCAGTTGTTGGCATGTTTTGCTACCTGTTTGATTTTTTTTTTTTTTTTTTGAAGATTTCTTATAGATGTAATAGTGGAGAATCCAGCATGAAAGACAATAATTTGATACAAATAAGTTTTGAGCCCCATATGTAATTCCCAGTGCACTGTAAACTACACACAGAGATTTCCATGGTGGCGTTTTTATTCCGTCCATTTGGAGGTACAAACAGTCTCCTGCAGGGATATGGCTGTGAGAAGAGACTGTGAGTAGATCTGGACCAGAATCAGAACCTGTGGGGATCTTTGGTGTCTATGGAATAAAAGAGCCCAACATAAAGAAACTTGTCCATCATTTCTGTAATTGTTTTGTTAATTCTGCACCTGTTTATGGCCATTTTAATTGTTTAATGCTGTTGTGTTCCTTTGTGATTAATTCAAATCTCTTTGCAGCTGTTTTGTGTCATAGTTGCATTGATAATGCATCATTTTGTACCAATCTTTTTTTTTTGTATCCACTTGCGATCATTTTATGTGTTATAATGCACATTCTGTCAATCTTTATCCAGTTAGTTTATGTATCTTTCTTACCCAAAAGCAGTATCTTTCTTACTCCTATGCCCTGTAGGCTCTAACCATTACCTCTGAATTTCTAATCTGTTTAGTTTTATTAAAGAGTTGTTTTTTTATCTTTCAGCGAGGAAGAAAAACGAAAAAATAATGAGCTGAAAATGATCAGTGATCTGAAAAGTTTCATTTCATGCCTCACCTGAGATCAGATTTAGGATTAGCTGTGGTTATCAAGAAAAGGGAGAACAAGGCGACCGGAAACTGAGATCAGGAGATGTGAGACGTGGGCTGATACCTTTCACGTGCAGCAGGATGCTGGCTCTTGCTGCGGTTCACGCTCGGAGAGTCACACTCGCTGGTGGCGTGGGAGTTGGCGGTCAGCGCCGCCGGGTGACCGCCGGCCGGACTCAAAAACCTGTACAGGCTGCAGGCGCTGTCCTCAAAGGTGGCGCTCTTTTTCTCTTTTCCGAATACTTTGATGCCCACTGGCTCAAACACCCTGGAGTCCATGAGGGCCTGACAAAGACGGACAGCTTTGTGGCGAGGAACGGCCTCATCGCCGAAGAAACCGTTCAGCGTTATGTGCGTCAGCACCGCATCCACGGCCTCTGAGCCCAGGAAGCAGTCGTGGTAGGATTTCAGGTTGTGGCGCCGACACTTCACCTCCACATGCGTCTGCAGGTTGGAAATGATACTGGTCCAGATATAGGTGGCCCGGAAAGGCTTTCCTGCCATGCCTTTTTCTGATGGTTGAAGAAGAAGATGAAAATGAACGTACAATCAGAAATGTTAATATATGACCCTCAAAAACCAGCCCTTTCAAAAAAGCTAAGGGAAATATTAAGTAAAGCAACTAAACTTGTATAGTTCATGATTGTATCTATTGCCAGTAGATAATAGAGTAGATAATATACATATATCATATAAACCTTTCTGAACTTAATCAGCATTCCAGACGATGCACCCACTATAGAATCCATATGTTATCCCATATATTTGTTCTTTTCTTTGAGTTTTTTCTTACAAATTTCAAGGAATTGATCTCTTTTATGCACTGACCCAAGACACACTCCCTGTTTACTGTGTCAAATCACACAATCGGGATCAGTGCTGCCGTTACGTATGTGGATGGCCAGCATCAATATAGATGTAGGAACTAAGCTCAAATAGTGCTTTGAGACATCAGCAGCAAGTGGAAAGGATCTAAAATGTGTGAGTTAACTTTATCTCACAGATCATTAACACAAAAGAATTGCATACATACATCAAAGTAAAGATCAGAATACATGAATTATAATCCAACTCCTTCGAGGCATTCTTGAAAACACAGTTCGGCACACTCAATCAGGAACGCACAGGAAACGGAGACAATGATCACATTGTGTGACTACTTTCACAAGAGACAATGTTCGCAAATGTCCGCCAGTGTGCCGATGATTCCCGCTATCAAACGCAGACATGTTACAGAGCCATTCACACAAGGTGTCCACACGTCTCCTCCGTGTTTGCCGGGTCATGACTGAAGGAAAGAGACTGTCATCCAAACCAGCTCAGACCAAGCAGGGCCGGTGAAACGAGGCAGAGCTGGACTTAGTGTGGCGCCAGTGCGCCTTTCATCTCACAACAGGAAGCGTTTCAGAGCTTGTTGAGCAAATGTTAGGAGAGGATCTGAGAGCCTTGTTGAGCCCATTAATCAGAATCTGACAGCAGCGGCCAGACTCCATGTTATCATAAAGGCGACATGACAAATGTGATTACCGACCCATCTGCAAAACTTTAAGGGAAATCCAAGAACGGTGCAGCGGCAAGCAGATGTTACCCCCTAAAAGACAGAGCAGCTCCCTGAGAGCAGAGCAAAGCGATCGGGTGATTAATGCCCAACATCTACGTCAAACTGCGACTGGCTCTGGGGAGAAATAACAGTGCTGAGGTGTCGATTTGCATACAAGGAAAGAACAACTGGTGCCAAAGCAGCTGTTTAAGGAAGAACACTCAGCAACAGTGCACATGCACGGAGAGGAAACACAAGGACTAGAAATGCTTTTCACACCATTTCTATAGTTAAAGAGCTCGTTTTAGAGCTTTCTAAAAGGTCCAAAATGTGCATGTCAACTATTAGAAAATGTTTGTGGAAAATGGAAAGATCTGAACAAGCATATTAAAATGATGAGGAGAATCAGAGAGCTGCAAAGAAATCAAGACCATCTGGAAAAAACCCATCAGGGGTCCCCGGATTATGTGGAACACTACTAATCCGGATCTGATCATTATCCCTTTAACTTTAAAAGGGGGAACAATAATGGGGGGGAGGTCATGTGTCGGTGAAAACCATCCTGGGAACTCGGCTGTGCCCTGTCGCCTCTCGTTGCTTGCGCCAGGTTGAGACTGAGCCCAGTTTGCATAGCTGACGCCAGATTCAATCTCTGTTGTGACATTGCTACTTCTCATTAAAGAAAGGGGGGTGAAAAAAAATCCCAGCTGTAAAATCCGTGAAGGGGGATTGCTCTGCGTCTGAGCCAAGGACAACAGTGCGCCGTGTGTTTGCACACCAGTGGAGGTAAATAACCGCACAGGGAGCGCACGACACATGGGAACCTTCCCTTTGGGTTAGGGTTAGAGAACAGGATCACACACGAGGATTGCAATAAAAAAAAGAAGAAACAAATGCTAAATTTGAGCTGCAGATACGGATACTGTGGATGTGGACGCACAAACTAAATCTGCCCTGAGTCTATCCGGGCGCGCAATACGCGTCCCGGTAATGGCACAGCGGGTCGTTAACGGCCTGTGGCACTTCATTCCTCCAACAAGCTTAGACCAGTGAGATTATTTGATGCAGCCACAGGGCACCACACGGGCCTCAACGGGCAACTGGCCCGCATGAGTTTGAATCTACACATCCTGTACAGTGTTTGGGGGCGCACAAACCCTGTGTTTTGACACAAACACATGGTAAATATTGCTTCCCAGAGTGCACTGAGCAAATGTCAAACTGTTGTTATATGTACGAGTTGTTTAAAGAATTATCTAACATTGATAAAGCTCACAGCCATAACACACACATTCCACACGTTCATCCTTGTTTTTTTTTCCTTCTTCAGTTTACAGGTGTGTAGATGCGGACAATTTTTTTCATTCTTTCTTGTTTCATGATTTCATTCTTTCAAATCATCTAGAAATGATTTGGAATAGCAGCTCCTCAATCGCCGACACTTGTGAAGTGAATGATGGCAGCGTGCCTCAGGTCAGCCGCTTCAAAATCACTAAATTACAAAATCACTTCAAATGCCAGTCTCTATAAACTTGGTAGCATGTTTTTCGCCTGTTTAAAGAGAGTAAGTGGTCTTTTACCTGGTGTTTGGCGCATGAAAACCCCCTCCTGTGTTAGAGAGGACAGTCCTCCACACCATGTCCCTCGCTCTTCAATTCAAGACGTGACGCACGCAACTGACTTCAGTCAACCCCGAAACCGTCTCCTCCCACCGACTGTCATACATTATTCATGTCCCAATCGCTGACGAGATAATGAGGCTGGGAATTTCTATAGAAGTCTTACAAAAGACGCACGGACGCGCGCTTGTATTAGTTTTTATGCGCCTTTTCCTTAAACTGAAACTAAAGGTATGGAGACAAATCACTGCCTCTGTAGCCTAACATCCCCCTTTAGCCCTTTTAGGAGTGTGTGTGTGGGGGGGGGA
The DNA here is from genome assembly GCA_907169785.1 of Menidia menidia. NCBI lineage: Eukaryota > Metazoa > Chordata > Actinopteri > Atheriniformes > Atherinopsidae > Menidia > Menidia menidia. The sequence continues at coordinate 14,460,823 of CAJRST010000001.1, read as the reverse complement.
GGGGTGGGGGTCTTTATTATACGATTAAAGCCAAATAGAATACAATTGCTGGTCAAATCTGCTTCAATATGGTCAATTTAAGTTTTCCTTTTCAAGGAAAATCCAGGAAGTCCTTACACAACCTCTCCCTCACTAAGTCACACCCTCAACCTACACAGGAAGAAAATAAGACAGACCAATAAGACAAACAACTGGCTATTTGACGTTTGGTTCCAGTGAAGAGGTCGGCTGACAGAGTCTGATTTTACAGATAAAAACAGGCAGAAAGAGAATGGGGATGTTTTGGGAAACTTTGTCCTTCTTCCTTTTAGTCAAAACAACAAAGTGCATCACGAGACAGATCTGAAACACGAGTGCAGGTGCCACAGGTGTCTGCCCGCACAGGCAGACTCTTTACCGACCAACATGAACATCTTATGTGCAAACACAGGCGTGCTGCAGCACAGCAAGCAACAAAGTTGGGCTCTGACCATGTCAGCTTTCTCTCTCGAGGTGTAATCTGACGATGGAAAGGCCGTAAGATGACACGTTTAAGCCAATGTTGGTCACTTGGTTAAAAGGAGAATGAAAACTAGACCCCTATTATCTAAGAAAAGACTGAAGCGGAGCAGACCGGTTTGGTCGCTGTCACACTGTCACCTTTCATGGAGACAAAAACCCCTTCAAAAATAAGAGATTTATCAGTCAAATGAGTAAAAATGTATGCATTGATTTGACCCCGGCAAACAAGAAATGAAAGAGCTGTGAATTTGTGCGTAAACTTTCCTGGTTACCTTCATCTGAGCAATGTAGACGTACAGCAGTTTGGGGTCGTGACCTGTACCTGGAGGAATAAGAGAGTCTGCTCCTCATTCTCTCTTATGTCAACTTTGTCATGACTCCGCTTCCCTTGCTTGATATTCTTGCCCCGTAACGATATAAAGTAGAGGTTCTATTGTAGCTTAAGGGCTGAGCTGCTGGTCTGCACTGCACAGGATCTATCAAGTTTAAGAAGGCAGAACGTAATGAATGACTTAGTGTTATTCATTACATTGTGGGGTTTTTTTTATCTTAAAGACATTGGACTTATTTAATATAGAGGCGCAAGACCCTAAAAGCATTGTGACTTCATTGACAGAATACAAATATGAACCCCTCATAGAGAACTGATCCACTTGAGTTCAAACAAGGGGATTATTTTCCCAGAACACTAAATCTAATATATAGCTCCGCTGTGGTTAAACATAATTGTTTTAATTAATACGCTTCATATTTTTGCTGGTATTGGGAATGTGTGAAGTTAAATGGGTGCTGGGTGCAGAAGAATGAAAATGGAAATAAAAGCCAGCCTGAATGTGAAACAACCAGCTGAGGGTGAAACTGGTTGTGCGACTTTTTGCCACCGTCTGACGTGCTGGTATTTTGCACACTCGCCTCAAAGCCACCACCAAGTGCTCCAGAGCGCGGCTTGTTTTACACCTGCGTAGAAAATAATTCAGAGAGCCAGTCGTTCCTCCAATCGCAGCTCCAGGCCCGCAAGGTCAGAGCGATATTTACACTCCTGCTGCCCTCCGTGTTTCCAGAAACCTCGCATAGTTCCCTCTCTTTGTCCTTCCTTCTTATCGGCCGTGCGGCGTAAGTCGAGCATTGTTTACAGCTGAGATGATGACAAACATCCTGAGGAATTTTTTGCCCCAGGCTGGCATTCAAAGCAAGAAACGTACAGTTTGAGAAGTGATACCGCTTTCAGAGGAGTGGAACTCACAAGGAAGCTTGCTAACCACACATGTTTGTGAATGAAATGTGGAGCCACAGCTTTTGGATATAGGCAGCAGGCGAGGAATCAGAAGAGGCAAAAATGATACTTCCTTCCCACTGCCAAATAAGATTTAAATCTATCCTCTCAATCTGAATCTGCTGCACGGCCTTCATGTGGCTCGTGAGGTAGAAAAATACATTATCTTCACTCTGCGCAGCAAGTTTCACCGGGGGACATTTTCTAAAACTAATAAGACTGTCAGTGATTTGCAGCCTTATGCAACAAACAGCCGTTCTGTTTCCCCGGCCTTCTCGCATTCTCATGCAGCCTCGAGGGTCCTTCTCAGAGCGTCTCCCACATGTGGAACAATGCGGCGCATTAAAATTCATACGCTTTTCATCTGGAGAGCAGACGCTCACAGTCTGTCCCGACCAGTCGTGCCCCTTCTGGAATCCCAAACGCCCGGCCGATGGGACTGTCCTCCACCCCCGACTCTCTCCAGCTCCAAAGGACAGTGGCTGTCCTCACAGAGCTGCCGCTGGCCACAGAGATGCTTTTGTTTTTTTGGGGATCAACAGTCCTTTTTTTTTCTCTTTCTCTTCTCGCATTGTGGCCGCACAGTCATATTTTATTTAACAGCTCCGAGACCCTATCAGACGACACGAAGCTAGACACCCAGTCACAGGGATCAGGCGGGTCATGTGAGCACTATTGGCGAGCGTTGATGTGGGCTCTGAGAGCTCGTTGCGTCTCACTGAAGTACACGAGCCAATATCAACCGGTGCTGAGTAAGCACAATGAGGATTTGGTTGCTTTGAGGGCAAGAGAAAAAAAAAAAAGCTCATTCTGAACCTTTCGGCCACTTTGAGATGGTGTTAATCTGATCTTTAGATTTCCCCTTCAGGCCAGCCAGATCTTTTTTTTTAATCACCTTGGCTTTCAGCTACTATTACACTATTGGTCTGTGAAGGGGAGCTTACAGAGTTCTACTCTCCCACACCAAACGCATCCCTAATACATGTGCCATTTTATTCACAAACTGCATCTTTAAAGAAACAAGATCACTTTTGATATCATAAAACTTGACCCGCAGAGAGTCGACTGTGGAGAACCGTGCAAAGACAAATGAAAAAAAAAAAATATCCCAGAAACTGTTGTGAAAACAAAAAATATTTACTTCTGTGAAAAATAGATATTTGTCATAAAATGTAGACTATGTATGAAAAGCAATATAGAATGACAACTTTTATCAAATTGGCTTTACCCTAAGAGAAGTCAAGGCAATGATTTCTGATCGAGCAGAGTAGAGAGCAGCAGTGGAACTGCGCTGACTCCATCCTATGAGCAAAGACACGCGCTTAAGTCAACCCACAACACAGATCCAGTTCTGGATCACTCACTTCCTAAACAGAGTTTCTGTAGTTCCCACTTTTTCCCCCCATTTATACAAAATGTACATCATTTATATATAAGTTGGCATTCCGTTTACAAAATGGATGTTACACAAACAATATGCACCTACAGTCAAATAAAATATATAGTTATTTTTAAAAATATTTTACAAAATCATCTCTGTATGTAAGCCTATTTCAATTATTGGTGATTCTTATTGAAACAGCGTTCTGCACATTTTTCTTCTCTAAATCCTATGCCGACTGTGGTGCGCACTTGAGGGTCGCGCTGTAGTGTTTAACGGAGAAATAAAAAGACAATAAAAAGTCCAATAGAAATCTATGAAAAGGCCCAGAAAATGTGGGCTTTTAAAAACTACAAAAATCTAAAAAGAATAGAAGAAATACTACGCGAGAGGTTACCAAGACTGATCCCCAAAAATGAAATATTTTGTCCTGCGTTGATCAAACGACTCCTTTCAGCTTAAATCCAGTAATGACTAGTACATGTGTCCTCTGTCTTCCTGCTGCTGGCATCTCAGTTGCTGGAGGCAGAGAGGTCCACTTAATCTCTTCTGCCACTTTCTTTATGGGGGTGCCCTCCCGTCTTTTAACAGCTCTATTGTTTTTTATTCAAAGCAGGTGTACCAACGCCGAATCATCTGCAGACCTGCTGCACTTGACTGATCAGCTCTCCGAAGCGATCGAAGAGCCCCTCCACCCAAGCCCCGTTCTGCAGACACTTCTGCACCGTCTCCTCCTGGCCCAGGTCCCCGGCCTGCACCTGCAGAGACGCAATCTGTGGGAGCACAACCGCAAACGCGGACAGAGGTCAGGGCAGAACGCACCACCCGGCGCAGCTAAACCACCCCAGGTTTGAGCTGCTCAGTATTTCTGACAAACTCCCAACAATGCCCTACCTCGTCCTTGCACATGAGGTATGTATGGTACTTGTAATGCTGCAAAGAGTGGTACAGAGAGAACCACTGAGTTTTCTGCTGGTCCACTGAATACTCCTTGAAGAAGAAAAAGTGGAGTAAATACAAAATAAAAAATATTTTCCTTATGACAATAAGCATGACCACAGATATGGAAAAGATGGACAGAAATGGAAAAACAGTGCCCTCTGCTGGGCAGATCTGAGAATACAAAGCATAAAAAAACACGGTTTTGTCCCACCTGAGGCACTTTAGTGGGCATCTTGTTGTGGGGCTTCATGGTTTTCTTGTTGTAGGCCTTTCCGCTGAGGCGAACTTTAAAGGCCGGGGTCTCCCCGTCCTTCTTGAGTTCGGTCACTACGGAAATCTCCGGGAAGCTGTCTAGAGCTGTCTGAAAAACCAAAATAGTTACACTCACAAAGTGGAACAAGATATCCTGCACACTTTGTTTCGGCGAGTCTTATTCAATGCGCCGTTTCATTTGGAAACTCACCTTCAGGACCTGCCCGATGTGCAGTTTGTGGAGCAGGCGCTTCCTGTTGTCAGTGATCACCCCGTCCACTCTCTTCATGTGTGGCAGCAGCAGGTCATCTGAAAGGAAACCCATGAGCGCCCTCATTCCAACTGCGGCCAGATGCTGAGCCAGCAGCCACTATGACACACCCCAACAGCGTGTGGCGTGCTCACCGTTCGCCCTCTCCAGCGCCGTCATCACGTCCTCGTCTAAGGCGATGCTGATGAGCAGCTCCACAAAGCTCCTGAACGTTTCCTTGTTGAGGCACTGCAAAGCACCTGAGGGATTCAACTCAGAATTAAAAAAAAGATACAGGTCAATGTCACGCAAACGTCTTTCCAAGCTGCCATCTTCTAAATAAAAACTCTTCTTCACCATCGTCTTCAACACCGTCTTCTGCAGACGAGCCAGAGGCAGCGGGGGAAAACTCCTCCTTCCACTTCCGCCTCTTCTTGGGGGGCGGCTCCGCCCTCGGCTTGGCCGGTTTAGGTCTGCTCTTTTGGCTCTGGAGGGCTGAGGAGGGCGGAGCCGTCAAGCCCAGCAGCGTTTTGACCTGAGCACCCCTGCAGGGCAGAACCAGAGCGGTTAGGGGCTGGGCCTGTGGGAGAGAGAGAGGCTGCAAACGGCGGCTCCACCCGTACCTTAGTGAGTTCATGGGCTTGCAGCGTGGCTTTCGACTGCAAACTCGCACATACTCCCTTTTGTTGACCGTATCCAGAAACTTCACATAGACCCTCTGGTACATGGTCTGGGCATCGCCAAAGTATCCCAGATACTGCACACACACACACACACACACACACAAAAAATGTACCCAAAAGGAAAGGGTGGTGCGACTGATCCCAAATGCAAGTGTTAAACTGAGAGTTAAACTCACGCTGTTGGTGGCAGAGAAGACTCTCTTCCCGTCTCTCACCTCGGGCACAAATTTCTGCAGCAACGCCTTCTGAACCTTCCAGATGGCTGGAGGTTCACTGCCGGCTTTCATGGTCACCTGGACACAGGCAAGAGGCAGAGACACAGTCACAGGGAGATGAATGGGTGAACGTTTAAAGCGCGTGAAAAGACCTGGTTAGAATGTATTCTCTGATGAATGGACCGAGTACTGCTTCTGAACCCGAGTAACTGAAAGTGAAGCGTGATGTGTGTGAGCTAACAGGGAGCCGCACCAAAAGCGGAACCTTTACCTTCAAGGTTTCGATGTCCTCGTTCCTGACGACAAACTCGTCTCTCTCTCTGTACATGCCCTCCCCCCCGCTGTCGGACAGCTCCTCGTCCGTCAGCCCCTCCATGGCCACGCTCATCAGCTGCACAGCCAGCTGGTCGGAGGGGGTCTCCCTGCGCTCCTCTTTGGTCTCCGGTGGCGCCCCGCCCGAGGCGGGGGCCGGTGCCTGAGGCAGGCGGGTCTGCGCCACAGCGAGCGGCGCGGGGGGGGCTTGCTGCTCGGGCTTCATGATGGAGGCTTGCATTTGGTTATCTGGAGGCGGGATGAGATTAGTCAAAGAAAAAGCTTAAGCCTAACTGAGTTAATTATTATTAGAAATTATCATTTCAGCTTCTACTATGAACGCGTCTGTGAGGCTGTGCATAAACTGGTCAGTGTTGGCTACAGCTGCTGGCGGCCACTAAACGGACGCGCTAAAGCTACTGAGAGGACCCAAAGCTTCTCCTGTGCCCCGAAAGCATCGGACAAGCTCTGGCCTCAGGCCGTTACCTGTCCTGGTTCTCCGATCGGTAGAGTCGTCCAGGGAGGACAGCGCTGAGCTGATGCTGTTCCTCAGGGCCTGGTTCTTCCCCGTGCTCTCCTCGTCGTCCGAGCTGAACGACGGCAGCGTCTCCAAGTTCTTCTGCAGCTCTTCGTCCAGACGCTTCTGCTGAGAGCTCACGCCCGGACTCACCTGAGCGAGCAAAGGCCCGGGCAGAGTGGCCTGCCCTTTGGGAGGCAGAGCGGGCAGAGCAGGCAGAGTGCAGGGCTTGGAAGAGGTGGAGGGCTTCTTCGGGCGACTGACGGTCCTCGTTGGACTCTGCGAGTATTGCGGTTTGGGGCCAGATTTGATAAAGTCCAGGAAGGAGCCGATGAAGCCGGTTTTGACCTCCGGCTGTTTCTCCTCCACTTCGCGGATCTTCTGCCGGATCCTCTCCTGCTGGGGACAGCCTTCGTATGAAGCATTCGGGGCGGATGGCGAGCTGACGTCGCTGCTCCTGGAGTTCTGACGCTTTGCTTGAACGCTGCGCTTAGCCGCTCTGGCTAGTCCCCCGTCATCCTCGGGACCTCCTGCTTTGGTCAGAGACTTAGAGCGGGCCTTCCTTTTGGGGGAGTCGGTACCAGTGGGACATTCCCCGAGGCCCTCCTCTGCGTCGGCACATGCTCCATTCCCTTTGACTCTGTTCTGGACACCTGATGGATCGAACACTTGTCCAGATGAGTGATAGCCATTCTCAGACCCCCTCCCATCTCCACTGGGGTCAGTGTCAGTAGTGCTGCTGTGGTGCACGGGCTGACCCCGACAGTCTCGAGGTAGCTGGGCTCCATTTAGTGCCATGCTGATATTGTGACAGTTAGTGTTGCTTATGCCTGGATGCTGCGCGAAACTCGACGGCATGAGTCTTAAATCCACAGTCTGGAGGCGCCCTTTGGAATCGACAGGACTCGTCATGCCGGTCATTTCAGCCTCGGCAGAGGACGTGGCTTTGACAAAGTCCTGTGGAGTGACACCACAAGCTGCCACAGTGGCTGCAAGGATGTCGTCCACGTTTGACAAAATGTTCCTCTCATCTGCCAGCAGCATGGAGTCTGGGAAGCAAATGGAGTTGAGAGCAAAGTGGTTCTTGGCTTCGTTTGGCTGCTGATTTGCAGCCTGGCTGTAGTGGTGTTTAGCAGAGGAGGAGCATTCAGAGGTCTGCTCGGACACCACTGCGCCCTGCTGACCCTGAGACTCGCTGACACTGGAACCCAGCAGGTCTCGATCCATCTGAAGGTACTGGACATGAACCGGGCCCAGTCCCTGGGCTGCTTGGACCCCCTCCACAGACACCAACTTTGAAGTGCTCTGACCGTGGTGAACCAGGGGCTGCTGGACCAGGATCATCTGGTTGGGCTCGAGGAGGCCCTGAGTGCTGGGGACCGTGATGAACTGGGTGTGGGCAGCTGGAGGCTGGCTTTGGGACTGACTGTGGCTCTGCTGGCCGTGCTGATCTGACTCGTGAGGTCTGAGCTGAAGAGGGTGCTGCTTGAGCTGCTCTGAGCAGAGGGGGGCGTGCGAGTTAACAATCATGGAGGTCAGAGTTTTAGTGCCTGTTGTTTCACTATCATTTGCACTGCTTAGATGGATCTGCTGTTGGTTCCCGGAACCCAGCTGGTCGTTCTTTAACTGTGCTGAACTTCTGTGGCTTACTCCCACCAGCTGCTCCTCAGTGTGCGAGTTGCTTCGAATGACGCTCTGCGTTTTGTGATCATCCATTTTGGACACGACGTAGATGACATTGTTGTGAGGGGCCATGCTGTTGTCTGCTGAGGAGACCATGGACGACTGCCGCAGAGCCTCCATGTCCTGAAGATGCTGCTCTTCCAGCTTCTGCTTGCCGTACGCTGGCTTCATGTCCTGCGCTGAAGCTCGGACATTATTTTGCAAGGCCTGAGGAGCCAACGTGTAGGTAGGCAACGGCACCGACAAAACATTGTGAGGCTGTGTGTGCTGCTCGGACAGAGAGCCGTGTGGTTTCCCTCCCATCGAATCCTGCATGTGGGCGTAGCCCCCCCTTGAATCTGACGTGGAGAGACCCTGGACGCATGTAGGTGGGTAGGAAGAGTCTAGGGATTGCCTGGACGCATAGCTTTGAGACTGAGATGTGAATGTCAAACTTTGGGTGCCCTGAGAGTGGGATGTGGGATAGCTCTCAGAGATGTTTCCTTCACACAAGCTCTGGACCTGGGCTCCATACTGGATCTCCTGCTCTTGGCCCAGCCCAGAGGTGGATGAGTAAATAAGAGTCTGACCGGCAGGCGCCATGCTGTCCGAGTGGCTCGTCAGGGAAGGCAGAGTAGTGTAAAGGGAGGAGAGTTTGTCTGAGGTGGCGTGGGATGTCTGAGACTCTGTGAGTGGGACCATATAGGTTTGAGGCAAACTGTTGGACATAAGGCTCGATAGCTGGACTGCCTGCTGGTTAGCAATCACCGAGTTCTGCTTCTGAGCCAGGGAGGAATAACGCTCAGGAGACCCTTTGGTCATATTCTGAGAGTTAAGCTCCTCATCCCCGGCGGGGTGTGGCTCTAACTCGGAGGAACAATCTTTAGCGGATGAATAAGCTTGTGTTACACACCCTGTTTTGGGCTGTGGGGAACCGTTGACCCCTTGGGTGGAGTCTGCTCTTGTGGAGGGGCTGCAGGACGCTGGGGTGTGATGGGATGGGTCCTGCTGGTAAGCCACATCTGCTTCGCCGCCGGACCCAAAGTAACCCTGTAAAGAGTGCTCCGAGTTAGCCAGCTGTTCTGAAGCCATGTGGCTATTTGAAGGCCTCTGGTGGTGTTTGATAACACTACATTCACGCTGAAGAGCTCTTTCAATAGAGCCAGAAAAAATGGTACTGGCGTAGGGCTGTGGGGCAGTGTGAGGTGCAGGCAGGGAAGAGGGAAGAAGGCTGAACTGGGGCTGAAGAAGGTGGGGGGCGGACTCCTGGGCCGAGCGGTAAGTGGAGGACTGCACTGGCAAAGTGGACCCCAGAGAGGAGGAAGACAGATGGCTGAAAGCCAGGGCGGTGGGAAGCACAGCCTGGCCGGGTTTGAGGTGTAGCAAAGGGTCGTGGTGAGAAAACAGGCCATTGGTAGAAGTGCTGAAGGCTGGGTCTTGGAGCGAAAGGGAAGAGTTGGTCGCATAACTCCTAGAAGGGTAGGCACCTGTGTGCTGGTAGGATGTGAGAGCAGCAGGAGAGGGGAAAGTGGCCGTGGAGGGCAGGGCACCGGTCAAATACAGCTCTGTAGAGGAGTTGGAACCTACAAATTCAAACACACACAATAGCATAAGGACATGATTTTTCACAGAAATTCACAGAAAAACACTCAATTTATGCATAAATTATAAAGACTGAAATCCCCAAATCACTCAGAATAGCCATTGTTGATAAAAATGCGTATGAAAACGTAATTAAGAAAGCTTTAGTGTTCTCACCAGTGGGCCAAGACGTGGGTCTGAAAGCAGGAAGCAGTGAGGCACTAACAGGACCAGCCTGAAGACTTCTGGACTCCATAGCTGTCAGGAAGCTCATGATAGAAGTCACAGGAGTGTTACTGCTCGACTCCAGCGTCCCTGGCAGTCAAAATAGGAAAGGAAAGATGATCACAGACAGCCTTTGCATTTTCAACCAGAAATATCTGCACCAGCACAGGCCACCGGTCACTACAGCCCGTCTGGGACTGGGCAGGAACTGGGCCGTTAGCGAGGTAACTCACCGGCTGCAGCGGGGGTGTGCGCTGTGGTGTAGGTGGGGAGCTGATGTGTGGAGGTGTAGCTTTGCGGCTGGAGGAGCTCCGCGTCAAGGTGTGCGGCTCCATAACTGGGACTGTGTGCACAAACAAACACCAGTTGGACTTTTGAAAGCAAAATCCAGAAGCCACCGTCACCACACTGGAGATGGGAGGCTTTTCACGTGCTTTGCCTATCTGCAAAGGAGCTTTGCCGTGACTGTGAGGTTCCTGGGAATACGCTGGGCTTTTGAATAAGGTTATCCACCTTTCTAGAACCACCGGCAGACAGCACAACACGGCAGTTTAGTGGGTATATGACTTGTCTTAGCACACAGCAGCCATATTGTTCTCTCAGGTATTCAGCCTGAGCAAAGTGAATGCACATACTCTGTAACACCACACCCCGTTCAAAGAAGAAAGGCACAGCAACAACAGCGTCCCGACACACTGACCAAACAAATGTGTTTAATTGCGATTAATGTTGCAGACATTCCATCTATTTTTAGTGTTCTGTAACCAAAGAATCCTCCAAAAATGTTTGAAAAACATTATACAAAGCAAAGCAGAACATCATCCAGTCTGCTGAATATGTATATACAGCCCTTGTTGCTGTATAAAGTACATTGGAAATCCGGTTTTACAAGGTGCTGGATGGATTCAATTTCTGTTAACTACTATCAGTTGTAATATTCTAAAAGCATTCCTCTGAACACAAATATTTTCAATAATGTCAGGAAAGTTTGGCTCCTGACACACTACTCATTTTTCTGGGGCCTCATCCAGGCAATCATGTCTTTAATGCAGACATAAAACATAAACAGCGATGACTATTTTTATCTCCTGACAAATGGCTTTAAACTCTCAGAGAGTAAACATCTGTAAATGTATTTATCAGAGCTAAAAGGTGAGCTTTTGGGGCTCTTTACCGTCCCCCACACTCCTGACAAACACACCATGAATCCTTCACATGCAGCTATTCTTAGCTAAGTGACTGCAAAAATAGGAAAAATGAATGCACCCTATAACCAATCCAAATGTCATTAGATGATTTAGTTTCCAGAGTGACTCCATGGCAAACCAATGCCCGGCAGCAGCCTCAAACCTGTGACATCCAGGTCAAGATACACAGACAGGAAAGGTCATTTTACTCTAGTTTGGCCAGAATTGTGGTCAGCTATTACTGAAATAATTAGCTTTTGTCATGCACTATTGGGGTGGTTGGCATCTGCTCTTCTGGACATCCTGAGCCAACAGCCCAAAGTTAGAACGCAGGGGCGAAGCTGTCAGACCTGCAGAAAATAGCAGGAATACACTCATTTCGACACGTCGCCTTAAGACGAAACACTAACACTCTTTTGACACGCCGAACACTGGCAGCTAGCTTCATGTTTTTGGGGTAGCTATTGGGCAAGGAGAGAGGCCGACACAACACAGACACTGTTTATCCCACTTGGTTGAGTCCAAATGCTGACAAGACTCACTTTCCCCTCTTTGGGTTGATAACTGTCTGCGCACAGGGGGCAGTCTGCTAGCCAAAAACTAACGAGCTACGAGGCAGCGACACACGGCTAAACCCACTCACAAGTCACCCTCCACAACTCTGTTGTTTCCTAAATCTACTCGTTCCCCACGGAGCTCCCAACATTCCCACAAGCCCCCCCCTTGCACCTCTCTCCGAAAACCACCGCTAGGCCCCTCCATCACCGACATTTCCTTGGAAAGGTGACCCGCCCTCGCCTTCATCCCGTACCTCGGTTTGATAGTGGCCGAGCCGCGGTCATAGGCCCACGAAGCCACGGTCTGTGCTGGTGGAGCCAGCGCGTCCGCGAAGCTGGAGCTCGGGTAGTTCCTGTCCATCATCCGGCGAAAGATTCGCTTCCCCGACGGAGCTCGGCGGAGCGGCGGACGCACATCGTAGCTGCACGGCTCCGGTCCAGCGGGCGGTCGACTCAGGCTGTCCCGGAAAAAAGCGCCGCAGAGTCCCGCAAAAAAAAAAAAAAACTAACTAACAACCACAACGAAAAAAAACAAAAAAAGAAACGCTCTCCCGGTTAAAGTATGACCTTTCCTTCTCTGGTTATTTTTCGTTCATTTCCCGTCACAGAAGTTAGTCTCTGCTGGGAGACCAGAGCGTAAAGGGGGGCCGGTCGGGGAGTCTCGGCTACAGCTAGCAGGCTAACTGAAACTTGCAGTGAAACGGATTGTGCCATACGGACGGGCAACTTTTCACATTATTGACTCTTAAAACGCAGCATCGAGGTAAAATAATACGATGGCAGCTCCGCCACGCGAAAACAGTCACATGACCCTTCCAGAGGCAACCCCAGGCTGAGATCAGAGGTGTGGCGCTGCATTTGAATTAGGGACGTTCTCCTGCGCTCTGCGCTGAAGAATTGGAAGCTTTGGGGATAACATTGCTTTGCCAGGACAAATTATATCATGACACTTTTGTAAGACCAGTTGTCTTGTTGATTGTATTTGGTTAAAACAGCTTTAAGCAACAAACAACTTGGGCAAGTATGTCCCAACATGCAATATACTTGAAGAATATTTCATTTTTAAGACTAAATGTTCAAATCTGGCAGCTTACTCTCCCCCCACCCCCCGGAGAAAAGTTGCAGAAATATTGTGTCCTTTACTTTTACTAGCACTGACTCACCATTTTAGAGCTTTAACAGGAATAGATGCTGTACATGCAAATTATTCAAGGAGGAAAAAGAACACCATAGTGGGCAACATGGTCACTATGTCCAACATACCAAGAAAACTCAAATTCAGAACTATTAAGTACATTAAATTTCATTGCAACAGATATAGGAATACATCAATTAGATTAAGACATGAAACACAATTAATTCAAACACCAGTTTTATTTAAAACATTTAAATAGTTCTGCTTTAGATCTGCTTTTCAAGCATTCTGATCAGGCTTCATAAATCCAGGCTCAGACAAACTGCAAAGCTTTCATCCTTTCATTCCTTCAAAGCTACAGGTATCATTTACTGCATCTGCAAAATGTTCAACAAAAGTTAAAATGCTGTACAACAGCCAATCTTGAGTCTCTACCTATAACACAGTTGTTGAAAAAGATAATCAGGAGCGCTCGAAGTGATTGATGAGATATAAATTATGCAAACATCATGCAGAAAATTACACAATAATAAATTAGAGTAGAGTGACATGAGGATACATTGAATCCAAACAAAAAGAGCTCTGAGTAAGACACTTGTAGTGATTTAATCAATTCTGTGGTTTGTTTTCCTTCTGAAGGAGAAAGTGCCCTCGTCAGTCTGACTGTGTACGAACTGTCCGAAATGAAATGTAATCCCGATCTCTACCCGATTTTCCTATAAGTGCCGTCTGTGCTGCTTCTGCAGCTTCCTAATTGAATGCTATCATACAAACACATCATGGTTTCTTCATATTAACCCAAACACAAAAAGCAGCAAAAGTGATCAAATGTACTATAAGGTCAATCTGGCACAGCATGATCACATAAGAAAAATTATACATTGCGATACATTAATGAAGTATAAGCAAAATGAGAAAGAAATAATTTTACAGTACATATCTCCTCAGTCCATGATACCAGACTTGACAATCAATTAATTACCAGTTAATTCACAGCTGTTTGACCGTTGGAGATGATTTGACATTCTGATAAGGGAATAGGGATGTTGAAGTACTATTTCTCTCTTGTAATTTAATTAGAATAAGAATAGGTCCAGAATTATTTGTAACCTTGCACAGAAAGTCCTCTTTGGCAACAATGCCCTGATCTTTACAGGGGAAAGCTTCCCTGGTCTTTGGATGAATTTAAGATTAGAGAAGTCCTTCAAGAGTGATGTAAAATATGGGAAAAATATGGGAAAAACAGACAACAATAGACCCTACAGGAAAACATGACTTAATCTGCCAAAAACGTCTTTAAGGATTAATTTCCTACAGTTCCAAAACTGATTCTGCCCAATTTTAGACTCCAGAGGTATAATATAACTTTATAGGCTCAGTAAAGAGGTTTTAAAGACCCCATTTTATATCTTGTGATGATGAAAAAATATATACAGTATAACAAGTAGATTCTTCAAGGGAAATGCTGGTTTACTGTTAACTGTTATTTACATGCTTTTTCCTGCAGATTCTACCGGCGAGCACTCCCAGGTCTTGACCTAAAACCAAAACATGTATTAAAAAAATTAACCATGTGCAATTGTGAAAATGGACTTAAAAATTCATCACAGACACATATGCATGACAAAATTACCCAGGATAAGGAGGTGGCGGGGCGTCATGCGGCCCATTTCCTGAGATGGCCTGTTCGTATGAGGGTAGACCTGGTATGTCGGGGTCCTCTGCAGAAGCCGGAGGAACCATGGGGTGCAGGGAGACCTCTTCTACCCTTCTCACTATGAGGGAAGCGTTACTCCTCCTGGGGCGTGCCCGACTGGAACTGTGAGTGGAGTGGATGTGTGGACAGTGCGTCATTCAATGGTGACTTTATCAACGTGGAATGATGAATGTCATGAAGCCTACTGTCAAAGAACCCAAATGTGTCACTCTGATGAGTGCAGAGCTGAAACTATTTTCAATCAACTCCCCTCCCCCCCTTTTCACAAATAAAGCTGTTAATTTCTTGTCTTGACTTTGAGGGAAAAAGTTTGATACAGTTGGTGGTTTTCAAACTTTCAACTTTTCAAATGTGAATATCTAATAAATTATTTTCTATATTATTCAATATATATTATTATATTGAATTTATTTATCTATTTATTTCACTTACAGCAAATCTTTAAAACTTTAACTAATTCTGTCTTAAATGTTTTATATGCAACTACCAGGGCAACTATTGTGCAGATACCCACAAATAAACAAGACCAAAAACAAATCAGTGACTTATTAAAACAAAGCTCATTAGAATGAATTTGATTTATATTTTGGGGTAAATGAGGTGACCTCTTTTTTCCTTTCCTATCTCACCATGTGGGGCTTACACCACTGAAAGTGTGTGTGCATCATTCAAGCATCTGGGCCCTGATGTGTGCTGACGAGATGGTCACTTTGAGTCCATCTGGTCTGTATCTTCAACATTTCCTCACCAAGCTGAGTGGCTTGGGACTCAAGACTGCCTTCAGCCATAGTACAGAGTCTTCAATTTCATGTGGAGCGCTCAAAAGTTCTGGTTGCCGATTTGTTGAAGGTTTGACGGGTTTTCAAACCACCACAGCTCCCTAACAAAGTCAAACCAGCATGCTTACCTTGCACGGCTAAGGCCACCTTTCAGTTTGCCATGACAGCAATACCAGATCAAGACGGCAATGATGACGATAGCCACAGCAGCAGAAATGAGTCCCACCAAAAGGCCGACCACATCCACCCGGGAGGAGCGATTGCTGTGATCTGTGAATCAGCAGAAACCATAAGATCTAACTGGACCTTGTCCAGAGCGGCTCATGATAGTGATATGTCTGCGGCTACCACCATCATAGCAAAGATAACCATCTGATTACAGCGACTAGGATACTTCTGATATTTGCATCTGGAATTTAAATAGGATTAAAATGTAGAATGTTTAACATGTTCCAAGCGCCATTTGAACAAGCCGTGGAACAAGTTTTACGAGCCCAAATGACTGACTCAGACACGTCTCCCCATAATATTCATGACCAGAGATGATCCATATTGCATATGAGGGTAAGGGCAGTGTTCCACAACACACACCTACGCACTCCTATGCACGCTGGTTTTGCATCTCATCTCTGTGAGAGGGCACAGTTCTATGACAAAACCTCTCCGTAGCAGACATTCTGTACTGTTTTTGTTTACCAATATCATTTCAGCCCCACATACCTGAGCAGGAAATGTGTGTGATACTAAGAGGTTTACATGTCAGGTACTGTCAGGTACACATCGAGTGGCAGTTTTTACACACGGAACTGTCGTACACTTCAAATGGCAACATTGAATAAATAAATGATGTTTTATGTCCTCCTGAACGTTATAATACAATAAATCCCAGGGTCAATGAATGGCATTCATTGTAATATTTGATCAGGAAACCACATCACAGGATAGCAGCTGTAATAATGCAGCATCAGTTGCAAACTCCATGTACCAACACATGTCAGAAGGTACTAAAGGACTGATTATTCGTCACACAAAAATATAATTTACTGTCTTTTTTGGTAATATGTTTGCTGCTTACCTTCTGTGTATTTCTTCCAAAAATCATTCTAGGAGGAGAAAAGTAAAGTCAGCATAGTTATTTCACGTTGGGAGGCCTTTTCTGCTCTCATATCTAAACCGGCATCACTTAACTGTTTGCGGGATGTTTTCAAAAACCTCCCTGGCTTCCTCATAATTGCAGATTTCCTCGTAACACTCTCTCTCCAGATTCCCCGGAACGAACATTTCAAAGTCGAACCGGTTGAACAGCAGGTGGCGTCCCAGGAACGAATTTGCGTCCCCTTCATCTGCAAAGACTTTCACCGAGAACACCCGACAGATTTCAAGTCACACACACGGCAGGACCGGGCAGAAACCTTTTGCTCGGGACTCAGTTTGTGAAACATCCCACCTTCCTGGCCGTGTGGGCCTTCGTGCGTGGACAGCAGAGTGCGCACGCAGGCCGGCTGTGCGCCAAGCAGCAGCTGGAGGAGCACCAACAGGTGGAGCAACATGGTGTGTGTGTGTGTGTGTCCACCTGCCCGCAGAGGAGTCCTGTTCACAGCCCTCCCGTTAAGCCTCTTTTTCTGGCAAAATAGTTTTTAAAAAACGCCGTAGGGTTCCCTCATTCTACGTTATCGGCGCAGAAACGCGCCGCGTAATTGTGGGCAGAGTTCAGTCCGCAGAGGGAGCGGCAGCTGCGCTCCAGCGGCGGCCTCAGAGCTGATAAGCAGAGACGGGAAATGTCTAACCTTAGTAACAGAAAGAAAAAAATCAATCCAATTCCTAGTTTAAGTTTACACCTATCTTTTTTGGTTGATTCAAAAAGGAATCGTTCCAAGAGTAAGACGTCTCCGAGTTAATCGAAACAGCACCGCCCGCAGCTCTCTAAAGAAACGGGAAACTTTTGTTTACTCCCAACAGGTACAATTCCTGCTCCACCGAAAGCGAAAGACTCGACTAGTCGATCACGTTTGCCTGGATTACACTCTTCATTCGTGCATGTAGACAAACTGAACGCTAGATGGCAATCTCCAGAATGAAATGGTTATCAGTCTGTTTAAGCTGTTTTCAGATATCCACTGTGGAGCTGATTTTTGTTATTAGAGTAGAATCATTTTTACAAGAACTAAACAAAAAATGGTGTTGAAAGAGGCATCGTGTGTTCCAGAGATGCCTATGGTCCAAGAAAGACTACAGCAATCTTTTTTTAATAACTAACATTTAATCAAGTGATGAGAGAGAAATTAAAGCAAAAACACAATTTCACCCATCCAGTGAGTAAACCTGATAACTCGTTGGTTAACTGCTGGTTTGCTGCAGACAAAAAGACAGCTGTCCTGAGAGATCACTCTTATTCCTTCATGAAATATGTCCTACCCGATGGTGGAATGTTTCTGCATTCATGGCAACTGGATTAACTTTAGTCCCACAGCAACAAAAGATTTCATTCTGCTCTTTTTAACAGCACTGCCTTATTCTATCATCAAACATCAAACTTCAGAAATTATTTCTGTAAAGAATGCCCCCCCTCAGCCAACTCCCACAATGTACAGAATAGTAGAATAAATGCCAAAAAGATTAGGTGGCAAGCGGTTGCTGACAAGCTTTGCTGAATTTTCTATGATTTTCTCAGCAGTCTATCGTTCTCACATATTTCTTCCATGTTAGAGGCTGCTGCCGAAACTCTCAGAAGTGTTCTTGTCTCACATAAACTCTGGCTGAGCTCGAAAACTAAGATTTATGGGGGATTTAAGAGGCCATCTTGCTTTGTGACACTTCAAATGGGCAAATGCATTAACCGGGTCTGACTGTTTTTACCACTTCAGCTCTTCTTCATGTTTGCAATGTTGTAACACAACATTATCACCTGGGATCTCTGCATCAGGTCTCATGAAAGCACTCAAGCTCACCTCTCAGTGGATCAGAAACACCACAGGCCTTGTACGGGTAAAGGATGTGCCATGGATTTCAGTCATTTTTGTACACCATTATTAATTTAGACATTTACATTGTATGAGGTTTGAAAGGAGTTGAGCAATGTCTGCTATTTTGGTTTGGAAATGATATCTAGTAAAATTGTTTAGATTTCAAACAGTATGCCTCCACACGGAGAGCCCCAGAGCTTGTGGACATGTTGTTCATGTTTATATAAAGAAGCTGATAGGATGCAATTGCGCACTATCTCAGCCTTATGGGATGGTGCTAATTGAAGTGCAGTGAGAGCCCCTCTCTTGTTCTTGACCACATCTCTGGCTACTGTCAGACTGAGATGTACCCAGAGGGAATGTTGATATGAAAAAAAAGGGGTGAAAGAAATTAAATTCCAAACTTTGTTTTATTTATTCAACCTCCATTTAACTCAGAAAATTGAAGTCCTGAGATTTAAAATCTCTTTTACGGGAGAATTCTCTCCAAGACAAGCAACTGGTCAATCAGCACTTACTATGCAGCGGCGTACAGATCATTTACGTACAACAATATGCACGAAGAATGTCTCTTATGAATGGCTTGACTACAGAGACAACACGTTAATCAAAAGCAGAGGACAGGAAAATATCTGGAGTGGTCATCCTCGCAGTCAGTCGCAACATTTCTGCTTACAGATTGTTGTGGAATTTATTTCAGTTTCATGAAATCACCAGCAAAGGGGGCAGCTTATTAAACACCTAAATGGCTTCAGAAAGAGTTAAAGAACAAACTAACAGGAAGACAATATGGATCAACAGCAATTGTATATAAAAATATATCAATGTCTGAGTCTACTGAAAGACAAATCAAAGATGAAAGACAAGATTTTATTCCAAAGAAGAAAACCCTGCTTCAGCTTCAGTGTGTCACTTGTAATGTCAGATATGGCATGACCTTGTGCCTGATACTGTAACAAAATCTAATTTTCACTGTAGTTGCTGGTGGTGACTTTGTTTTTCTACTCAGCATTAGGTTTAGCTGAAGCAACCATGCCAAATACACATAAAGTGGGAAAAACTTATTTTTTTTCTCCTTTGGAAGCAGCAGACACTCTGCTGGCAAGGGTAGCCTTACCTTGCCAGAGCTGTCAACAACACATACTGTATATGTTGCTGGAAAATCCCAAACTTCTGAAAGTCTGAAGATGTAGAAGAGGGAGCGCTCTTCATATCCAGTAAATTTGTTTTACGAAAAGTTAACATTTGAAAGCAACAGTCATGGGGTTGCATGTACATGTAACTACGTAGGAGTACTTACCTATCTCCTACAAGACTGCTCTGAGGACAGTAGAATAGCATTCATAACATTTTCAGTTATTTCCACAACTGCTTAATTGGCAGCGTTTGCACATGCAGCCCAGGTTGCATGTGCAAACGCTGCCAATTAAGCCAATCTAACTGAGATAAGGCAGAGTCAAGCTGCTTTCAAAAGATAAACCAAACTCAGCCCACAGTGTTTTCATCTGAGGAAAGCCATCCTCAAAACCGCTGCTTGAAAACAGTCTGACAAATTAAAGGAAAAGCCTGGAAGGACTGAAGTGCCTTAAAAGCAAGTGCAACAGATGAAGCGCATGCTGAAAGTCGGAAACTGAGCTCCAAATTAGTTTTCCGTCGGTTCTTCGCTTCACCTTGCAGGTGGCTGTGATGAGGCAGTGCTCCAGAGAATGTGTTTTGTGATTTACACCCACTGATAAGAGCTCGGGATGCTTCTCCCCGCGGGCAACTGGGCAGAAGTGTGCAGTGAGCCTTAGCAGACCTCTGGTATGATAGGGAAAAGAACACACTGAGGCAGAGAGCGCTCACCTCTAATGCCCATTTAATGAGAGTAAAATGTCTCTGTGGTAAGGCTGAAAAAGATCACATTACAAAGATGTACCGAATGAAAAGTGGCCCAGCCTGGAAACTAAACAGTTTGAGCTGCAGATTTAATTGTCAAAAAATAAGCCCTGTGAATTAGGACCAGGGATACAGAAAGTTTAATGTCAGTAATCTGCTCTTTGTCAGTTGGTGCAGATTCAGTGCTGTCCCGGAGGGAGACAACTCCAACAAACCCCTTTTACACCTAATGCCCAGGCCATATATCATCAGACTCAACATCCTAATCCTCTGGAGTGCTGCCTGAAAACAGATTATTGAGTGAAAGAACTGGCCATTTAGTTTGCATCGAGGGGCAAAAAACAAAACTCAACATGTTTTTGTTTCTGTGTTTCCAGCTGTTTTTGCTAATTGAGTTTTTAGCAGCATGTTCCTGTTGACCAATGGTCATTAGTTTTTTTCAGCCCCAGATCTAGTGTTCAGGATTGGTCAAAGTCAGGATGACCAGCTGAAGTGAGGACGTCATCTCGGCATTTATGTCCAGCTTTTGTTGCTCTTATGACTTACAAAGGCATGTGGTCTATATTCAATCATACGGATAGATGTCCACCAGTTACAAATGCATAAAAACACTTCAGCAGTTAACTGATGTCTTGAACTTTAAAGTCTGTCCACTAAAGCTTCAAATCACAGGAATAAGAATAAGAATAACAACTTCAGAATATGTGACGAAACCCCTGAGAGATGTTCATTTTGTTTTCACAACACCATCAGAGGTTTCTCATTTAGTGTGACGATTGTGGCTCACACTGACAGCAAGTTTTGGGGCATTCTGTCAGGTGTCTGACAGTAAAGCGGCTCATGTACTTTGATTTGATTGATTTTCAGCTTTCAGATGGAAGCAGCACATCGGGCTGGGAGAGCACGCCTAATGTCTGCAGTTAATAATCCCCAATAGCGCCCTGTCTCTGGAGTTGGCTTTCAGACTGTGTCAGTTTAGCAAATGGACCATCCCAGTAACAGCTCCAGTTGGAAAAAAAAACACGGAGGTCGCTGGATTTATGTTAATGAACTGTGTGGTTCATCTTTTACCATCATCTTCAAAACAAGCCCATGGGTCATGTGCTCAGATCCGACCTGTGATTCCATTCTGAAACAAGTGTAAACATTGTGTTCATGGGGTGTGGGCAGCTGACTAACGCTCAAACTCAAAGATGTACATTGCTGTCCTGAATAAGTAAGTAAAAACCTGCCATCACCTGTGGACAAGCACATTTGAGCCATATCTCCCTCCTCCTGCTTTTAGTGGGCAGTTAGGGAATGATTAAATCAATCAAATTGCCATTAAGGACCTGTTGCTTTGGGGTTTAACTGTCTTTAAACCGCTCGCAGTTGGTGATGTAGTACTGTTACAACTTTTTTCCTTTATCCTAATTGACAGACGTATACAAGTGGAGCTAGAAAACATACTTTTGTTCTTGTATTACTTGAGTTTGTTTTTTCTTATTGAGGTGAAAAAGCTACAGATTGACGTTTTATCCTGGGATTAAGTACTTTGGCTGTGAATGGGCATAATTTCATAAGAAATCATGCAAACTACCGTAAATAGTACTTTTAATCAGACATTTTAAGGTGGATAAAACCAATGTGAAAACTCCAGCTGCATAACACCGGCATGAGTCACGCAGACTCCAACTGAGTTCCATCCGCTGACCCACCAGGTTGAAACTCTGTGGCAATGATTCATCCTTTCGCCACAATTGTTAATACAGTAACACAGCGTCAACCTCAACAGAAAAGTCATTTTAAGTTCACGTTACTGTAATCAGATCTCAGGTTCCCAGACATAATGACCCTCCGGTTGAAGTCCATTTCTCAACCCACGTTACAGCTCATCTGCTGCACTGGCATGCTGTCCTTTAACTAAAAGCAGATGGAGAGAGTCGCTGGAGGATGAGCCCCAATTAAAGTCACCGTTTTGTTTTGTGGAAATACTGAAAGGACCCATTAAACTGTAAATTCATGATCCAATAATGGCCTAATAAATCCCAAATGGTAATAAATGAGGTTTGTTGTGCTCACTGCAGTGCTTAATAATAACAATAACTAGCATACTTCAGTAAAGAAAAATAAAACACAGCCACAGGTTAGCTTCACTGATATTTTATTTTGTAAATGTCAAAAACCGATCAAATTAGAGAGAATCTGGAAAGCAGTGAAGACCGGGGGTCTCAAAGTCTAGAATGAGGAATTAGGCAGACGGTGACAGGGCCTGGAGACTGGTCTTGACGGTTGCTAGGTTGGCCTTCCAGGAGCTGAGCCTGTCGTGCAGCTGCTGCCACTGCTGCTTTCCGAAGGTGCGGTGTGTGCTGTGGCTGGGTCGAGACAGGAAAGCGAGGCCAAGGTCACATCTCACAGCAACAGCACGCGCAAGTATGAAAAACAGGAGGCTGCACTTTGTAGCTTTCTACACACAAAGCAGTCCTTTCAGCTTCCAGGCTGGTCGCTGACTGCCTGGAGGAGTGCACCGATGCCGACTCCTTAAGCTATTCACAGCTGGATCTATGAGAGAGTGGAACGGAGACACTTACCTCACAACAACTCTCTGCTGTGTCTGGTCGATTTTGCAGTACACCATTTTGGTCCGTACAGCTAAGCAGAGAAAAATAAAAAAATATATATCATTGAAAAACCTTAAGAAACATGATCTGACCAATGGGTGCTGCTGCCTGACAAATTCTTCTTAAGACCCCTGTCTGTATTTCAATCTCAGCTGGGATTATATTGAGAAAGGAAGTCTCAAAAAAATCCAGGCGGCAGCATGTTCTATGTCAGCTGCTCTCAACTAAACCGTGAGACCACAGGCTATGGTAGTAAACTGGCTGAAAACTTTGAAAAAGATGAAGATCAACATCTGAAAGTAATGTTTTTTTCCCCAGTCAATTCAAAAGATTTTACAATATTAGGCTGGTGGTCAAAGAGCTTTAAAAAAAAAAAGATCAATAACTTATTAAAAGGTGAGATTCAATTTTTAGTTCACATTATGAGAACTTATTCATGTACACACTCATACATAGATTCTGTTATGGATGTCCGCAGACAAGTCAGAACGAACATCAGCTGCTCTTAAAACACAAAGCAAGCTGGGTTTACACGATATATAGTATCAGTGGCCACCATAATTCCTTTCCTCTTTCCTGCATGGAGTTACCAGCAGCTGTGCTGTTTGAAGTGAGTGGGCTTAGATTTAGCTGAGGTGAGGCGTTTGTACCGTCAATGACGAAAGCCTCAACGTCATCAGCTCCAATCTGCAGCTCCTGCTGCATGGAGTCAAAGGAGATCTCCTTGAATTCGGCTGCCATGCCCATGAATGTCAGCAGACGCATCTTGGCCAAATTCTGCTCGTGATTGAGACCTGAGGAGCAATATGTAGGGATCATTAAGCACAAAACAGTCACAGTCAGTTCTTTGTCAATCAGGGAGGTTCCCTGTAATAAAAGGCTCAACCTTTAATTCCCCTAACACAAACATAACTCTGCATTGTCTGTTTTAAAAGCCACTCCCACACACACTTTAATTATACTTACTTCTTTTAGTGGTGATGAAGGAAAAAAAAAAAAAAGCCATAACAAATTCTTGCACTGTGTCAGCACAACACAAGCACTTATATCTGCCATACGTCCAAGCACAAGTAAATACAATTTGTCACTCATTAGCTCTTCCAGTTTCTGTGTTGATGTAATAATGCCAAATGTTGACTTACCAAGAGAGTCAATAAAGTCTTTGTTATTCTGGTAGAATTTGACGTATGCAGCCAGTTTTGCACTCACAAAGATCGTTAATAGCTGAGAATAAAAAAAGAAAGAAAAGTTATGCAGGACAGTAAAGGTTACATGGCTCACTCTTAACCACAAAAATATCTCTGTATCGTGTTTCATTATTTATCGGTATAAAACACTGGCAAAAGAAAAATCTGTGACTGGTAAATGAGGAGCCTTTCCCAAAGATGTAGAGGGGAATAAATAGGCTGGTTACTCCAGCTCAGCCTTGCTTATGTGGAGCTACAATCATTAAACATAACTTAGCCCTCACATCATGGATGAGTTCACCCTCCAGGAAGCGAACAGGTTTTAGGGTGAGAAGGTGATCGAACAGGAAAGTGTTGGGGTCTTTAAGAGCACGGACGATGCATCTGAAAGTAAAGGGACACAGAGGTGATATATAATGGAATTTTTTGTGACTTAAGAGACTATTGTTGAACAAGCTGTGTGAGTTTACCTGTGGGCATCAACACGCGCTTGTGAAGCATTGTCTTCTGTGTAACTACCAAGAAGCTCAACCATCACTTTTGCAGCAGCCTCACTATGGAACACAATTAAATATTAAAAAATTAATAAATAAATTAGCTGGTCCCATGGATATGTAAAAATGGCATAAATTCAGTTACCTCTTTTTGCAGTCAACCAATGCTTCGTACACCAGCCTCAAAAGTGTGTGCTTCTTCTCTGTGTTCAGGTTCCAGTCAACAATCCATTTGCGCACCTGATAAAAAGCAAAACCGCCAAACAGAAAGGCCACTGATAAGGTTTGGATTCAGACATATAAAACTAGTTTCCAGATGTATATTCTCTACAGCACAAATAAACAAACAAACAAACAAACAAAAAAAAAAAATATAAAATATATATATATATATATATACATATATATATATATAAAAGATTAGGAGTGTTTTTCATTAGGAAAAGATATGTACCTGATCTAGGTCGGTGGGGATGAAGGAAATGGCATTACAGGTGGCAGCCACCTTGATGAGGCTACAGAAGACAGTGTATCTCACTGGAGTGTTCTCATCCATGCCATGGAACAGGTTACTCAGCCTAGAATGTTTCAACAAAAAAGATAATCAGGTGTGTAAATATTTTTAACAGTCAAGTGCTGACTTAAACAAAGAGAGAAGAACTGACAGCTGCATTCTGAGGGAGGGTCTTTCTCCTTCACGAAACTTCACCAGTTTCTCACACAGACTTTCAATGAGGGCCTCCTGCTTCTCTGTCTCCAGGATCAACAACAATGACACGATGCTGTTCATGACACTCTCAACATCTGCAGAGAAGCACACAAGTTGTGAGCAATCGATTTTCACATGCAGTGTTTTAGTTTCACACAGGATCTATTAGTGGCAAAACAAAATGTTACAAACTGGGTGTTAACATTGTCCACTCTCTGCACTTCCTAAAATCTAGCAAAGCATCAGTCAAATAATGTGCAGGGGTGCTCCTTGTCACCTACCTTTGTCGTCATCTTTGAGGCACACGTCACATGCCTCGATAATCTGAGCCAAATCAACGTGAAGTCCACCTTCTGCATTCTCCTCTGAGATGTCAGCTCCTTTGGACTTTATGTAGGCTCTCAGCTCTGAGGCCTGCAACGTGAATTATCAATCATGGTGGTTAACCCTCTTTACCATATGCATATTTCTTTATACATTTCAATTTTTTTTTGCATCATTTCATGTAAAAACCCTGTTGTACACAATCAGATATGCTTGATAACAGCAGGCAGAAGACTACATAATTTTGACTTGAATGATGCATATTCACACACACACATATATATATATATCTCATTAAAGGGATTTGTTAATCAGGCTTTAAAGGGGTAAACAAACTCATCCACACAAAGGACGCTAAACTACACTAATAAAAACGAATACAAACATATAGCCACGGTGTTTTGTTATTATTCTTCAGAATTAGCATCGCAGAAACTTTTGGCAGACAAACAGAAAAATGATAAATGTAACTGTTCATAGGTTTTATATAAATAAGTTAACTCAGCAAAACACTCGCTCTCTCTCAACGTCTTTTTTATGCAGATGTGACCAAGCACCTAGCATTCTATGCTAATCTAGCTAAATGCAAGACCTTTTACAAACTTGTACATAAATATGTTAATTGGAAACGAGTATCAGTTAGTATTTTCTACTTAATCAAAAATAATAAATCGAGATTTTTTGTCAACTCATAACTTCACTTATCATTTGTTGTGGTGTACATTCAGCGAAAAGCTAAAAGCATGTTTAGAACCTGTCAGCTGCTTAAAAACGGTGCGGTTAGCATTTAGGCTAACTAGCATGCTAGACTAACCGGTTGGGTAGTTTTCAATTAATAAGCTCATGTGTTGGTAGACCTTGGTAGTATCAAAATGTTAAAAAAGCATGAGTCGTACCTGGTCTTCTTCTGTAATGTCGATGAATGCCGGTACGCTCATTTTGAGTGGTTCTGTGAGCCCCAGCGACGAAATCCACGCTCCGACCGATGGTGAACTGTGAGCGGAAAAGAAAAGGTTGTGTTGCCGGTGACATGTTTGCTCTTCCGGGTTAAGTTGTTAAAGATACAGTAGTCTAAAACGGGAGATGCCATCTAGTCGTGTGTTATCAGAGTATATCGTCTTTATATTGTACGTTTTAAAGATTACCACTAACTAAAATGTGTGCATACATTTGGCTGTAAAAGTTTGATGAAGTGTTTCTAAATTCCTCAAGATCTGCAGTGATCCCCTTTTACTGCTGAACAACCTCATAAACGTAATTAGTCCTAGATTTCTCTTTGCTTTCATTCTTATTTATCTAAGTTTTTGTCTCCACTCAGGAAGATTTACCCTTGATGTCTTGAACTAGAGTTTGTAAGGTGAGTTTCCTCTGAGGAGGTTATCTGATTGAGCTGTAGTCCATCTTTGGGGGCCACCATAGAAGGCCTGATATAGAGCTTTCCTACCTGGAGTCACTGTCAGTGTCAGAGGGCACCTCTCCTCCACCACAAACCCACTGACCTGTGGATGCATGTGTTTGGCCCCTGTACCAAATGGGATCCTGTATATTTTTACTATGGTGAGTCACTTAACGTCGGCAGTGAGGAGCAAAAAGGTCACCGTATAGCTAAGGAGTCATGTTACCAACATTTGGGTGTTGTGCAGGCTGCACAGATATGGTGGAACGTTTTTTAATGTCAAAGCCAACCTGCTCACAGTTCATCTGTCAGGGAAACATGTGTAATTTGGGAACTCATAGGCGATTGAGACTCATCGTGCCATGTCATAATTCCATGAAGGCTTGCTTGCCACATATTTCTCCTTGCAGTTACAGAAAGGGAACTTAGCTCTGTTACATGTCTGGATATACACTACCTTAAATAGTGTGCTGAGGGGAAATAGCTGATAGAGTGTTTCACCACAGGCCTCCTTTGATGCGTCATTCTTTTGGGAAGTCAAGTGCATGGTACCAAATCCCACCTTCACTCTCCCTGCCCTTGTATGTTGTCATTGCAAAGAATTTATGTCTGTTTCTTCATAAATGTGCTTGTGTAACTCTGAGGCTTTCATTATTTGATTAACAACTGTGAAAAGTCTCATGCATATGAAAACCGGAATAAAAGCTTTGTCTGCTTTGCAGCTCCAGGGGCAAGAAAAACCTTTTGTTCTGTCTTCAGGAAAATGCTACAAAACATTGCTGATCCTTGATTAAGCTGTATCCCAAGTATTTTTTTTCATCACTATAAATCTACCTTTGCCAGTTGTATAAGAGATATGTTTGTTTTCACCGCAATCTTTTCCAAAGCTTGCTGTGATGTATGTCTCCCTTCTTGATTGTTTTTCTGTTTTGTGGTTGTATGTGTGTAGAATTGGTTGTTTGCTCTGCTTCAACAAAACTCCCTCCTCCTTGTATTTCCCTTTGACATTAACTTAACCAGGAAACAGAAACTCTTGAGAATTAAAAACTCTTTTCCAAGAGTGTCCTGGCCAAGATAGACATACACTAAGGTCAGAAGGAACAACACAAAAACATGGACACACAAACGCACACAGGCACAAAAGGGACTAAAAATATCACAGTTTAAAACGTGAAAAGGCAAAAAAATCCAAACCATTAAATCAACTAATCAAAATATCTTTGCATGTAAAAAGCAGATATATCTGTCTCACATCTACAAAATCTTGCACAGATTTACTCACTTACTTCGCCCTTTCCCACATGTTCCCTTGAGGCTGTAAAATAATTACACATTTTGCAAGGAGAATTCATATGAGCTTAACTTATCATGGAAAATTATGTTTTTTTAATCAAACCCCAATTCTCCTATAATTCATATTATTTCCTTTGCTCTGTTGCAACAGACTGTTATGAGTCCCCAGAATGTTGCACGTTCTGTATTATGTATACAAGCTGCAATTCCAGAAGAGCTGACTTTAAAAAACCTTGGGAAAAAACTGAACCAGTAGCATGAAAAACTAAAAAATTAGATATATTCCCAGAAAATTACAATGTGGTGATGATTTTGTTAAATGTTATATCAACACACTATGAGCTGATCAGGAAATATTTACATTACAAATACTTAAAGGCAAAAAACTCAAGACTTCACGGCTCTCTTTGATAGGAAATATCTCATATTCTTTCTCCAAAACTGTTGGCAAATTGCCAGATCAGCCTCCTCAAAGATAAATGACTTTGTATTAGGAGCTGGTTGAGCCCAGGTGCCGGCCCTGTCCCTGTCAGCCAGCCAAGTGGTGAGTGTTCATATAAACCAGTCTCATGGTCATCATCCAGCATGGCTGCCTACCCTTCCACCTACTAATTGTCTGGTTCCCACAGTCCTGCTTGCCTTCACAATCTCCAAAAAATCCCTTTGCTCAGGCTCATCTATCAGCCAGTGACCTTGTCAGGGTGCATCGCATGAGTAACTTCCCCATTTCCCTAGGTGGAGCAAATTGCTTGTTAATTACTTATATGCTCACCCAACCTCCCCTGAAATGTACATACAAAAACAGTTTACAAGTAAACAAATAAAGCCAACAGGAGCAAATGGACAAATCTAAGGCAAAACCCCACTGGATTGTTCCACTAGACTTTATTGTCCACAAATGTGCAGTCAATATTTTACACACTATCCAGTTTTTATTTAAATTTGAATCATTCGACATAAATGACCATTTGTATGAACATGCTCCTAAAATTTTAAGGAGTTTGATTTTCATCACCCAACATTTGCAGGAACTTGTCAAAATCTATATTTTTCTTAACATGACAATTTATGGACCACTTTGCAAATACCACCAGAGAGCTAATGGCTAAATGTTCATTCTTACAGCTTGAATAAATCAAAACCTCATCCATGTTGATAGAGAAACTATTCTATCAGCTGCAGTAGCAGGGTGCGCCTGCGTGTGTGTTTGTGTATGTTTGCACACAATTCATCAAACCGAATGCCTGTGGACTACCCTGATAGCCGCTCAGTGCCTGTGATCACCTCTTCAACTCAGCAATCAATCACATGGTCAAGCTACAGTCAGATTCCTGACTAGGGGTAAAATGAAAGAATAATCCCTCAGTTCATTCAAAAAACGATTTCATTACCCTTATACCTATCAGCTTGACACTTATAAAGCTGTTTCACAAAGCACACACAATAAGATGATCAGAAAAATACAGCTGGTACAGCATCACTTAACGAACTGCCACATCTCCTACTAAAAGCAGCAGTAATCAGTCAGTGTTAGCTTGTGGTTTGAGCTATTTTAGGTCCCCCCTCCACGGAATGCTTAGTTCAACTTTAATGGCAGCAACAAAAATAAAAGTTACAGTCTTCCAGGAATTCTGATGTTCCCGCCTTGATAGATCGGGTGACTGCAGGGGGACTGGGACTCAGCCAGTGATGGAGTGGTCTTTTGTCATTAGAGAGTGTTTACATTACACACACTCACGGGCCAGGGGGGGCAGCGAGAGTTCAAAAAGCACGGTCAAACAAAGAATCAAGTTTGTCTCTAGTGGGGTATGCTGTGCAATGGTTTAAAGCTCTGGATGCTAGATCCCTGAATACTGATTGAATGCCCATTCAGCTGTAAGACCCTTTCACTTTGAGATGGTTTCCCAGAGCTAATGAATTTTATGAGGGTTGAGAAGATTCAACCCTTAAAAACTTTCTTCATCAGTTCAGTTCAGTTGTTAACGCAATAGTTAATTGTTTTAAATCAATTAGTTAAGATATTTCATTGCTGTAATGTATGAATTGTTAAAATAGCACAAGGAGGTGTTTCACTAAGTTTGGCTTTTCTTTTAAAAAGCCAACATTTCTAAACAAGCATGTCCACCATGTTTTTAACATTATTGCCTTAGCCAGATTGAGAAAGATGCAGGAAAGGGGTATTTCCCTAAAAGCAAGTGTCAGACGTTACCGGCACATTCTGTGCCGACTGTGGTCATTTTCATATTTTCCCATCACACACATGCCTCCGACTCATCCCAAAAACCTTTGCTAAATAGCTTCAGAATGAGGCTCGAGGGTATGACAACAGGCAGTAAGCAGCAGAGTTATCTGAAATGTTTTCTGATGACTGCTTACACCCCAGCCGCAGCTGCCTGGGTGTGACAGCATAGAAAGGGCTGTGGTTTACTGTAAAGTACTGATAACGCCCGACCTTGATCCTGACACAAAGCCACCTGCTAGGATGAGGCAGAGGTTTTCCAGAAAATTCAACATCAACAAATGAAATGTATGTCAACATGTCAAATGACAAATCCTCAACCAGAAATGTCTTAGATTTCAAAGTCTGTATTGTATTGGTGGGTGGTGTGTTTTTTAATTGTTAAGGATGTTTGACGAGAAAAACATTGAAAATTAAACATTTATTTTCAATGTTTTTCTCGTCAAACATCCTTAACAATTAAAAAACACACCACCCACCACTGACTGACGTGCTGTTGTGAGAATGGACATCTGTCAGCACAACAGAACTCTGAACAAAACCTCCATAAACATGTTCTATAGAAATGAACTAATCATTTCTTGTGTGCAGTAACTTCTTTTTACTTTTGATTCATTTTAGTTAATTTTTTGTCACATTACTCGTTCATGTTCATGTTACAGCTTTAACATTGATTGAATTTCACTGTACATCATTTTTAAATACTTTTTTGTCACTGCATGGTCAGCACTTTGTCCTAACTGCGATAGAAACCTTAAATGACCTCCATGTGTCAGTTCGACTGTGGCACACAACAGCCAGTCACATCAGCTTAAGGTTCCTGGGGAACGCTAGCCTGAATCACCTGGTAACGCAGAGATGCTGTCTTGTTTCCAACGACATGCTGGCCTATTTCTTGTAGCGGCACAATAAACTACTTGTATTTAGAGGATGAATCACAAATCACCTTGAGATAGAGCTCATGTCCATGCTTTTAGTGGAAACAGACAAGTTTGGCGCTGTGTGCCACAGAAAAGCTGAGACACAAATCAGTGTCATGTTGTTTGTGCCTTTTTTTATGGAATCCGCTGACAGCCATGAAGATTTAGAAGATTGGGGGCTTTTTTCCTCAGAGTGAATGAGATTCACGTTGTGGGTTTGGTGATTGAAGAGAAAGGTCAACATCAGGAAGAATAGGGTAATGGGTGTATGAAACGTCATCAGAGCAGCGATGGCTGACACACTGTAATTCACTGATCATTATCCTACATATCTGAGCTTTCTGCTTGACTGCTCTGGTCTGATATGTTCTAATATTTGTGAAAATGGTTAAGCTGTGTATCTCTTAGTTTGTCTTTTAATGTCTAAAAAATTATCAACCTTCCTGAAATTAACAAAGTGGGACACAATTCAGAGGTAGTCACCTACATCCGTTTTCTGAATCACAGGGGACTGGACCCTATCCCAGTGGTCAATGGATGGTCTGCTAGTCCACTCCATTTCCACACAAAGATGGACAACCACACACACTTTGGAATGTCCAAGCAACCTAACATGCAGGTTTTTGGATGCAGGAAGAACATGCATACTCCACAAAGAAAGGTCCTGGTTCCCCCAGGGACTTGAACCCAGAACCCTCTTGCTGTGAGGTGATGGTGGTAACCGTCAGGAAAGTTTACAACAATTTGCTGTTGGGTTTGTCATCATCTTATTCTTGTGCCTACACAGAGAAATGTTGTGGTTTTCATGTCAGCACATCCAGATCCCACCTGTTGCTCTCTGGTCTCCAGCAGACTGCTGTGACTCTCATATCACAGCGGTTTTAGCACTGATTACTAATCTTTTTTTGTTTTTTTAAAGTGGCTTTATCATGCCATTTTGAATCATCAATTTCAGGAATAAAAACAAACAAACTGACAAACAACCGATCTGCCTTCAGGGGAAGAAGTATGAATATTTTCATTTAGATGAAAGGAAAAAAATAATCAGGCCAACAATCTAACATTTCTTTGTAGTTTATTTGTGGATCCTGCATCCTTCTCACTGAGCAACCCCCCCCCCCCCCCCCCCCCATTCCCTCTTAGTCATGTTCCTGCAGAACGCTCAGACTTATATATTTCTTGTAAAGGGTCAGAGGCGGTGTTGACCATTTCCCTTTTTTTTTGGAGAGTGGTGTTTTTTTAAACCCTGAGTTAACCAGAGCTTGATCTGAAGAATGGGCGTATTATGTGCTTCCATTCATCATAGACCCTGAAAGGGTTGTTTTCTCCAGGCCCTGTCACCTTTGATGAATCCCTGCTAAAGACCCGTCTGTGGAAGGCACGGCCTGCATTTGCCTTGGCTCAGAGGTGCTGCGTTTCCTTTCTCGCGCTCTGTTTTTTCGGCTAGATGCTTTTAACTGTGCCACAACCTTTTGTCCATGAACTGCATTAGTTTAGTTTGTGTTTGTTTATGATGGGTGGATCCTAGATGTTTTTTTTAGAATTGTTTTTGGAAGAAATTAATTCTCCGAGTTACTATTTTGAAGTCAGTTGCATGGACATTCTATGAATGTCAGGGTGCTCCTTGGGGATAAGACTGCCTTTGCACTCGTTTATTTCCAGGAGTCAGACAGACAACACACCACCCAGAAGATTTTACGACTAGCTTTTATGGACATTAGTAAGGTTTTGACAGTTGTAATGGATATAATTGAATTTGCTTTGGCAATTTATATGGCAGAGCACATCAATAAAATTGGGGCCTTATGCCTTTTCTATAAATGTGTCTTGGGACTATTATCAATCTGATGTTGCTACTTGTCAGGTACTGCTGCACCTATCCCGGACTGAAGAGGGTTGGAGGGACACAAGGGTGAAATTTGGCAATAATAATGACTGTAAACAATAGTGCTTGTGAAGCCAACTCAGCAGTTTGCCAGCTCATTTCATCACTCTTACAGGGACTTCCCCCATCTATATGCCCCACTCTTTTCCTGCTTGTCATCTTCTTCAGGGGCCCCTCCCCCTACTCAGCATTTATTTCTAAGTTGATTTAGAGGTCAGTAATGTTAACTGGAATCCTAAACCATGTTCCAGATGGTGGTGACAGACACTGGTTGACACTTTTCACCTCTTCAACACCACTCTAGGTCTAATAGCTCAGGTTTGCTGTCCATTTTTGATAACAGTGAGAAACGAGTCCAGAATAGTTACTTAAATGTCCAAACCAGTTCAAGAACAAGCAATAGAAAGTTACAGAAAATGATTTCATATGTCAGAGTGCTTAATGTTTTTTTCTTTTGTTATTTTTTGGTCTTACTCATGTCCTCTGGAGTAGATGATTGAATTTTAAGCCAAGTGAACTTGTTGTGCATGTAAAGTAATATCAGCAATATCTGAACTCCTGAATCATGAGTGCAGAATTTAGAATATCTTCCAAAAAATGTAATTGGACGAATGACGCTACGATTTAAATCCGGAATAAAAAATTAGGACCAAAGAGTATTAAAAAAGGTATAATGAAGTTAAGAAAGAGACACACATTTTACATATAATCATTAGTACTTTCAGTCCTTTTGGCAGAAATGGAATTGATTGGTGGATGACAATTTGCACACGTTGACTTTCCATCTAAAGGAAACAGGGGGATCACATCGGCACATCAACCATGGATGCTCCCTCTCACTCCAATGGTAAATTAAGAAAAAGAATAAAACTAACGTGTGGATTCTTGATAGAATAGTGGAGGATAAACAGTGAAAGGTCGGCTTTGGAACCACCTTGCTGTGAGGGGATAGCTTTGAGTACAACAGCATAATGCAAACCCATCCTCAGCTCTGGATAGCCTAAAGCTTGTGAGGTGCTCTGTTATTTTTTCAAACTCTGTAGCGAAGTTAAAAACAATTTTGAGGCCATTTCCCTGGAAAGTCTCAAACTGTTTTCAAAAGATTTTTTATATTCTTTGAAATTGTTTGGTTTTTTAGATAAGAGGCTTCATTATTCTCTCAAATAGTTCCACTCTTGTCACTTTTATCAAAGAAAAGTAGGCTAACCATTTTTGTTGCTGTAAGACCTTTATGTCATTGGTTCTTTTAGGTAATGTGAACTCAGGTGATTCAATGGACACAAATACAAAAATAGTAGTATAAGAAATAATTTTTTGGGGGGCAGAAAAAACAGATTTATCATGAAGCTACAGACCCATATTTGCTTTACATGTCAGATTCCATAGCTTTGCCAGTGATAATCTATATTGATTTCATACACAATTTATGGCTGTCTCCTATTATTGTTTCTATGTTATTATATCTCTTAATCTAAATTTCTCAGAAGGTTTTAAATAACTGCTTAGTATGAAGCCAGTGTATATTTTTCAATTCACATTATGTAGCTTGGTTCAGGTACTTTTCAACAAAGTCATTTTTGCAAACAAAAGGATCTACAAATTTGGTTAAAATATTTGATAAAATATTGGATATGAGTTACATACAGTTTGCTTACAAATATCTAGAAAAAATAAAAGATTAAGTGAAATATATAATTCACAATAAACATGAAAAACATGATGTATAGTTTTAGAGATAAACCCTAACCAACAATACTCTGGTCTCATCGCAGGATGGAACTGGGTGTTAGGTTACACTGAGGACAGCATGCAACTTTTTTATGTATGAAAAAACATTTAAGCAGTAATACATTGTGATCCTTGAAAAAAAAAAACTGGAACGATGATCTGACAAATGTTATAATGTTAAAAGATCCACAACAGCTGTCCTGATTTTATTGGCATAATAAAGTTTATGCAGGGCGGCACGATGGTGTGGTGGTTAGCACCATCGCCTCACAGCGAGATCAAGTCCTCGGGGGAACCAGGACCTTTGTGTGTGGAGTTTGCTCCTGTGTCTGCGTGGGTTTTCTTCGGGTTCTCCGGCTTCCTCCCACCGTCCAAAAACCTGCATGTTAGGTTGACTGGACATTCCAAATTGCCCTTAAGAGTGAATGTGAATGTGCGTGGTTGTTGGTCTTTGTGTGTCTATATGTGTGGCCCTGGGATAGACCGTCCAGGGTGTACCCTTCTTCTCGCCCATTGAATACTGGGATAAGATCCAGTCCCCCCGCGACCCCATTTGGGAATAAGCGGTTCAGAAAATGGATGGATGGATAAAGTTGATGCATTCCTGTGTAGTTCCTCTTTGAGGCGAGCTTGAGTTAAGGTCAAAACCCCTGTGTCTTACTTGTTCACTGAGACACACAGGCACACACAACTCCCCCTCTACTCTACTAATAAATAATTATCCTTTTGTGTGATGTGGCTCTTCTCCAAGGCCGTGCACTGTATGAGAGCTAATTTTAGCAAAGCAGTCCAAAATGGAAAAATTCACATTCTGAATTATAATAGCGATTCAATATTTATATAAAAACCAACCCTCCTGTTTGTTGAACATGCATCAAGGGGAAAAAAAACTTACTTTGAGGAAATTACCACTTTAGTAGTAAATAAAGCTTTTCTGCAATCCCTATCCCTGCAGATTTTTTTCAGTAGCTTCTCACTGTTCGTTCACTCGTCTCGTCTCTCTTGTTTGTACAGTTGCTTCATGCGGTGCTCATTTTGAAATTGGATACATTTCAGAAAAGAAATGATTCAGAGGAGACAGAAAATTGTATCTGATGATGAAGGCCTGACAAAGAGGCACAGGTCAAAAGTCAGAAGATGACACGGTTAAAAAAAACATTGTGTTTAAATGGACGTGTGTGTGTAACAGTACAGCTTTATTAGCCCCATTTTCTCAACTGATGCTTGAGGTGTTCAGTATTCAGTAATATATAAGTACACGTGATTCCTTTAAATTATTTGTGGAGCAATAGACAACAAGGAAGTGAAGGCTAAGTTTTTATACCATGCGGTTCCTCATGAACATACTTACTAAAACACTCATCAGGAGCAGAAGTTCAATCTGAGCAAAAAGTGAAGAGCTGCACCCACCTTCTAATGAAAGTGTGACATTAGTCAGAATTTTCTCAAATGTGTAGTCTGTCTTGGCCGTGGCAAAACAAAAGAGTCATCCTTTTCTCAGCCTGTCTTGCTCCTCCCCCTTTACAGAGTTATGCAGTATTTCAGCCTTCAGGAGAATAAGGAAAGCCAGACATTATAGAGACAGAGCAACTAAGCACAGTTGACCAGACCACAGCCTCCAATTCGAATTCTCTGCAGGTACCATGGGAGTTTGAAATCTGACATTCAGATTTCATCATTCATTTTTTTTATTAGCTCCATGACATGGGGCAGTAAAGATGGATCCTGCAGTTTGTTTTGAACTTTCGTGTTTGTTTCTGTAGAGGAATTGGCTTCATGCTTGCCGTTTCCACATTTAAAAAAAAAAAACCCTCTTAGGAGTTTCTAGCCATCTGACCTTTTTTTCCCCACTTGTGTCCTCTACTGGAGAACCATCAGATTTTGTTTGGACTTTCTTTAAGTGCATTCAGTAATGCTGACTGAACCGTGTGGAGCCATGTCCGTGGGGTCAGATGTTTGTGACCTGACATTCTTATCTCCAGCACCTCCTGTGCCATCCTTACCAGGAGCTGGAGGTGGCTGCGGAATGTCTGTTGGCGGTGGCCAATGGACGCAACTTCTGGACCTCCACCCCGGGTCTCCCTACACATCCTTGAACTCCCACCATTCCCTCATCAAGCAGGAGCCGGGCTGGGGGACTGCTGACCCAATAGAGGATCCCCACTGTGGACTCGGGGCCTTCACCGTGCACTTCTCCGGCCAGCTCACAGGATCAGGCCCCTGTCGGGTCGGTGGCTATGGGGAGCCAACAGTGGGTCAAACAAGGATGTTTCCCAATGGAGCCTACCTGCCTAGTTGTGTGGAAAGCCCCCCACTCAGGAACCAAGGTAAGCCTTTATTGTCAGACCCAATTCAGGGTTCTCTCATTAGTGTATGAATGCATTTGAGGTGTCGCTCCGTGTTTAGCAGATGTCAGTATTGTTATGTCTGAGCAGGATGTTGGTGTGCAGTGTGTCGGTCTGATCCACAGCTAACATTACAGCCTCTGTACAGTCAGATCAATGAAGTTACTGAGCAAACATACATAGAATATTATAAACTTAGCTAAACAAAGGGTGAAATACTGTTTGAACGAAAAAATATAAACCAGTTTTGGTTAAATTATTACAAATGCAACTCTTGGCTCAACTAAAATTTAATAAAGAGAGTTAAGAGATTTCCCTTTCCTGGCTGTGAGTCAGAAAAGGGTTACTGTTATGTGCAAAAGAAAAATACTACTTCCTCTGTTAGAAATAAGCTATACACACAAACTGGTTCACAATCTCTTTTAATTTGTGTTTAATTGAAATTCCCATAACATTAGTGGGGCTTAAATGTAAAAGAATTTGTAAAGTACCTTTATATTTTATAATGTGGGAATGTTTGAAATTGCAATAAATAAAGCTCAGATTCATTTTCATCTGTTATCTGAAATCTTGGATTTTGGCATCCAGTGTGGAGACTTTGTCCTGTTTTCTGTTGGGTTTTGTTTCTGGGGAGTTTTAAACCAGAGTGTGTGTATGCTGATGTGACTCAGTGTGTGTTGCAGCACTCTGTTTCCTCACTGGAAAGTGTTTTTTGAAGAAGTGATAAAATGGAAAATGTATTTGCAAGCTGCAGGATTTAAAGTGTATGAGTAGTTTTGTAACATCACCACTTGGGCCTGAGTCTGGATATCACACACTGTTTGTGTGGATAAAACATAAACATTTCACAAGATGCAAATTTTCCCGCTAAGAATTTACATTGTTTTTTAAACGACTGTATTCAATTTATGCTAAATGTAAATCATTAGTTCTTTTTTTAAGCAGCGTATTCCGCAATAGCTCATTCTTAGTCTGTCTACCATGTGTTTG
Organism: Menidia menidia; assembly: GCA_907169785.1. NCBI lineage: Eukaryota > Metazoa > Chordata > Actinopteri > Atheriniformes > Atherinopsidae > Menidia > Menidia menidia. The sequence continues at coordinate 14,422,703 of CAJRST010000001.1, read as the reverse complement.
CCAAATTTCTTTTTCCACCTGCCATAAATATTGCAACCACAAGGCCAAAGATAGATAGAGGGAAAAGAATATGTTACAAGGAAAGAGGATTTTGTAGTGTGATGAATGTGTCTCTGTGGTTACTCTGCCAGGCACTTAGAGCTACTACCAGGGGGGATATAGATAACTGACCAGATACTGCAGACTTTGCAACCTTCCAAATGTTTCTGTCATTTTACGAGATGACAGCACCAGACAAAACAGGATAATCCTATTTCCACTGCCTCTGTTTTTGTTATTCTCTCAGGTTTTGCGCCACTGGGTTTAGACAGCAACCCCAGTTACGGTCATACACCTCCTCATCACACCCCTCAGCTCTCCAGCCTGTCCTTCAAGCACGAGGACACACTGTCACCGACAAACAGCATAGGTAACCGTCTGCACCCTGAAATGTTTTCACTAAATTGATTTGCAGACTGGAAAACTATTGTGTCTCCCCAAGATGATATAAGTAACCCATCACTTTTCATATCACGACCATTAAAATCCACTTTCCTTCATCTCGCTCCACCTCTGTCTGCACACACATTCACATACGCTGGCAAACATAAACACAGTATCCCTTAATGACTCTGGAAATTACAACTTGAGGAAATAGTTTTATGTGACTCTGTTGGAATGTCAAAAACTATCTGGGGACCAGTATACTATATGAACCTGAAAAGCACCAGTATTTCTCATTGACCTCCTTGAAAAAGAGGAGCTATGCGTACCACTGAAATGAATCACTATTAATTTTAGAAAAATATTCCGCTGGGTTCGTCCATGTACTAAAAGAAAAGGCAGCATTTCAAGGATAGTAACATTTTTGTGGCTTTATTAGGGGAAGAATTTATTGGTTTTGATGGCATTTTTTGCCAGTCAAGCTTTTTTTTAAATAATTTTATTAACAAAATGGGAAAACGAATGAAAATGTGAATATTTTATATCACATGAAAAGTGTTTTTTGTGTTTTCAGACAATTTAACTGAAAATCTGTGTTTTGCATAGGGAGACAGACACATAAAGAATTCAGAATGTCAGCCTTCAGACTGGAGAATTTTCTTCCTGTTCTTTCTGACCTATTTTTCTTCAGTTAGAGGGGAAATTGCATTCTCAAAGATTATGTAAATAAATGTCAGCTATTGGCCTGTTTCAAAGCAAGTTTTACGTTTTCTTCTGTTCAGTTGACCAGCAGTACCCAGCGCCTAATTCCGTGTTTGGCTGTCATAATCCTTCAGAGCCTTGTACGAGTAACCAGGCTCTGCTACTGAGAAACTACAACAGGTACAATTACTTTCCCCTGCATGTGATTACTGCTCCTATATTTGAGTTCCCCCTACCCTGAAGACCCCTTCAACACAATTCCACCCACACAGAGTTTTCAGACTCCTCATTCATCAGTCTCTATCAGATTCTTTTCACTGACACCACTTGCAGGTCATTTTTAGAACCGTGAACTCTCTGTTCCAACACTGAGCTCTGCATTCACCTCTGTGCTGCCTGGATCGTGAATCCTCGTTTGTTCTGAGGTTAAGTGCTGCCCACTGGTGCTCAGCAGGCCAAAACAAACACACAGTGATCTACTGCTGATGTGTACACCCTGAGGAAAAATTAGGAGAAAAGTATGCAACAAGTTCTGTGAAAGCGAGAGTTCAGTCAGTGTAGGGGGAAAATGGAGATTTGATTATTTGAACATCCAAATGCGCTTTTATCTTGTTTTCATTTTGGCGTGAAACATTTCAAACGTCAAATTAGAATTAAAATCTTCAGATGCCGGCTGGAGATGTTGTTGGAGAATGGGAACATGCACAACCCAAACAGAGGTTCAGCAGCTGATAAGCAGAGGGAAGAGTGTGCTGCTGTTAGGGCTTATGACCTGAGCTGGAAAGACTCAAACAAACAGAAATGTGCACACGCGCGCACATGCTCATACACACAATATGTCAGATATCATTGAGCCTTTCCACAGTTTAACATAGCTCAGAGTTGATTAGCGAGCCATCACGATCCTTCCCTCAAGGACTTCTTAAGGAATGCAGTCCAGAATTCCCCCGAAACTGTTTCCCGCCATTAATGATACCGAGGACAAGGTGATGTCATGCACTGGTCCAGGGTGTACTAGGCACGGAGACACCCCCACATAGTGCACAAGTACATCTTAAACTATGCGCATGCCTGTGCCTTGTGTGTGTCTGTGTATTTGTGTGTGCAGCAGTGTGATCTTCCGAAGTAACGAATGGCTTAGTGCCCGTGTTTCTTAATGAGGGCAGATAGGAGGGTGGTGGGTGGACAGGACATGTTAATAAGTAAACCATGTGGAGTTCCCCTAAATGTTACACCTACTTATTCTTTCCCAAGGAAGACAAATAGAAGGAAAACAGCCTTGGAATGTGAATATTGCAATTCATTTCCAAAACACAATAAACAAATCTTTTCCTCTAAGCGTTTACAATTAATTTGTTTGCAACTATTTTATCAGTTTTATTCGAAAACGTCTCAAACTAAATGTCAATATAAATTAATTTATTGTAATTTATGCTTTACTCAGTGAAAACCTGTACCAAATGGCGTCTCAGCTGGAGTGTGTCACATTGAATCAAATGAACACACTGGCGTCTTCCATGAAGAGGTGAACCTTGTTTTTTTTTTCTTTTCATTTTGTTAAATAACAAGCTGTATTTTTCCATCTTGACAAGTGTTTGTGCGGTTGTGCTGAGCAGCAGGAGGAGGAGGATTTGACCAGATGGCTGTTGGCCCTCTGCCTAAGGATAGCAGGGCAAGGAGAAGAACTTAATCATGTTTATGCGCATAGTCTTTTTCTTCCACTTTTGCGTCAAAAAATGAATGAAGTTGAAAGAATGAGTATTTTTGAATATATAGTTAGATAAATTTTAACTACTCATAAAACTTTTTAATGCATGTTTTAATGCAACATTTATTGCAAGGCATTAAATGTGCAAAATCAGTCATCAATGGTACAAGCTGAAAATTCCCTCTACATCTATCGAAAAGCAAGTTCAGACCATTTGAGTTAAAGAAGTCTCCAATTCAGACCTATTTCAAGGGCTTAACCAATGGGGTATTTAGTTTACATGCTCTATGAAGAACTGATCTCATCAAAAGCCTGCAGGCAAAGAAGAGATGTCTCGTTTTCTTAAAAACCTTCATGTCAGAAGTGCCTCAGTGTTAGAAGTAAAAACAGAGCATTGCATAAACATGGACAACTCATGGAGGGTAAAGACATGGGCAGGGCCGATTTGTATAATATACAGCAATGAGGAATGAAATATCTTTAATGGCAAAAGATTTTTTAAAACCTTTAAAAAAAAGGAATTAGAATGAGTAGATCATGGATTATCTATTAATGCAACAACAATTTAACTTTCCAGTGGCCATGCAAACAGCTATGAGAGTGATTCCACAAGCCCAGTTCCACCCATGTTCATCAGCACCCAGTACCACATACACACGCACGGCGTCTTCAGAGGACTTCAGGTGAGCCAGACACATCAAAAACACTCATTAACATGCAGTTATTGAAGTTGTAACTCAAAATCTGTCCACCTTCCTCTTCATATCAAAGGATGTCAGACGGGTGCCTGGTGTGGCCCCTGCAGCTACGCGCTCCTCAGAGGCCAGTGAGAAGCGCCCGTTTGTGTGTGCTTATCCCGGCTGCAGCAAGAGATACTTCAAACTGTCCCATCTGCAGATGCATGGTCGGAAACACACAGGTGAGACCGATAAGAGGATTTAAAATTATTATTAGATTTTTTATATATTGATGACAAAGGGGATAATGATAATGTTTTGCAGGAGAAAAGCCTTACCAGTGTGATGTGATAGAGTGTGGCCGCAGATTCTCCCGCTCAGACCAGTTGAAGAGACACCAACGCAGACACACAGGTATGTTTGTAGCCTCTACTGAAGTTACCAAAGTCTGTGTTTGACTCTTTTTTAAAAGGCCATTGTAATACCATATTTATAAAGAGTTTTCATGTCACAAAAACACATTTATGATGGTTTTGTAACGCATTGGCATTACATCTGTCAGACTTAGCTATTTCCTTTTGCTTAGTCCTCTGCACACAGAAATGACAAAGAAGGCTCATCCAGGCTTTGAGTTATTTCTTTAAAGTATTGTCTGTCATAAATGCATCTAGCTTTATTATCATAATCAAAATTATTTGTATTTATTCCAATGCCCAAACAGCACAAAATATGCATTCAGATAATGACAAAATGTGATCAAGAAGTTATTATGTAAGGCTGTGTTGATATTCTCAATCAGTTTTAGTTTTCATAGAATGCATAGAATGAAGCGATCCATACATATGTACATATATGAACATACTATACATGTGGATGTATGCATGGTGTTTTTATGATGATGTCTTATGAGAAAAATAACTGGACTATGTATGTTTAAGACATTTCTACCAATCAAAATGTGAAAATTAGACAAAGTCAAAAGAATAAAACCATTTTATTCAAAGAAAGTGTTTTTAGGGAGGGCAAAAGTTTTTGAAAATCAGAAAAATAAAAGAACAGTGCATAAGACTGTTCTCAGATAACACACAAGTCAGACATCTCTCCAAACTGTAAACTCTCCCTCAGTGGTACCATTTGAGTTGCAGTCAGAGACAAGCAGCCACCGCTCCTTCTAATTTGTTCGCTTAATTTACTGACCCTGCTCCGACGTCCTCCTCTGTGTAGGAGTAAAACCTTTCCAGTGCGAGACATGTCAGAGAAAGTTCTCACGGTCAGATCATCTTAAGACCCACACTCGGACTCATACAGGTAAAACAAGTGCGTATACCTTTTATTTTCTTCCTTTCCATCTTTCTCCAAGTTGATCCATTATAAAAACTGTCATTGGTTATGTAAGCTTTATTTCTAAAGCAACGCCCCCTCTTGTTGTTTTCCCTCGTGTGTCCCCTTCTTGTCAGGTGAGAAGCCCTTCACCTGCCGCTGGTCCAACTGTCAGAAGAAGTTTGCCCGCTCTGACGAGCTGGTGCGCCACCACAGCATGCACCAGAGGAACCTGACCAAGCTGCAGCCTGCCATCTGAGCAGCGAGAGGAGGGGGAGGAGGAGGAGGATGAAGAGGAAGGTGACAATATGTTGTGCCAGCCAGTGGAGAAAGACGCCTGGAGCCTGGTCAGCAGTTATGGTGCATCGCCAGACTCGGTGAAGTGGTGAACACAGCTGATGCCCATCTTAGTCTGACAGATGATAGCAGGAGAACAGACTCACTGAAGACCCACAAGATCAGCAAGAAGCACCTCAAGCAGCACACGTTATGGTTATGTGACATTAGATCTCAGACTTTGAGGGGGTATAATGCAGTGATTCTGAGCCAAGATGAGAAATCCTATTTTATATGACATGAAGAAAACACGCTATTTTGAGTATTTTGTACACTTGCACTGGCTTCCTCTTTTATTGTTAAAATTGCCTCACATTGAACAATTGCTGGACCTTGCAAACTGGAGTTAGGAAATTGTCAGTATGTCACTTTTTGTTGGGAATTTGTTACAGCATTTTTGTATTCCTGAAGGACACAATATTCATCAAAGGGCTTTGTATATATGTGGTGTGTTTTCTTACCATTAAAGACATTCTTTTTGGTATTCTTATGTTCAAGTTTGTTTGTAACATCTTGAATCACATATGAGTCAAGGGTAAAAGAGTTTGCGTGACTGAGAGACAAAAGAGACGTGTGTTTTCAGGTTAAGAGGCCACCTATAAGAGGCAGTGTGTAAGGGGGGTGACAGACAATAAAACTGCACCCCTCTGTGATTCTGACAGGGTGCAGGTCTCACCCTCCTAAATCTTGGACACACATCTTCATAACTAGGAACATCTGGAGCCCAATAAATCTCATTAGAAAAGACACATACCTCAGTGTCAGCAGGCTGCACTCCACTGGCGGCCCCTTTTTGCCATGAGTGGGCCCTGAAATACAGGCACATGCATTCATGCACTTATGTTCCTATTATTAATCAAAGCCTCCGGTTTCCAACGGCACTTTACATCCCCACAACCTGACATCGCCACATGGTGGCAGTGTCAGTCTGTTATGACAAGCAGATGGGAAGAGCTGTAAGAGCTGGAGTGTGTCTCATATAAATCTTATTCGCTACCTTCTCGACTCAAGCCCTTACTGGTTTTAGGTATCCACAATATATATGGTAATGTAAATGAAAGTGAGAAACACGAGGGCATGTTCAGAGTATGCCTGGGCCCATCAAATATAAATGATGTGGATGGACTTCTGTGCATGCTCACGTGCAAAGCTATGAGAGATGAGATGATTCAGCTACTGCAGGTATATTAATAAAATATGTCTCGCTGTGGGCTGAAAGAGCTGTACTGTAGCTCTGTGGGCTAATTTTGTCATGTAACTGGGAAAGCATTGTTAACACACACACATACGTGCACAAGCTCAGCATCTTTATGGTGATGCTTTAACGTTAGTGAACTTTGATATTTTCAGGATGAATATCACTTTAAAATGTCATCACACAGTCCAAAAAGCAGAAAAAGACAAAAACAAATTAAACAAAAAAGACCAAAAATAACCGACCAAAAACAACCTACTTGGTTTTCTATTTACCTATTAAAATGAGGCAATATTTAATTTATGTGAAAGGTAGAAAAAATTTGAACCCTAGAGATTGAAAGTAACCTGAAAATGTATTTAAAGTGGAAATATTGTCTTGAGTTTATAGGATTATTATTGGATAGCCCTGTTTTCTGGATATAAGAATATCTGATTCTAAAATGCACAACACAGACATGCATGTGGAAATGTGTCCATGGAAAAAGGCACTGAACTCTGCCATCAGAAGAATAAAATCAAAAGCCACTGTACTACAAATAGAACTACTTGAGATCATTCCAACAAACCAAATTCCTCTAACATCCCACAACTGGGACAGTTCTGTACACAGGATGAGGCTTTATCTCCTCTCAGCTGCTCACACCTTCCACAACAGAGGGCACACAGGAGACTAAAAGTAAAAGTGTGCTTACTTTCGCACAAAAAACAACAAATATTTATTGGATCATTTAACTCCATACGATAAGTAGCCACCTAATCAAATATCTTTTTCTTATGAAAAATATAGAAAATGAAAGCAGCTCTGTATCCTATGAATGATAAATAAAAGCACATTTACAGTACAGCATGTGCTTATGTTTGCACCTGCAGTACTTTTTTTATTTCCACCACACTCCTTTGCACTTGCCGATCTAACAAAGATTAAAATACCTTTCTCCTGTTTCAGGGTCACAGACTGCTCATTTGAAGCGGCTATTCAGGTTGTTTTCCAATTCACATAATGGTTGTGAGGTAGTATCTCTGTGATGTTCAGTGTTTTTTCCCCCATGCTTCTTAATCCAATGCACTTTGATTAGGAAAGGCTTCTCTTTGTTCTCTCTCTGCAGGGATGTAGGGAAGCAGAGAGAGATCAGAGGGACAGCAGAGTTGAACATTTTAGTCACTCCAATTCACTCTTAATAAGATACTGCAAAGGCAGAGAGGAGTGTGAGCAACTAATGCTTTAAACATCCAGTCATTAATACCATCATTATCACACATATTCAGAAACAGACAGACCTCATCCTTACACTGAGCAACCTCATTCACTTCATTCCCTTATTAATAAGAACACTTAGAGGAGAACATTAGGGGCAGTTTTGTTTTAATCCATGAGCTCTACAAATTTGCTGTGTAGTCTATCCCATCTTGTCAAATGTTGGCTCTTATGTGAATGCATGAACACGTACACATACTTGTATACACACACGCCACCAGATGCCCCCTCAGCTGTAGTGCTGGCAGTTTGCCTTTAAGGGGTCTCAGCGTGGGTAATCTCAGGTGACGTACACCTGGTGATGCACAGTCCAAGACATCTGTAGGACAGCAGGCCTGCTAGCTGCATAGCCTCTGTATCCAAAGCCGTGCAAAGGCTTTTTTGAGAAGAAATGTGATTAAAGTTACCTCTCAAAATTGAAATTGAGGACAACAAGCTTAGTCTATTATGTAAAAGCAAGTTTAGACATTGATATTTTGGAATGATGTTTTTTTTAAAACAACAAAAGGAATCATATTTATTATCTATATGTCACTCAATAAATTCCAAGGTGCATCCGGCACCGGCATCCAGTTCCTGTTGTGATTCTTTGGGCCAAGAAAATTCATTATTTAACCTCTGGGAACTTGAAAGGTCAGTGAGCATGTAGCACACACACAGGCCTCTGTGAGCTCCAGGGGACCATTAACAAGGTCAAGGCCCCAGAGACAAAACTTGACAGAATTGCATGGAGGCCTGCATGCAAAAACAATGCTGCGCCAACAGGAGGCGCTGTCAGGGACTGTTCTGTGTGAAGCGAAGCGTGCTCTCAGTTGTATTCCCAGACAGCATTCATCCTCCCTTCAGGCTAGCTCTCTTGAGCAGAACTGCTGCTTTGCAGTCTGAGGGGCCTTGGGGTTCTTGGGGTAATTCCCTGTGGTACAACAGGGAGCCTTAGGGGCTCCAGTGTGAAGGGGCTTTGGGAATGTGGAGGCCTTGGGGGCCTGGAGCTCAGATGGGGCCTAGAGGGTGAACTTTCTCACTCAGGGAGCAGGGATGGAGCAGACACAGAAAGACAGCAATGGGAAAACACCTTGAGAGGAGGCTGTCAGATATAGAGGCAGCAGCCGGAAAGATCCCATGAGGGTACACAGGCGCATAAACATAAAACACGCACACACATACACTAACCCAAAAGCAAAGACGTGGAGACACATTCCCTTCTCCCTTCAGACATAGCTTCTTTCATCTTCTCCTCTTTTCCCCTTCCTGCTGTCTCCTCTATTCCACAGAAAGATATTCATTCCTAACAGGATTAGATGTGTCTCCATCATGTGAGATACAACATAAAACCAACTCAGTCTCCCCAGGGAGTAGTGGGATGGGGAAGGTCTCATTTACCCATTCCTCCACTCCATCCCAAAGGTGTCCAGATGCTAAAAAATGAGGAAAGAGAACCCCAGAAAATAAACAAATATTGACAAATGGAGCAAGAGAGGCATTTTTCCCAAAGACATCACTTCTCACTGGGATGGCATTGTCTCCATCCTTTAGCAACATGGACTCCAAAATAACCCAACTGTGTCCAAGTCCACCTATCTTCAAAGTAGAACTCTGAAAGTTTTTTACCGTGTCAAATATATGAAATATGCAGCAGCCTTTCTCGTGCTTCCATATGAGTGACTGAGGCAGAAATGTAGGAGCTGTTTTTAATAATTCTGGCCTCAACCCAAAGATCCTTCATTTCTCAATTGGCAGTTAGAATTAGTTACCAACTCACTTGTTTTACGGTTCCTAAATTGAAATCTACCGCTCCTTAAAGCCTTCGCTCTAATTGTGTAGCCATTAATGAACGATTCCTTATCTGTTGATAGCGCATGAAAGCCCATGATAGAGGCAGCAGAAAATATAGTTCTGAAAAAGGCATGGACGGAATCCAGCTCTGTCTCACCACCACTAGGAGGAGTGAAGCCCTGTGATGTGGAAGAAGAATAAAGAAAAGCACTTTCTCTGACATAACATAAAAGATTGATGCATTCTTTCAAGCTTCATTTTACAGGAGTAGAAACATGCAAGGCACTGAATTAGCCTACATTCACATGACATGCACATACAACCGTGTAGCTTATAAACACAGGAGATAGTCTGTGTATCATCCGGGCTGATTTTCAGAAGTAGTTAAAACAAGTTCAACCACGGGCAGCTTCTGTATCATATATTGCAAGGTGAAAGGTGATATTTCACACTTGCTTACAAATCAAATAGTTAGAATATATTTTTGAAGTCATTTTAGTTTATTTGACTTATTTCAACAAAGTATTCAGATTGGTGCGAAATACTATCTATTTAAGGGCGGCACAGTGGTGTGGTGGTTAGCACTGTCGCCTCCCAGCAAGAAGGTTCTGGGTTCGAATCCCAGGGGAACCAGGACCTTTCTGGGTGGAGTTTGCATGTTCTCCCTGTGTCTGCGTTGGTTCTCTCCGGGTTCTCCGGCTTCCTCCCACAGTCCAAAAACCTGCATGTTAGGCTGATTGGAGATTGGGGAAATTGCCCTTAGGAGTGAATGTGAGTGTGAGTGGTTGTTTGTCCTTGTATGTCCTGTGTGTGGCCCTGCGATGGACTGGCGGACTGTCCAGGGTGTACCCTGCCTCTCGCCCGTTGACCACTGGGATAGGCTCCAGTTCCCCCCGTGGTATTGATAATGGATGGATGGACTATCTATTTAAATATGCAATTTAAGCAGGTCTCCAGATTATTTGATCCTCAAGAGGGTATCCTAAAATAAAAGTGGATGAGTTTGACAATAGAGTCTTCCATGTTAGCTACAATGTCTGACTTTTTTATGTGCAGTTTAGAGGTAATGGTAGTTCACTTTAAGCAATAAATCTGTATTTTTTTTCACGCAAGAATAAACAGAAGACACAAATTTTCTCTTTGAGCTGACGTGGTAAAACATAAGACCACAGTCAGCCGCTTGATGATGAACAAAAGCTTTACTTTTCTGTTGTTTTATGTTTTATTATATAATAGAGGAGGGCTATCTGAGGCTTTCATGAGAGCCCCAGAAGAAGGTGAATTATATGCCCCAAAATATTGAAAAAGTGGTGCCAAGTGTAAAAGGAACATCCAAAAGAGACAAAAAAGACAAAGACAAGGAAACACACGTTGAACTGAAAAATAGGGCACCATGATTATAAGAGTCAGCGAGGGGGGGGGGGTCGGGTGGGATGAACAGTTCGTTATGGAGGCTGCTGAATTGTAGCAGTCATTTAGGCTTTCCTGCTGTTAGTTACTGATAAGAAAATAGAAGTGCACATTGAGAAGGAGATTGTTGGTGGATGAGACAAAGTGAAAATGGTTTTGGACAGTTCTTGTATGCTCCACTTTATGACCTCCTCTCCCACTGTCTCCAGCCTGTCCTCACCCGGGGGGCTCATTATTATCAGAGCGGAGGGCTTGATCTACGCAGACACTCATATGAGAGCCGTCTGAAGGCATTACTATGCACACACTCCCCCAGTGTGAATGATTAGGACCCTAGCATAAACAAGGGGGCAGACTGTTAAATATGGCTGTGAGGCTGCTGTTCCATGTGCCCCCGCCTTCTTCAGGCAAACACACATTTGGTTCGTTTACATCTCTGTGCACTGCTAACACTCATCCACCTTCACTAGTTTATTGACTCCGACACGCAGATGCACCACGACACATGACAAATCTCATGTGCTGTCTGGAAGGAGGGCATTGAGCGATTTAATGTTTGCAACCTACCAATTATTCAAATATATTATACTAAACTGACCCCGCATGCTTAGAGCAACCATTATCAGATGGGGACCACACATAACAGTAGTCTCAGGAGACACCTCAGACCTGAGCCATGATGGACAAAGAAGGAATTAATCTGAAAATAAAAGTGTCTTTTTAGATGATGCAGCAAAAGTTTTATCAATTCCTGCTAACTCTATTGAATCATTTGTGTTATTGTTCGAATGCCAAATAACTGAATATGAGTGAAAACATCAAACCAAACACGAACATTTGAACTCCTCGCTCTGCAAGCATTTTTTGGCTTTTATAGTGAGATCAAATTTGAAGAGAGTCCTACGTTATAACAGAATAACACAGTCCACTCAAACATACATCGCCCTGTTCCTAATGGGCTTTATCACATTGGTCCCGCTTGACTTGTCTCACTAACTGGCACACATATATCCATAAGTTCCACATGAACAGGCAGAGGGGCCAGGGTGGGTGGCAGAGTAGCTTTCTCAGTTACATCCGAGAGTTTTACTGCAACAGCCAGCAGCAACAAGAAGTCAGATGAACTCTATCCGTGCGCTATGTGTAAACTCAAATCAGTCCCAAGTAGTGTTAACAGCAGGCACTTACTCTTTATGTTAAATTAATCAAAAGACGAGCGCAGAATTGGATGTCTCAAGGGCACATATTAGCTGGCTTTAATATACTCATGTGAAAGTATAAATGGCACGCACATATACCGGAAACCTTTGGGTGACGAAGCTAAAGTAAAGAGATGAACAAGCATCCTGAGGAGATCCTGGGAACTGAACGCGATGGATGGAATTAAGGGACACACACTGCTACATATTTAGATATCAGTATGCAGGAACCGACAGTGTTTTGAACTTTACAGCCACAACAAAATTAAACAGTAAACGTGTGGGGTTAGCGCGTCTCTTCGGTGTCTGCTGAGGGCCCAGCTCTTCTTTCATGTGTTGTGGCAGCCTACCTGCCTCTGAGCGCATGTTAGTGCAACCCCTGTTGCTCCCTTCCACTAAATTTAAGTAATCTTTCCAACAATACTGTACCTATATGGTTTACTTCCAAAGAAATGGGTAAAAGCAGAACTAATATATTGCTCTCGTCTAGTCAGTTCATTTTGGGTTATTTTGTCCTTAACGTGCTTCTCTAAAACCAAAAGCAGTGGTTTCCCATGCTCACATACACACCAATTCCACATTTGGTGCGTGTTGCTTCTAAGTCTCATCATGACCATGTGTCAAATGGAGACTGCGTTAAGGAACCTTTGCAGAGACCCAAAATTCCTGTGTACTATATGCTGCTTGAAATGACAGAAACATATAATCATAGACATAATCTGGTGTGAATGAAACTGGAGAAATTACTTTCTTTTATTTGGACAGAATTGGATGCAATGTGTAGTTCTGTCATGCACGTTCAAGTCCATGAAAACTGAAGAGGTGATGGTTCAGGGGTTGTTCAGCAGACAGTGTTCTAAATGATGACTCCCAAACTTTCACCGCTTGCACTTCAGGAGCCGTGTCCTTTGTAAGTACTAATCAGAGAAAAATTATAATCTGAGTCTGAAAACAAGCAGGTTTGGTTGTGTAATGGTAAAATTGAAGTAATGACACAGAAAATGGCTTTTGGAGTGATGACACAAGGGGCTATGAATTTCCTCAGTTTAGTTGTGCATGCATGCCAGAGTGCTACCAAAATAAAAAACCATTAACAAAAACATCTTTATAAAAAAAACAAAAAACAACCTGTAAACTGGTAAAGCACAAATTTGAAATCAGTGACGTTAAACTGTTACAGGGAGCTAAGTGTTATCTTAAAGTTTACCTATAAATACAAATAAAACTACATAAAAAACTGAAAGTTGTTCACAGGCTACACTAAAACCAGGCTCGTGCAAACACCATGCCAAGTGACATTAGTTTCTGAACAGTTATTGAACCACTGAATCAAAATAACAACCAAACATTAGTAATGCAAACAGGAAAGATTGTAAACAAAGAAACTATTCAGTAACCATTAAACAAAGGGATTCTGTATTCCCTTCAGACTTTTAAGATCCACAGATACCTGATAAATAAATAGGAGTAAAATAAATGTTCTGAACTGCACTTTCACATTGCCACTGTTATCAAACTCTTCCTGTACATGATAAATCTAAGAACATTTATACAAAAAGGTGTTGTGACGTGTCTGGAAGGCACCGATTGATAGAGTAAGTCCACTGGGTCTTTCTTAGTTTTTTGCTCCTGAATATCAGAAACAAACAAACCACAAACACGAACAATCATATGAACAGACCCTAAAAGTTAGTGGCGAGACCGATCCTTGGCATCGAGAGCGCCTGTTAAAATCAAGGACGTCTAAGTCTGCTCCACTGTTCTGTTTACAAGAAGTGACGGTAGTGTTGCTGTGTGTGTGTGTGTGTGTGTGTGGGGGGGGGGGGCTCAAAAGTCTGCAATCTTGTCAGTGAAGACGACTGAGATGAGAGAACAACCCCCCTACTCCTGTGTGGAGAACTCAGAGCTCGTCGTGGTTCCTGGTGAGGTCCTCTCCATAATTAGTGGCCTGACTTCCGACAAACATGTTCCAGTTCTCAAGGATCTCCTCTTTCGTCAGCATTTGATCCTGAGTAGGACATGAGGACACGCAAGCATTAGTTAAGTCATTCAATCTGTAGCATTTTCGCTAAGGCAGAGCTCAGCTCTTCACTTTAAAGCAACAAACGAAATGGAGGCTGTAGACCTATAAATAAACGAATGGCGGTAAGCACAGAATAAGGACTCAAACAACACACCTTGTCCTGGTCGGACTCATACACCAGATGTCTGGCCTCAGCCTGGGCATGGTCGTAGTCTTGTGGCATAATCCAGTGGCGGATCTCGTCGTTGTCCATCTTCCCGTCTTTGTTCAAGTCTCGGAAGTCAGAGAACTGCTCCCTCTCGGTTTTGACCCAGTCTGGCTCTGGACCCCCGTCCTCGTGTGCGAACATGTCGGCTTAAACCACAAGAACATTCAAATGAAAACATGCGCAGCTCTCAGGCACAGTTCCTGTTTTGTTGATGTGGTGAATTCCTATTGAAAGTAGGCTAAGAAAAGTATTTAAGCTTAATGACTAATTATTACAGGAGCACCTTATCTTTCCCCCTTAAAAATAAGTTATTACCAATGTCGGAGCAGGAGAAGAATGAGTTTTTCAAAAGGAAACTGAGGGAGGTAAATCAACAACTATGCTATAAATCAGTAATTATCAACTCAAATAAAAAAGAACAATATGCATTTATATCAGAAATATAATCGTATAAAATATTAATCATATCAAGGCCACAATTAGAGTTTGACTGGGCTTTATGCTCCGTTACTTTGAGGCAGGGCTGGTTACAGTATAAATCTAAAAAAAAAGATTGTTTTAACTAATCTGTAGCCAAATTGCTGCTCACACAGATATTAATTCTACTCTGGAAATGTATATCAACTCCATAGGATGTTCTCTACGAGCTGCTGGGCAGACTGACACTGATTTAATCCACCACTCCTCCCCGTGGTGACGCTTCCCTCCCGTGTTTTGGTTCTTGTTCATATCGCGGAGCGCTTTGCTGGAAAAATTTGCAGACGCCTTCAGTGCCACTGTTGTCTCCTCCATTACTTGAAGGAGCTGGATGTCCTTTCTATGTACTCTAAAACTCACCAATGTACTCGTCCTCATCCACATGTCCATCGCCGTTCTTGTCTATGTCCTCCAGCGTTTCCTGCATTCACAACGAGTTAATGATGTCATTAACAAGAAGGGTCAAGTGTACTACAACTTCTGCTGTGAGTAATAAAAGAGAAACATGTTGCCTGGAGATGTGCGACTGAATGACTGTGCAAGGGTCAGCTTACAGCCGAGCTGGCAAGCCGACAATCACAGGGCTGCCGAAGAGCGCTCAACCCTCAGCAACTAAAGATGATTCTACACTTTTTAGCAAACAGTCGATGTGATATGAGCTTTAAATATATCCTAAATAGGTTTGACTCTGTGGTGTCTGAAAGGACTGACTTTCAAGCTCCTCGTATAATGCCGCAAACACAGGAGTATGTGCGAGGGTTCTGGGAACAACACAACCACAAAGTGACGTTTGGTTCATCCACATTTCAGGTTGGACAACAGCACTGCATGGAAAAGCATCAGAACACATTCAGTCCTTGTAGAAGCGATGCTTAATGTTTATCTCTTTAAGTAATCTGATGCTATTCAATATCCTCCCCGTTTCCAACTAATAAACAGGCTTCATAAAAGGGAAGACATGTATGATGTCATCATACCTAGCAGATGGAGATCAGCCACAAACAATGGGAATTGAAAAAGCAGAGACCTTTTAGACAAGTCCCACCATGACAACAATGGTCAGAATGGGGTTATTTCAGACCGCAAATAAGAATAAACGGCAGCGTCGTTTCACGCCATCTGTGCAAAGTCAGTCGGCTGACTTTATAGAGACACCGTCCTTCCTTATTTTTTCCACAATTTTCTACAGTCTGAATCTTCCCTACCGCTTCGGTTTAATGGCCCATTAATAAAGGCCATGCATCACCACCTGTTCATTTTCAGACACTAAACTTGTGTTGACTGAAGGGACTGAAATCTGAGCTTTATCAGTGCACGTGAAGATCACCTGTTCAGTGTCGACTTCCTGAAGTGAGGAAGGATGAACACCGCAGGCCTGATGAGCTACCACCACCTAATAAACTTCACTTAGCTTAAATCCTGATAGGAAGGGGGAAAAAAGTAATGCACTGTGCTAAACAGAGAGGTGAAGAACAGCACGGGCCTCAGCTCAAAGCAGCCGGCCTTTTACTGGCAGAGACAAAACACAACACACTAAAACATGATACATATCGCCTACTTTCAGGACTAGTGCCATGCTATGTGCTATTTGTGCTCCTGTCACCTTATTTTTTCACCCAACGCTTAAATTCCTGCTAAAAGTGAGGGAGAAAAAAAAAAGTTGAACAATTAAAAAGAGGGGGTCCTGCAATAAAAGACTGGCCGGGGCTTTGTGGCAGTCGAAGGTGGGAACACGAGCAGATCGGCAGGTAGAAGTTTAAAGCTGAAGGTCTAAACAGAGCGCCTTGTTATAAGAACAAGGTTGGGGGTGTACAGTTAGCACCCAGTGGCATGAATTGACGTTCCTGCCTGAACCTGCACCGCCACAGTCCACAACCAAGTCCTTTGTACAGCCGCAGAGTGTCTGTTTCTCTTTGCTTTTCAGTGTCTCCCGTTTCTCTCGATGGGGCTTTTTGGATGAAACTGACCGGTGGCTGCTGCGTTAGCCTCGGCCACAACCAGGGAGGACGTCTCTGGCTGGGCTGCCCCTTCGGTAACAGTCAGCAGCATCAGAAAAAATGAAAGATTAATTATTAACCGTGTCAAATGGGTGGTACAACTTTTATGAACACAGCAGCGTGGTGCGTCGCTGGTAGCATTTGCCACGCCAGTGTTCCACGAAACCAAATTTATATTTAAAGATCGAGTGCTAAATGGGACAGCCCGAACATCCCGGCGGACCTGTTCCCAAAAAAAAAAAAAAGAAGAAGAAGCAGGAACTCTATCATTTCCGGGATGAGTTAAAATTTCATCAGACAGCCATCTGAAAGTGGCACAATCATGGAAAGATTAAACTCAAATCAGGTCCTGTATTCACATGCAGCCCGACTGTGAAACACTGCACCCTAGTCCAACCTTAAATGAAAGACTAGACCAGCCCTAATTGCCACTTTATCACACTGAAGGACCACGTGTTCATAAAGAACTCACCAAAACCACAATGTCCTTCATGTGTTCAAACTCTTCCGGATGGAGGAACGCTGTGAACTCCTCCCTGTCTGCTGCCAGGTTGCCGTCCAGATCGGCGGCTTTAAACCTCCTCTCATCTCGAGGAAGCATCTTTTTGAAGCTGAACTGGTCTGTGGCGTCCTCAAACTCCTCTGGGTTTGCTGCCGGGAGGGATTCAAATGGGGTGACAGTCGGCCTTTTAGTTAGCAGTGTAACGCATCACATGTCTGAAAAGGTGGCAGAGACACGCTAAAGAGAGAGACAGTGTTCTGAAAGCATACCCAGATAGTATCCATAAGTGGCTTGCTTGTACTCATCCCATGAGATCTGGTTGTCTTTGTTCAGGTCGTAATCTGTCCACACTTTTGCCACATTCTCGTACACGTAGCGCTTCTGGACGCGCTTTATCCAGGCCTTGAGCTCGGCTGTGCTGATGTAGCCGTCTGCGTTGCTGTCTATTCGGTCCACAATTTTGCTGCGAGGGGGACAGAGAGGGAAAACCACGTCAGTTTTAACCACGCTGGGACGCGGCTCGGGGTGGGATAAGCCGGCAATGGCTGCAGAGAGAGGCTGTGGGGTATTCTTAGACGTGGGCTGCCACGTTGTGATGCTGTGTGGGGACCCTCCCACTCCAGGCGCCACAGGAAGGACCTCTCCTGTCCAATGCCTGACAGGGTGGCACCCAGGCAGCAGCAGTAAAGACACACACAGCTTCCAAATGAGGAACCTCAACCCACTGACAGAACCACGTGGCACATTCAGAGTGTGTCCAAGTTGTAAGAGGCTGTGATGGCACCAGTTGAAATGCCTTAAATCAGCGCCTAGCATTGCTGCAAAAGCAGTTTAGCCTTTATGAGAGCCTAAGGCGGATGGGCCTCACACATTTGATGGCATGCACATCAGTATGACAAGAGGACATGTGTTTTGATGTTTGAATAACTCCAGCTGGGACGTTAACGCTTACACAAAGGAATAAACATTATCTGTGTCTGCATTTGGTCAGATTTGACAATCGGCTCGTGTCCCCCATCGGGTGGAGGGGGTTTGTCTTACCTCAGCCTTTCCTTGCTCTCCTCAGGAGTGAGCTGGTCAAACGTTTTGGCCTCGTCCTTGCCCAGAAAGGCCTCATGGTCGTACTGGTAGCTCTTATTGTCTTCGTGGGCTTGCCTGCTCAGCTCTGGGTCGTGGAGAACTCTCTCTTTCCTGATCGTGGGTTTGGCCTGCGCCGCACCGGCGCACAGGAGCACGGCACAAAGCAAGCCGAGGCCGGCCATCGGGCTCTGGGCTGAGAATGGCTCCCGGGTCGGCCTGGAACCCCTTCAGTGCACCGCAGGAGAGCGTCTGTGGAGAGGGTCTCACTGCGTGGGCTCCACTCACTGACCTCTCCTTCTCTGCCTGACAGTGGCGTGAAACTGTGCCACTAAACTTTAAAGAGCTCCAGCGTCTGCAAACAAGTCCACTATAGCACAGCCTGGCTCACATTCACACAGTTTGAAGTGAGTCTATCCTCTTTCCTGAGGGAAGGGATGCAACCGAGCCGGGATTTCCTGCCGCCTTACGCACAGCCAATCACAGCGCACGTTTCATGGCTAACGCAGCTCTGGCCAATGGCATGCTCGCTGCCATTGGTCCGTGGGACGTTCGCTGCCGGAGAGGGAAGCAGGCGCCACGTTGCAACGGGGCGACACAGAGTATTGAGGAATTTAGAGGGAACCGGAGCAGCAATTTGTGTTGTATGAAATCGTTTGAAAGTCAAGAGTGGAGTGTGTCTGAACATGCGTTCCAGATGATAATGTGTCTGTGCGAAAGATATGTGACCGAACATGCACTGAATAGACTTTAAGCACACTTCACTCCAAACAATGGAGCATGAAGACAATCAGCCCCTGACCCCACGACCATGGAATACCTAAGTCAAATATACTTCAGATTGCAGTCATTTGGAATACTACAAAAAAAAAGATCCACAATAGAACATAAAGAGCATATTTGAATGTGCTAAGATTGAAGCATTTGATTTAAAAAAAGAATATCTCATTTTAATTAGATGGCAGCAATATGCCTGAAAAATGGTGGGACAGGACAACCTCACAGGTACGGTTGCAAACCAGAATACTTCTGCAGCAATGTCAAATTGAACAGACTAGACCAAAGTGAAGACATTTGCCCATAATAAACAGCATAAACCACAGCAACCACAGGACCATACCATCACATACCGATGTCTTCTAGAGTCCAATGAGAGGCCATCTGTCTTAGAGCTAAATCTATGTTGCAACTGTGTCATTCTGAAGTACAATAAGCCTACGAACACCAGCAATTCTATAAAAAAGGACTAAACTCTGATTGAAACGCTGACATGGGACCTTCATAGAACTACCAAACTTTTTGGGATAAACTACACCAACACTCTGGGTCAAATTTCTTCTAGACTGATGCCATGGCATAGGCCTACCGGAAACATATTTTCATTATGATGATTAGCATAATTATTATGATTCTAATCACTAAAACCTATAAGAGTTTTACTTAAAGGATGTTTTTTCATTACAAACAAAACGTTTTAGCCAAAAAATAGCTGGAACTCCTGAAACTGAAAGTATTTGAGAGCATATGAAGTTGATTTTCTTTATTTAGCTTCCGCAACTTAATAGCTTCAGACAGACAGAAGGAGACTAGAAATAGCTGTTCCTACAAAACAGCTGTGAGTATGTTGATGTGCTGAATGCACAAGAAGACCATGCAAAGCTGAAAGGCAGCAGAGGGAAGATAAGAGGGAAATGCATTGGATTTTTACTATTGTCATCACAATAACATTGATCTTAAATGTAAAATAGAGACAGAGACAGAAGAAAGTTTCAAGGGATCAGAAAACAACTGATGATGTTTTTGTATGAAGAAGAAAAAGTGAGAATATCTGTCAGCTGTAAGAACTCCTGTGTTATGTCTGTCCTTTTTTCTACCGTGATCCAAAAGATATGCAGGGCCGTGCGCCTTAAAGATCAGGATTGGGATACACTGGTTTAAGGGATACACCAAAATAAAATATGCACAAAAGGACCCTGTCCACGGCTGTCCACACCAATGATATGGTCATGTGTTTGAAATGGTACGGAACATGAGATATACATTTATAATATTGATCAATGTTATGAAATATCAATATATTATTACATTATGTAGTAGATATTAAGTATCAAGTAGATGAATATTTGTACATTTTTCATTCAAATTAAAATTTCAAACCAATTTAGAACAAATGAGTGAAATTGCATCACTTCCGATCCGGAGGTAACAGCACTGGGTCCGAAACAGGAAGTGACGTAACAAATCGTAGTAGCGTTTTGCACATGGGCTTCCGAAATTGGCAGTTTTTGAACAACGACTAATGGTCGTTGTTTAAGAACTATGAGTCATATCCGAATAACTGTTTAGCCGTTAGACACACAAACCGTCAAACAGCAAAACATTAGAGAGAATGCATGTAGGCATACTCACAATAGTACTGAGAGGGAGTATAATCACATTTTGGCTAAAGGAAGTAGATGAGAAGAATCACATTACTCAGTTGCATTTCAAAATGCTGTAATATGAAAGAACACACTCTGTAAGCTGGAAACAACTTGCTGACACTTGCATGCCTAATCCTCCTTCATGGGCAAGGAAAACATGTATTTGCCATTCATCATTAGCATAATAAGCCAACACATGGCACTTTGCTGTTTTGCATAAATAGTACATCCCAGTTTATGATTATAAAGAGGCCCTGGGGCTAACTAGCCTCTTTATTCAATTAATGAATAGTTCATGTATTTAAATTAGTCTTGCCTGGTCAATTTGAATCAGTGTGTCGTGCTGACATGAAGAAATACAAGTATGTTTTTTCTTTGAGCTCAAAAATAGATTTGAATATATAGAGAATACTGGAAACTTCTCAGATGTGGCCCATTTTTAAAATAACAATGCTGGCTTTGAAAATAAACAGCACAAATATGAAAGAATCAAATCATTCCTAAGATTTACTTGTTCCTCTAATCTATTCAGGTTGAGAGGTGTGCCATTTTTCCAAAATCAGATTTTACAGTGTGTATGTTGGAGGTCGCTCTCAGACAATGGTGGCATGGCTGAAGAACTGCAGGCAGGGACGCGATGGATAGAGAGTTGATGGGAAGAGTGGCTTTCAACATGAATATTTCACTGTGGAAGAGGGAGGGGACAGGAGGTGGGGGTGCAGCTACAGGGGTGTTCAGTTAACCATGAGATTGCACACACTGCAGAATGCATTTGGTTAATGTAATTAAGAAAACCCTATGGTGGGAGACACAGGGCATTAGTGTCCAGGATACACTACTGTTCCAATCTGACCCCATGCTGCCCCTTGTTGTTATTTCTAAATATATGTGACGTACACACAAGTATGTTTTCTGTGGTAAAAGTTTTGTTGCTTCTTTTATTCATTTAAATGTGGACAAGTCATGACAGCATGGGAATAGGTAAATGAAATCAATGTGGTCATGCAGTGCCACAATTGTTTCACATTTGAAAAATGGGTGTAGATATAAAACTATGAATATGCTAATCTTACAGCTTTCTGCACAATTGTACCTTAATTGTATTGTATCTTAAAAGTGGAGGTTAAAAATAAGAATAAGGCAGGCATCTGTGGATGTAAGAGTTTTTCCCTTAGAATTTAGGCGTAGGTGTTGTTTGGCTCTTTGTTTCTCTGTTGGTTTTATCTCTAATTCTGATCCCAAAAGATGACAAATAATAACAGCTGAAACTTCGATGAGCATTTGACTACAAATGAGAAAGCTTTAAAGCAAATCAAAGTGGAGAAAATTTTTAATTTAAAGAATTGTGCTCAACGTGTAGCTAATGTGCTCAAGTTTAAGTACATTCCTCTAAGTTAAACCAACAGTCATCTTTAAAAGCAATAGCCGGTGACCTTTTCTCTGTAATGATCTCATTCAGGCACAAAGGAAGCTCACCTTAATAACCTCTTCACCTGAAACAATGTCCAGTTTATGTTCCCCACAAAATTCATCTCATATTTAATACGTTCATGCTTTAGACCTGTTTTGTATTATTGGGATGTGTTTTATTCAACCTTTTGAGGTTTAAGGGTTGAGGTTGGAGGTGGAGGGCAATAAGAATACCAGCCTGACTGAACAATAGCGGAGTCTCATCACAAAATACCTCCCCACAGATTTCCTCTCTCTTGTGAATTTTCATAATTCTAATAACTCACCGCCTCTGCTATTCTAGAGAGATTAATAAACTTCTCATTGCTGCCACGCAAGAGAAAAGAAACCTTTGCTCTGTTTAATGACAACTGTAAAGTGGAGGCAATCATGGGATGCCTCCCATGACATTTCCCCGTTCCTGTCCGCTCCACTTATCTCAGACAAATGGTTGTGCCAGGCCACTATCGAGATGAAACGTTTTCCCCGAGTCATTACGTCTGTCACCGGGGCCATTTCCATATTGAAAAATCTGAAACAATAAACGATGCCGGAGCCTTTAATAACTGTGAAGGAATCATATTTGGAAAATTGCATTGAAGCAATAACCTTTTCTCCCTGTAATTAGATGACAGAGAGGTCCTGGTTTTAATTAAGTCAGCAATTTATAGTTGCACAGCCATACCTCAGCGGGCTGATTAGTATAGGAGGGATCACAGAACAGCATTGCTTCAGTTTGAACAGATTTGATCGAGTAATTACTGTGTTATATGGCAAAGGCCGCAGCCAGTCTCCAACTCCACTCGCTGCTGTTGCAGTGCTCTGTGAAGCATGGCCCTCACTTCCCATCATTACTCGGCCTGAAAATATGCAGCAAGCAAGTGTCTGTCTGTACGGCTCTTCAGAGGTGGCCATCAACAGAGGACAGAATGTTTGAGGAGGCATATCAAGGTGAAACTGTGAACGTGGGGGGGGGTCTGTGTGTGTTTGTACGTGTGCGAGTGTGTATGCAGCAGGATTTCATGCCATACTGTAATTGATCTTCTCGGTCCATCTTAAATGTTAACATTTGCGAGAGGGGGCAGCGGGGGAATTAGGGGTGCTGTTTAAGTGCTGTGTTAATAAACATGGCAATTTACTGGCAATTTATGTCCTGACAGGTCGTAATGAAGACCATGAAAAGAAGATTAGGCGGAGCTGCAATGGCATACGGTCTGGGGACAGTCATCATGAGACTGTGGGGACCAGCGTCCTGTGTGCGAGCTGAGGGCCTCCGGCTAGCTGCAGCCGTCCACTTGATTGACATTAATGGTCCAGTTTCAGAAGCAGAGCGGGGGATTTTGTCCACTCGTTTATCACATCACGCAGGCATACATCTATAGGCGATCAAAACAATAGCACATGGCAGATCCCTGGACATATCATTAGTGACATCAAACAGATGCTTGGGATGTGTGCTGCTAATTCCATTAGCTTCTCTGACTAACTATATCTGTCTCAACAATTTCGTTAAGTCCTTTATAGTGAATAGCATGGACATTTGCATACATTTCATCATATTTGGTGCTCCTTTGCTTTTTCTTTCAACAGCGTGCCAACAAGTGATGACACCCAGGTGGTGTTTACATGTAAAAAAGCTGACAAAGGACTCGAAGGCATATTTAAATATCATGATGCACAAAAAAACATTCATGAGTTGTAGAATTTTACACATACCCTCATCTCATACCTGGTAGATGGCAGTTTGACAGTGCATAGAGACTCTTGCAAAACTTCTCCCAGTCTGATGAGCAATCCCAGAGGCCTTATTGAAGAATGGGGTTAATTAATCCCAGAGGGGATCGCAGACTGCAAAGAGGGGCTTTTCCCTCCATAAAGGTCAAACTTCACAATAAGAGGATAATGCATGTGTTGTTGCCCCTCTGAGGACTTCTCACCCCCACCCGGAGAAAATCATCTAATTTGATCTCTTTTTGCAATCAGCATTACTACATGGCCCGAGAACAAACTCTTGAAGCCAAGAACAATAAGTGCCAATGCTAAATGCTTTCCCCAGGCTTTTAATCATCCATAGATCTGTGACAAAACACCCTCAGAGGGCATGGAGTCTGGTGCTAAATGTCCGCCAGTGGCTAAACATCATTTGCAAGCTGACGTTAGATGCTAAAGACTGTCTCTAGGCCTTGGCTGCATGACTGTGGCTTATGATTTGTGGGTCATCATTTGGGTGACATTTTACTCTGGTCCAACACTCTAGTCAGATGGCATTTCTTTGCACCTTCTCTGCTCTGTGGCGTATTCCAAGGCAACTTTTCCCAAGTGTGCGCATGTACCACAAATGCTGCTTCCGGCCTCTGTTTCTGTGGCTACGGGGCATTTCTGTGCCACAGTGTCTGAAGAAGCTGTTGTACCACAACTCCATAGAGCTTAATTCTATGTGATAGAAAGAGGTTTGTCCCCATAATAATGCCTCTGATTCTTCTCAGTGTGTCGTAAAATCTGAACGAAAACTGAAACCGAGCAATATGAGGAAACAATTCAATGTTCTTCTTTTCCCCAGCACATTTGCTTACACCTTTTAGGTTAATCGAGACCTGCTAATTCTTCCTCGGCCTTCATTCGCCACTTCATCCAGCGGAGAGGACAGTGGAGTGGTTTTGGCTGCAGAAAGAGTTCCTCCCGTGGGCTGCAGCGCAGCTCCTGTCCCCTTCTTTTGCTGCAGCTGGAGCTACCACAGCCAGATGCTTCGCAGCTCCACCACCCTCTGTCGCCTCTCTCTCTCTTCCAGGAGGATGGTGCCCAGAGAGGAGGATGACAAACGCCTCTGCCTCCTCTTATTGACGGATTTGGACGACCTGACTCCAGCCCTGCACTGTTCCAACCGCCAGCACAAGATGTTGACTTAATGAAAGGGGGTTGGCTGTGGATTGGCCCATATGTGTTTGTATTGGGAAAATATGGCAGGGCGGTGTGTCTGTGTTTCTGTGTATTCAATGGGGTTGTGTGTGTGTGTGCGTTTGCCTCTGTTTCTGTGTGTGTGTGTGTGTGTGTGTGTGTTTCTTTTCACCAGCCCAGACTGCCTACATCCATCATGCCATGGTGCTCTGGCAAAGAGTGGGACTCAGACAGCTTCACTAACACACGGTCAGTTAAATTGCCTGTTAAATTATCCTGGTCCGTAGCTATCTTAGGTGTAGATAAAAACACTGCACTTAAAGCCTGCACTTAAAGGCAGAAATTGTCAAGTAAATGCCAGCTTCCCTCCATGTATAGAGAGGGAAAAAGAGAAAAAGAAGGAGGGACAAAGATCCTCTGGGGGAACGTATTTGCCATCACAAGACAAGACTCTGCAGCACCCTGTTTGTTGTAGATGTTATAAAGCCAAAATATCAGTAATCTACATATTTTCATGGAGACATGCCAGTTCCCTCCATTACACAATGTCCTATGGGGGCTATTACCATACTTTGAAGTAAGAAAATACCTTTTTTCCACTTTGGATTATTCACAAAACCATCCTAGAAGTTTCATACTGTACGCTAGCCATATCAGTTTAAGGCCCACCTGATCAAATAGGCTAAATTATGCATGAGCCGCAAAACCTTAATCCTTCTTCATCAACCTTGCTGGTGCTCCCCTTAATGATTAAAACAGCGGTCTCAAGCCAATACATTTGACATTTCTCTCCATGCAACCAGATGGAAAATTAAGTTTCATTCTTTTTGCATTACTGGTATATTAGTAATAATTGTGCACTTCCCTCTCATTCACCTGGAGTAAGAAGCTGTAGATGGAGCTGCTCTCCTGTGACACATCATGGTAAAAAAAAAACCATTACATAATTGGAAATATGTGTTGGATTAGTTTTATTTGTCATACCATATGAGAAACCAAAATGTTTTTTCTGTATAATCTAATAATATGGGAATAGATACATTGATAAAAAATATATTTAAACATCTGTCTTTATGAGTTCAGATGTTTTGAAAATTATTTTTTACCTTTGAAATATTTCTAGAACTAGAATCCATGGTCTTTGTGTCTGTTGTGATAATTTTCCAGACCAATATGCATTAACACTAGCCATGCTTCAATTTTATAGAACAAAAGACTCATCCCTTTTGTACCATGAGTGATAACCTGACAGGAAATGAATTTTTAAAAGGAAAAACGTGGCATTTAAATTGTTAGTATACTGACATATACTGTAGAGTTCAGAAATGTGATGATAGATTCAGAAATATTTGAAGTAAATAGACAAGCTGAGTTTGTTGTTTTTCTTTTTTCTCTATCGAGAAATAATGTGTCACATTATATCAACTGTCCTATTGAAGCCACATACTGTGGCATTTATGGCAGTATTACAACCTTGATAAGTAGATGGATGCATGCAATCTGCCAGCATAAAGCGCGAAGTGATATGACAGGTCACTTCTATTGACACAACAGGGAACTACATACATACATTAGATGCATCAGTGAGCAATGTGTGACAGTGACTGCAGAACATCAGTATATGTCAGCGGCTGTTGAAATTTCACTGTTTGCATAAAACCCTGAAAATCTCTTACATCTTGAAGTTGTAAGAGAGTCTAAACTGGGCTGTATTACTTATAAAGTCATTTCTCAAACCTTATTCACTATGATATTTGTTGAAATAGCTGGAGAGTGAGTCAAGATAGTAGAAGAAAGATTAGTCCAGGCTTTAATAGATCATTTCACAAACCAAGGCCTCACAATAAATATATATCCTCAGATTATTATCTGAGGCTACCCTCCTGAGCCTTCAGTTAAGAGGTGTGATAAAAACCATTACATGTTCTTTAATGTGAACAAGAGAAGTGCACTTGCTTACAGAAAGTGCCAGTTTATTTTTCTAAATCTGGGTAATACAAATGAGTTCTCGTCAGTTTTTGGCCGCTAGGGGGCAGAAAAGCTCCACAAGTGGCTCAGTGTTGGCCGGCAGAGACCGGGAACAGCTGCAGCACCGGGGCCAAGTTCTCTCCAGTTTGCAGTCGTCTGAAGATGGCTTCATCAAATTTAGATTCTGGCGAACACTCCTGTGAGCGTGATATACACGCAGCTGGAAATGTTTCTGTTATTACTCTCACAGAGAAAGGTTCAGAGAAACCACTTTTGTCTGTGTCTCTCTCCATAGTGAATTTATCCATAGTGGTATGATAATTTATCTGATATATGAGTTCAGTTAAATGGCAGATATGACGGCGATTAGCAGATCCAAACATGATTCCTCTATCAGAGTCTACATGTTATCTTATGTTTCATCTTTTTGATGGATGCATTTTTGTAAGCAGGTATAAAGGGGTGATGGATCCCTAATTTTTCAGGGAGATGTGACAAGGTCGAGAGGCTGCACAATATAAGTTGAGTGAGTAATGTTCAGGGAATCAGGGAACTTTTTGAGCTAAACTTCAACCCATCTTCTTCCAACAAATTTGACAGACAAAGCACTAACGTGTGTATAAAGAATATCTTTTGTTGCTTTTAAAATGCAATAGTTTTGTTGTATTTTGTATAATGAGGTCTATTGTAAGAGGACATGTGTTCTTCAAAGAGTGTTTTTTAATAGGACTGCAAAACGACTCAAATCAAACTTAAGGACATTCAGGAAAGAAATGATGCCTACCTTCAAGAGAAATCATGACTGGGTGGCATCAACTTTTAATCATGAAATGCTCGAGTAGCTGTTGTTTTCAGACGATCAGATGCCGGGCCAACAGCATCACTTTAAAGGATCTTGACCAGGGAATCTCTCCTGCAACAAAAGCGCACAGCTGTCCTGAAATCATTGCATATCAAAGAAATGTGAAAATGAACTCCCTTGCCTTTTATACACAGGAATGGACTCCATTTCGCATGAAGTTATAATGCTGCACCGCTTAGTGGAAGATAAAAACAGTTCTTTCTTGGCATATTTTTACTGCCTAATATCCCCAAACAGGCTGAATCTAATCTAAACCGGATGAAAGTTAGATCATATTTATTTCTGAATCAGATTCGCGAACCAAGTTGAGATCAGCCCACACTATTTATTGAATCATTACGTACAAACGACTGTCTAGATTCGTGTGCATCCACCTTTTTGTTCATCATCGCAGGAGGAGGGTTGCATCTGTTAGGGTCCAATGTTAGTCTTAATTACTGGCCTTCATGTTCTCTGTGGCCCTCAACCGTCTTTAATTAAAACCTTGATTAGGGGGGAGGAGGGCTTGTGCAAGACTATTACCAGATGGGTTTGCAGCAATAATAATAAAGACTTTATCATTTACCGCTGCTGCCGCCTGTGCGCCATAAAGCGCAGAGCGCGCTGGCCGACCATATCAAAGCACAGCGAGCAGAAAGAGGCTGTTAATTACGCCGGTAATTACTTGTCTAATTACGGTTCGTTTGTGATTACATTTAGAAAACGTTTCGGGGACTATACAGGAGCTCTCCGTGGCCAGAATGAGGGCTTAACACTGCATAGACTGAAACATAGAGTGTATCCACAGCGGGGGGCTGCTGAATAACCGGCCCTGCAAGGGATGGAGTGAATAAGATCAATAGAGGAGCACTGACCCGAGAGTTATCTTTATTTCTCTCGGAGAAGTCCTCAATAATCTATACGTTCAAGGTACAACAAAGTGTCTCCATAATAAGTCACAAACATGTTGTCAAACACATTTCACCATCCCTGTCTCGCCTTTAATGACACCACTATATGTATTGTTTTTTGTTCCTTTCCTCCAAGTATTTGGAGGGTTTTTAATCCTTTTCAAAAGAAACTAAGAGGTTGGTTTGTAACACCTTGCAAAGACGTTTTTGTGTGGATTTTTTAGTCTCAATACAGCTTACATATCATGTGTTAAAATAAATTGCGAAAAAGGATAGAGATGCCAAATCAATAATGCATCCTGACATTTTCCGCAGAACTGCATATTAGTGATTCAGGAGTCGCCACATTATGAATATATCTTGCCAATGGTCTGAAAGTCATTACGAGTGCGTACAGGCACGCCGCCGCCTTTATATTCAAGACTGAGAAACTTGCAAATAACAATCAGTTCAATTATCCTCAAAATATTTACTCCAGGATAGGATTTGTCATCTAGACAGGGAGGATGAGGGAGGGGAGGATGAAGTGATTTCTTGCCGCACTATGTGCGTCCATTTTCCAGACGGTTTGTCGTCGTTATTGCCTGATTTACTGTGTGTTGTTTTACATAGCCCAGTTATCTGTGTGAGTTCACGTACAATGTGCCGCTGCATCCACTTACATATATCACGCAGATCTGCGTTGAGTTTGTCACATTTGGTATTTTATGTTCTGTCTCCCCCACTGCTTAGAGCCACAGATCCACTGGTCTGTGAGCCATTCTGGGATTCCGTGTGTATTTATTCGGACATCTTAAATATTTACAGCCTTGTACAAATATATATTTATCCATCTATCCATCGATTCCTCTATCTACCTACCTGTGCAGCGGTGCAGGGAATGTAATTACCTCTCCTCCTCTGCAGCAGGTGTTCCGGCCTCTTTGACCCTGCGAAAAAAAAAAACAGCCAGAGGCCAGGTGATGGCATTAGCGAACTACTTTCTATTTTTATGCGCACATCACGCCTTCTCCATCAGGAGAGATAGAGGCAATGCCGAAAAACAAACATACGAATACCATTCCACCACATGCCTGTCATCAAGGTCGCTGCATTTTTGGAGAGGTGAGCTCTCTATTTACAGTGCGCAATAATTGCCTTCCTGTCATTGCGGGGGGAAATACATTGTGTGGTACATCTCATTAATAAACGATCGTATGTTTGTGTTTTTAGGTATATTGTCCGGTTCTCTAATGCGTGGTTCATTCTCTCGGTTACTTTGGCCGTTCATTTATTTAAAAAAAAAAAGAAACAAAACGCTTGAGCCATCATTTTTGTTACCTGCTAAAGTGAGAGGAATCGATGACACGTTCCCAAACAAAATCAAAAGTAACGACATAACACAGGGCACCTGAGCACGCTTGAAGGCCAGTTTCTGGTTCAGCCCTGGGGATTGTGTATCATGACCACAACTACCATACCGTGTGTTGGCAAGTTCGCACACCGCGAATCACACAGAAGAACGCACAACCTCGGCGCTCAAAAAAAGAAAGAAAGCTCTTCAGTGCGTATCACTGTCGATGTTGTGACCTGTGAGCAGTTCCATTTCACCGCTGCACAGCTGTACCCACTATTTTCTGAGCCAATACAGACTCATTCGTCAGAGGAAACGAAGAATAACGTTTGTCCTTTTAATCTAACCTTTGCTGTCGTGACTGCAGGAGGCAACACATTTGATTCAGCCCAAAATGTACCAGATCTTGAATTTCTACAAGGCTAATTAACAGGTGATGAGACAAAAAATAAACTAATGTCTATTCAATAACTCTCTTCCAGATGTTCTTAGAAAGAAACCTCCCCTGTTGGTTCAGCAAGTACACTGATTTGCTTTCTTGCTCATAAATCCCAAGTGTTATAGTCCTGTTTGGTTATACAGAGATCAACATCTTCTCGCTGATGCGTAATTTACCTCGCCGTGCGTAATTGAGTCCCTATCACACCCCGGTATGTGCAACACTTTATTTTGAACGGCGCAATACGTTTCCATTAAACGTTATTAAAGCGCGGGGAGTGACGAGCTCTCATTTGTCTTGTCAGGACATCTGACAACCTCGTTAGCTCCCATTTTCCCCTGTCAGCTCACAGCTCGACACGGACACTGACTTCAGCCACTCCTGGCAAGTGAGTGATAAATGCGCCTACTCAGCCCTGCGCAAAACAGCAGCATTATTGTTGCCAGCACGAAGCATCAGAATCAATCACACACAAGCCTGCATGGCAGGTGTCAGTCTTGTGTATTATTTTTAATCCAGCGCGCTGTCAATCTTTAATCTAATTTAAAGGGTCATAGATTTCGGGCATAATATCCCCTCGTTCTGACTTTCTCTCCCCAACATGACTCGGCGGACTGACCATGTGCAGCCCACTTACACATGGCCTCACTGGGAGATTAGAGGTTCTGCAAATTGAACTCTTACGAATATTTGTGAACAAATGGATGATGATCTTGTTATTTTGAAGGGGGTAAAAAGAAGGCAGAGGAACACTTAATGGTATGAGATCTTTCCGCTCCCTGCACTTTCAGATGCAATTGTAGATCGAAGTTAGACTTGTCACGTTGAGCCAGAGTGGATTCCTAACATCCAGGACGTGCCTGTCTACTCCGGACAAATTGCATCCAATCACCCCGAGGGAATTCGGCTAATGTCTCGATCCAGGGCCGGGGTTCATGGACAGAAAACAAATCAAACTCTGCACACAGAGCATGTAGGGCTTATAAAAATATTTCACACAAGAGACACAAAGAGTGGAACGCGTGGAGTGTGTGTCTCTGCACGTGTTAGTGCCTGCAGTTGGGGTATGAGGGTTAATTGGGTGACATTATCTTTGGACACTATACTAAACTGAAAGTATCAGATTGTTAAGAAAAACATGCTTTTAGACATGATTTCTGCCGTTTGGAATACAGGGAACGAACCTGGATATTTCATTGATCGGGCACAGAGACAGACTATCTTGGGCCTTTATTAACGTGCACGTGGATCTATGAAGTTAATCATGTCATTTAAACAAAATGAATAAAGTCCATGACTATAAGGCCTATATCAGATTTCTATGAAACTAAACGATTTTTACAACAAAATGAAAGTGGAGGTTCAGATAGAAGCTTACCTTTTCTTCCTCATTGAAATGAATCCTAATTTAGATGCGTTAGACGCCCCCTTTGAACGCAGCATCACCTCTCCGTGCGCCTTAAGCTGCCCAACGCGCTCGATCCCTTGGACATTTTTCTCTGTCTGCAACGGCAATAGTAAACAATAAGCCCATGAGGCGTAGGCTACTGCAGCATTGTGTTCTGCATGGCTAGAGAGGGGAGGTCAATCATTACACAATTTGTTTTAAATCTGATCAGTCAGAAGGAACAAGAGACTGGGATCTCCCTTTAGGAAAAGGGGTTTTTCATACGTTTTTACAGGTAAAATGTTGCATGCTGAGGTCAGCGAGTGTAAATATGAATAATGTCACATAGTTAAAAATGAACTAAAATATCTGTGCCTGGTACATATGCATGAGGGGTGAGGAATGGCACAGCATGCAAATACGTGGCGATATCATTAATATTTGAGTTGCAAAGTAGTTTCAATTCCTCGATGAAAAAAAAAAACTGTCAACAACTGTCATTTTGTTCCAGCGTATGTGTGTGTGTGTACGCGTGTGTCTGTGCGAGAGAGAGAGAGAGAGAGAGGGAGAGAGAGGGGGAAAGAGATAGATGGGCAGAGGGAGGGAGAAGGAGGTGGCGTTGTGTAGCAGCGTGGTGACGGCAGAGGGAAAACCGGCTGGACAGATTTGCCTTTACGCCTGATCTGCTTCTGGAGAGCGGGGCTGTGTGGGAAGGGAAAGGCAGCACCTGGCTCGACCGCTGTATCCCATCTCGTTTTATTGACAGCCTGATAAGCAGGGACCAAGCCGTGCGGTTTCCAGCGCGGATGTCGAGCACCCTGCTGCGTTGCACAGTACCAGGGCCTCTTAATGGCTGTTCCTCCAAATAATGGCCCAAACACACCCAGTCCTGACTGGCCCGTACCTGCGCTGCCCTGCTCTCTTCCTGGGAGACAAGCGGCCGCGCGGTTGCACATTTACTCACCGTCTTGTTCAAATTGACACAAACATCAGAGGTTGTGAAATAGGATTTGAGGCTTTTAGCCGGGCTTTGTAAAGTGGGAGCAAAAAAAACCCATTAAGAGTCACAAATGACAAGTTTATAGGGCCGTGGAAATAAAAGCATTCTGACGCAGGTTCAGTCGTTTGGCGGATTCAACGTACTTTTATGGACAAAATGTTTTAGGGCTGTGGTGCCAATGAGATGCCAAACCTGAAGGTTGGGAAATACATCACGAGGAATCTGGCACACCTGATAAACTGCCTGCACGCCTTATGTCCTCACCTGTTGCACACTGAGCACGATAGGTTGCAGGAGGACAACAAACAGCTCACTTTGGAGTGCGTAAAACGGGTGTGATCTTTAGCTAAATTCTAAGTCTAACGTGGTGGTGATAGAATTGGGGATGCAGTACATGAATTGATGGAATACAAATTAAGATATATTAATATAAATACTCTACATG
Organism: Menidia menidia; assembly: GCA_907169785.1. Lineage (NCBI taxonomy): Eukaryota > Metazoa > Chordata > Actinopteri > Atheriniformes > Atherinopsidae > Menidia > Menidia menidia. The sequence goes on along the minus strand of CAJRST010000001.1, from coordinate 14,389,328 downwards.
TTGAGTAAAATAACCGGACTTTGTGGTCACTAGACACACTCCAGGAGCATGTTTATTTGGGAACAGCATTGGAACTGCAACTCTCCACTAAGTGTCTATCTTGCACACGTTAAATGAATAATAGGGTGGAACAAAAAGAACAAACAAATAACAAATAAGAGCTTGTCACATTCAAGAGAGATCTGTTCACAACAGAGGACAAAGTGGACAAAGATTCAAACAAAATGGACAAAGATTCAAACAAAATGGGATGAAAATAAAACACTAACAGAAAATATAAGGGAAGACGTGATGGACAGTGGGTTTGGGCTGTTTGGCCCCTGCACACTGCAGCCTGACCGGGACAGTGGACAGGCCCGTGCGCTCCACATGGAGGCTACCTCGTGCACTTCCCCGTTCTGCCCTCCGCGTCCCGTCTAAGGTGTGACGTCGAGCCGTCGCTCCAGCCAATCACTGCCAACCTCAGGCTGATGCTGAAGGGAAAGTTGATGGTAAGAGCTGCAGATTTTTTTTTCAGCTCACTCTCATTGACATTTCAAGTCCACGACGAACCAAAAAAGGTAGATAGATTTTATGTGGACCTACAAGTTAACGTCTCGGTGACGCAGAAGAACGACGTGGGGAGAGGAGAAGTGACTTTTTACGCACAGGATACTGGTTACACACCGCTGCTGCCTTTCATCCGGTGAGTTTGGACGGGTTATTATACCTTGAAACAATTTTATTTTAAAAACTAAATTTGATGTTTATGTCGAAAATACACAGGCACCCCTTGATGGCATGCTTGTACATTTTAGAAAATTTCCCAAAACATGACAATGCGTGTGGGCAGTTTTAACACTGGTGCTCAGGAAAAGTTAGGCACTATGTCAGCGTGCTTGCAGGTTGCTCTGTGGATTCCAGGTGGGGCGCGCACATAACGTATCTTGAGTCTGCAGCGAGCTGTTGCACTTTTTGTTGTCATCTCACGCGGACAACTTGTAATTAGCGATCTTAACTCAAGAATAATGCGCACGTCACTCTCTTTAGAACGCTATTGTGAGCTTTGCGCTGGGGGGAAAACGAGAGACCCGGACCTGCTTTGGAAAACTGAATGTTTATAAGGTGTTCCATTCAGCGCTACTGGATCTAAGAAAGAAATATCGCCGTCCATCAGAGGAAAATCTCACCGCGATCTGAGACTAAAGAGAGCTTATTCAGAACACCGAAGACATCTCGTGATTTTGGAAAGTCCAGATAATACGTTTGGGTAAAACAGAAATGATTGATATTAAGGTTTTCGGTTAAGTTAAATAGCGACTTGCAAACTAGAGTTCTCGTTAAACCGAATTCTTCAAAATGGTGTGCACGTTCGTTTATTCCAACGGGAAAATGAACTGGGACTGTGCTGGGATTCAGTAAAACTCTCATGCTGAACCCCAGTCTCGGATGAGAGGCGTCTCTGCGTGTGTTATCATTTATTTACGATCTAATCTCTGTTCCAGACAGCCGCTGGGAAACTCAGGTCCAGACTCCTGTAAGTTTGGCTCCAGTGTTTCTTCCTGTCACGCTTGTCGAGCTGCGTTGTGACACCATTAGCCCTGGTGTTTATCCAATTCTTCAGCCTTTTGCCAGGAGAGGGCTTTCATAAAGAATGTACACCTTCAGTGTCCTGTATAGAAAAAAGAAAACAAATCAGCATTCTTTAAATTCTGCCAATACTTCAAATGATTGAATACTCTGGAATGTAAAATAGCTTAATTAACATATCCACTTTTAAAAAAAAATATATCTATATATAAATATTCCAGAGAACATCTTTGATCCCATAGAAGAGGGCGTCATTCTAAATAGTTTCCAAATGTGTGTGTTTACCATAAGGGCATTTACGCGGAAAGGTTTGTGTGAGTTGGGCATTTAGACCAGCAAAACAGGTGCAGCTGGCATTTTAATTTCCTCCCGACAAAATCACACGCTTTTGCTCCGCACGCCACGAAGGAGCGATGTCTCTCTTTTGCTCAATGTTCTGACAAACTAGTCGCCATTAAGTGTGCTTCTGCCACGGGTCGCGCTCCACGTGCGCCGCCAGGCTCCCAGAACAGATGAAACCTCCGCGCAACAAGCGGGTGACTGTTAAATTACTGCTGATAAAGAGAAGAAATAGAAGAAAAAGAGAAAAAAAACCTCCGACAATCTGCACGTGAAAATGATTTATGCAAAGAAACTGGCGATGTTATCATGCGTGGCTGTGGAGTGAATGAATGTGACAGTCCGAGGCTGTTTGATGAATGACGGTTCATGTTAACAAGAATCCAGCTGCTGATTAAAATC
>CAJRST010000001.1:14319855-14386918 GCA_907169785.1 Menidia menidia | reverse complement strand
ATAATAATAATAATAATAATAATAATAATAATAATAATAATAATAATGATTTTCTTGAGTTACAAAATTCTCCAAACTGTGGTCGTGGTTATATTATTAAATATATTACTGAAAGTAAATATATATAACTGAGAGTAAATGTGTAAATGGGCGTTAATCAGCCTTCAAAATACTAATAAAATTCTAATAAAACAAACAAACCAATTTGTCTCACTCTTGAGAGTGACCAATTATTTTTTACTGATCTGTAACAGTATTGTCCTATCGTATGACCAACAAAAGGTGGGTAATATGTAATCTTTTGAAGGGGATCATTAACAAAACCAAATGACTGTCAATTTAATCGGTGACCAGAATAAATAAAAAAAATCTATTCAGGTATCTATTCAGGTATTCAGAAAATAACGACACCTCAGAGATTTTTTTAAGACATTGAAGCCCAAACAAATGAGGTGGCATTCAACCCTCAAAAAACAGTGTTCTTCACCCCCAGATGTCCCCGTATTCTTTTCCCTCCATTCTTCTTTCTATCTTTTTTGTATTTAAAAGTTTCTAGAGGGATACAAATACCACGCTGTCTCGAGGGAAAATAGCGGCCAGATTAGGCTTTCCTTTCAAGGCCTGTGACATTAGTTCCTGCTAATCCGAATTGGGCTAATTGCTTTCCCAACATCGCACCCCTCCCAACCCAACTCCCCCCACCTCTGTATTTTAACAGACCCAATTTACTGCAAATCTGAGAAACCTATACATGGTATAAACATGTAAAAAAAAAAAAAAAAGGTTTTAATTCTATATTTGCTTCAGAAAAATGTGCCAAATTCTATTAGGGCTGTTAGAAAAAAAACAAACACACAAAAAAAAAACCCAACAGAAATCTCCTAAGAGTGGAGACAACGAATTAGCTCTTGAAGCGGATTTACAGCTTAAACAAAGAAATCAATAACCTACTGGAAGTATTGTTTCCAAAGAAAACTACTTGACACTCTCATCGGGGAATCTGTCTTTCAGCAGCCAGGTTAGTGGGGTGTGCAATTTTGACAGCTGTAGTCGGTGACAAGTGAGTGGCAATAACATTTGCACAACAAAGGTGGGCTGCAAACACAATACCTAAAGTGTATGATTGTGGAGAGATTTGAATATTTTGACGTGCAGCTTTTGTTTTTTTCTTACATTAATCCTCACAAGAAAAACTCGGTTTCTGACTTAACAACTCTTTTTCTCAAACAGTTTCTGACCCCCACCTTAATCACAATATCTGACACCACATAGGACACCACAAAACTTCAGACGTACTCAGCAAACCATTGTCCTTTAATTTCTGCGTTATATGTGAGCCCTGACCGTCAGAGTGGCTTCTCTCAAATTAACCCAAAAAAATATTTAACATTTGAGAAATTTCTGATGCCTAATGATGATGGTTGCTTGAAAGTTAAGCTCCTCCTTTACTGTGTAAATCTGAACCAACACGAGGTCCCCTCTCAGCACAAACTCCTGTCGGGTGGTGAGACTGGAAGAGGAGGAGGAGGAGGAGGAGGAGGGGGTGTTTGTGGTCTAATGCATGTCTAATGGGGGGGTGGAGGGGTGGAGGGGGGGGGTGGGTTGTTCTTGACGTGAAAATGTTAGGGAACCCCCTCCTTCAGCTGATATAATCTGCGGCCATTCACGGCGGGCCTATACGCTGAGCCACCAGCCTAAGTAAGTAGAAACAAAGCAGGAAGGAGAAACAGATGAATGTGCTCGTTTAGTTTACGGGTTGTTTGATGAGGGAGTATTGGCCAAAGTGTTGTTCCTCACCGCGGGACCCTCGGTGACAGTTTGAGCCGGTCCTCTCTGCTCATTATCTCGCCGGCCCACTGAGGGCCCCATTCAGGCCGGGCAGTCCCTCACCCCCCCCCCCCCCCCCCCCGGCCCCCCCTCCCCCCGGCCCCCCCCCCCCCCCCCCCCCCCTTTCCTCCATCCCTCCATCCCTCTCGCCCTCTCCCTCCCTGGCAGCGTCGTTTGTCTACTCGTTGAACCCACAGTCAGGAATGCGATGGTTGTTAGGGAGAACCTCTTTCACCTCCGAAGTGTTTTATTGATGAGCTCTGACTTCTCCTACTTTTTCACATGTCAAAGAAAGTCAAGTGTAGGCCTCCATGACTTCATTTCGTGGCCTCCCGTACCCAGAAAAAGAGGCGCTTTCCTCCCCTCCCCCTTCTTCTAACTTGTCCCTCGCTCTCTTCACCCCTCCATGCACCCCCTTTTTCGCTTCAGTTTGGCTCCGACGTCCACACAAACCTCTCGCTCTCTCCCCTTTTCGGTCCACCCCCCCCCCCCCCCATTGGCGTCAGCCACGGGGCTCCTCTGGTGCTGCTGCCCCAAAGTGTCCCCTCCGACGCGGACGCAGAGGGGTTGCTTTCGGGTGCGTTGAGGTGTGCGTTAATGGCCGGGTTTTGGGGGGAGCGTGTGGCCATGGCTACGCTGGTCACTCGCTTGACTTTATTTACGCGTGCTATTCGCTGTCAGGTAGGCTACGGCGGGAGTGACGTCGCCCAGCCCGAGCAAATGTGTCCATAAAAAGCAGCCGAGCTTGCCTAAAGGCTTCGCTCTTTACGCATGGAGCGCTTGTTGACAGGAGGGGTGAGGCTATTCAGGGGACGGCGATGCTCCAAAAGAATAAACAAAAGCACGTGGTGGACATTAGTTTTGGTTGTGTTCAGCTAGGAAAGGCCATGCCTTTTTTTCCCTCCCCATTTACAAGGTTGTCCAAAGGAGCTTATAACCAAATAACTTTCGCCAGTTTAGCGCCAGAGATTCCCACTGCGAGATTCTGAATATTTCCGTTTATAGGCTTAACGATTTTTTTTTTTTTGCAGCAAGACTTTAATACGTGTATTATTTCTGTTTGGCTTCACTCTGAGCACTTAGGAAGACTCGCAGTTCTTGGAGCTTCGCCACACCGGTTGGAGTGGATGTTTTTGCCACATGTCCGAAAAACTTTCAAACAGGCGCGACCACGCGCGTCTCCGCAACATTAATCGCATCTGTAGAGCATCGGCCGCTTCATACAGGGCACGCTGCAGCTCTTTGTGATTTTAATTTGGTGTTGCGAGCTCCAACATTCACTTGCGCACGGCTCCACTGCTACACTTTCCGCCAGCACACACACACACACACACACACACACACACACACACACACACACACCCCCTTTGCAGCATTAGCTAGCCTCAGGTTGGAGCTGAGCATGACTGAGATCCCCAGCACAGCCTGGAAGAATGGAGCCTTCCGTCCACTGGCTACTTCCGCGGCGGTTGCTTTTGCAATAGGCCGATATTCAGCGAGTGAGAGCTGGCTATTTGCGTGCGTGGGCTGATTAGAAAAGGGCTGGGAAGACGAGTCTCTCTCTCTCTCTCTCCTCTCTCTCGCTCGCTCGGCCCCGTTTCCCGCTTTTGCTGTGTGATGCAGGGGGAAGTGTTTATACGGGGGATGATGACAGAGGTCGGGTCGCGCTAATGGGCCAGTGAGGAGCGACGGAGGGAGGCGAGGAGAGGAGAGACCAGGAACACACACATTAATACACTTGTTCCATCCCCAATCAGCATAGGTGTGTTCGTTCTCTTTTACCCCCACCTCCTTCAACCAACGCTTCCCTCCCTCCCTCCCTCTCTCCCTCCCTCCCTCCCTCCCCTCTTTCCCCCCTCCTCCTCCTCCTCACCCTCCTTCCTCCTCTTCCCCACTCTCTCTCATCCCGGCTCTCTCATTCGCTCTCTCACACGCCAGCGCACATCCTCGCCAAACTCCGTGCGTCCTGACATCTGAGTTCACTGTCAATCTCTGTCTCCTTCGCAGGGATATCCCCTCCGTCTCCGCCGAAGATCGCTGGAAACTAATTTTTCCTCTTCTAAACTTCCCCGAGAGAGACTGATCCTGGTCGGCCTTATTTATTTATTTTTTTCCCCCTTTGGCGTGGACAACTAGGCTCTAGCCTAATAGTTTAAAAAGGACTTTGACAACGACAAAGGATGCCCCAAAAAGGTGAGATCCTGACTAAAAGTTTTCTCTTTTCTTCAATTATGGACGAATTACGAGATACATTTACTGGTTTGTTATTATGAGTATCATTATTATTATTATTATTAGAATTATTCTTAGTTGCCTATAGGCTGAGGATGAGTGCTGAGGCTGTTGGTTTGAACTGTCCGGCCTGTCTCCTGACTGGACTCTCTCAAAAGTGCGAACAGCCTTTAGCGCCTCTGCCGGTTTTTATCCGCTCCATTTTTTTTTCTTGTTGTGTTTAGGCCCACGGATAGCTTACCGCTTATTTATGACAGCAAAGAGTAAGAAGTCACATTGGGCCAGGACAGTGATCATCGTGGAGAATGGGGCGCAATGACCCGTTGAGGAAAGGTGTCAGATTGATTCATGTAGGCGACTCACCCAAGCGCCTTATTCGGTAAAAAAAAAAAAAGAAGAGGGCCCATGAACTACTTGCAGGGGAAGGAAGCCCGTTTTAGTGTGTTTGTTTGTCTGCCAGAAAAATAGAACTTTGCGTCTTCTTTCTAAAGTGATTCCGGTTAAACATAATGACAGCGATTTCAGCTTAATTTATATTCTAGCAGTCACACTATGGAGGCTGACAGATAAACACATATAGCCTGTAAATATGAATATAAAAAATATGTAATGAATAAAAATAAATAGGTCGAGAAATAGGTTATTTTAAAATAAATTATTCTGTGAGACATGTTTTAAATGCAACCCGCTGCTGCTTTCAAACAGCCCTAAAACAATATTACCTCAATAAAAAACACTTCAATTGATTTACTGCAACAGATTTTTCTCTACTAATTTTAAAGTTATTTGTCCTAATTTAAAATAAAAGACCACAGCTGTTTCCCATCGTTTAAGTTGGAGTTAAACCTGTTGGATTTCACACACTAAATGCAGGCATAATTAGTCTAATAAGTCATTTTTTCCAAGCGTTCAGTTTTTCTTTTTTTTCTCTCTTTTTTTTTGTTAGTGTCCTACTTGCAGCGGGACCATTTTGAGCAGAGCCCGCATGGACTTTTTTTGTGCATCTGAATGTTGTTAACGCAGCGTCCAGAGGCCAGAATAAGCATGTTGAATTAAGACATTGTTGTTCCGGATTACTACGGGGAAAGAAATGCAGATTAGATGGCAGTTAACCTCAGGAACAACAATGTTTGAGCTTTCGACCTTAAATAAATGATTAACTACTTGCTCCTTACGAGCATAAAAGATACTGGCTGCAGTATTTTCCAGCAACGACAGTGTCAATATTTTACTTTCAATTAAAAAGTCAAATTCTAGAATTGTAATATTAAAACTAAACTTTTATATCAGGATATAAGATTGAAATAAAAAAAAATGGGTTAATTATGGGTTTAAGAAAAAAGGTTTACAGGCAGACTTGGAGCATGTCGGGCTATGTGAAGGAATCTGAATTTGATTAATGACCGAGCAGCTCGTTTGCTAAAAGCCGAAAGAGGGATAGAATCTAAATGTAATGGCGGCCCTGCGCGCACCTCCCGGAACAGGAGCCGACCAAACGCAGTCTGGGAGACGTGGACATTACAGGCCACTTTGGTCCGAGCACAACACAACTTTGCACGGAGGGGGACAAAATGAAAACTTCAGACTTCTCCCTCCCTGGCCCCCTTTTTATCTGTTCCCCTTTCAATGGCTTCTTTACTGCATTTGTCTTTTCCAATTGAGCGCCCCACTGCGCTGTTGTGTCTTTAAACCCGCTTTACAAACCGCACCAGCAGCACCAAATAACCACCAAATATTTAGAAGGAGAAATTACTTTTTCTTTTCTTTACCTTTTCTTTTTTTTCTTCTTCTTCTCATTTTTTCTATTTTCTCTAGAAAAAGCGGGGCAAACAAAACACATTCAAGCACCAGCGGCAGCGGGGTCACGGTCGTGCATACGTGTGTGTGTGTGTGTGTGTGTGTGTTTGTAAGAGAAGAGACAGTGCGTATGCGTCTGTGTGTGCGTGTGTGTCTGTGTGTGTGTGTGTGTGTGAATAGTCCCGGAGGGGGTGGATACATGCCTCCGGCTCTTTGTATTAATGTGAACTTGTTGGTGTGTTTAGTGGGGAAGCTGCGTGTTTCTGCTCGCGGAGGCCGGGTTCTCGCCCCGGGTTTGAGGTGTACGGAGGCAGAAGAGGGGGTGCATTGTTTGGGGCTTTGTACACCAGCTTTGTACCCCCTCCTGGTTCGGACTTTTTGCAGAGCAGTGAGGCGAGGTAGACAACGTGTGTCACTGTACAATTTTCCACGACAGACTCCGCACGAGGGGGACTATCAAGTTTAAAGAAAAGCCAGAGGCCTCTTGCTGGGACAATGAGAGCTGAATTCTTTCTAAGTTTCCTTTTCTTTTTTTGTTCGTAAATCTTTGTTTAAAAAAACAAACAAAAAACTCATAAAAAAAGCTCGACTGAATGACTTTAATTACGATCAGGCTTAAGTTTAGAGTCGGAATTTATTTTTCCAAGGTGTGTTCCAACACTAACATGAGTGATGTCGCGCGTCAATCTGAAATGATCTAATAGCAAATATAGGCCCAAACATTTGAAATATATTAGATACATCAGTATAGCTGTGGCTGTGCTAATGTGTTGTTTTGCTTTGTCCTATAGGGAGACATTAAGTAGTGAAAACGGCAGATGATTGACTAAATTGTAATACAGTGGACAGTCAACTCTGTTTCCAGGCAAGTTTAATTAAAATCCATACATACACAGGATGTTAAAATGCACTGCATCTATTCTAATGTTAAAGAAACAGATCCGCAAAATGTCAAATCGAACGACTAGAAGAAACTTTGTATATTTTAAAGAAATGTGGACATGTAAAGCAAATAAAGATCTGCCCAGTATTTCTGATCTGATTCTAACCAGTTGTGTTATTTCTCTGTGATGCATAGAATACCACAACCAAGCCACGTGGGAGTCTGGCGTAGCCTCAATGATGCAGAACAGTAAGTTGTTTTTTATGAATATATGCGTTAAAAATGTGTTTTGTGAAGATCTATATTTTATACTTATTTGTCTATGTGTTTGAAAAGTTGATTGCAACCGCGGGTTCCAACGTGGCTGCATAAAAGCAACACCCACTGACATTTTGCACAGGTTGTTATAGCGGAAATAATTCAAGGCACACGTTAAATAAGGAGGGGGGAATTATACATACACACAAGTATATAGATATACATATGAAAGGGACTGCGTGTACAGGCGAATATTTGCGTGACTTTTGAGACGCAAGGAAGAAATAATCTCATTTATGTGATGACTATTTCATTGCTGTTAATTTATTAATTTTTTTCCCCCTTTCTGCAATGATGGCAAGTTATTATTGAACAAGTTAATCACACGTTGGCCTTCTCGAGAGAGAAAGAGAGGAGGGGAAAGGGGAGAATAGAGGGGGTTGGGTTGAGAGGGAGATTTTTGTTTCTGCTTGAGTTGGTATTAAATAATTGCACAGCCGTCTGCATTAGCGTTAGAGCTGGCTGCCAGGCTGCATACGAGATTAGTTGCGCAGAGAAGAGCCCTGCCTGAAACACGGGGAATGGCAATAATGTCTTATGTAGATTAGTCCATATTCTTCCCGGACGGACAGCATGAACAAGAAAAGAAAATGCTCATATTATAACCGCAGGCCTCCCCTCTTAGGCGCGGGCTGAGCTCAGAGTGGGGGGATAAATATTAAAACAAGCATATTGTCGTGGGTGCCAGTCAAAAACAAAACCAGATGAAGTTGCTTAAAAGTCTTATTCCTGGTGTGTTTGAGTGTACGTGTGTGTGTGTGTATGTTGCAACATAAAAGGATAAACATGAAACATTTTCTCTCTTGCTGCTGGACAAGAGGTGTATGACATCTGTGATGAAGGTGTGTGGGACCATTTTATTACATTGTTCTCCATATACCTTGATGACGTGTCTGTGCTGTAACCTGTACGCATTAGTCTGAATATGTTCGAATCCAATGTTGGGCCACATGGCAGTTGGATTGCTTTTTTTTTATGTGTTTAAGTGTGATTCCTGTGATGAAAACAAGAGAACTCTTGCTCAATGGTGGCACTCGAGTCTTTTACGGGCTGCAGCGTTGGGATTTTTTCTCCCACCCCCCCTCTCCCTAAATCTATTTTACTTGCCAGTTGTCCATTATAAGATGATGAGGCCCAATCAAAGCTGTGTTACAGCCCTGTGTTACTGTTTTGCCGCGGATTGATGTTAATGGGATGCTCCCCTGGCTTGGCGTGTGATGTCTGGTGCGAATTGCCGAGGAGATATCATTGGGCTCGGCCCTTTGGGTTGTCTAAAGGTCGCGACGGCCTCGCTGGCTTTTGTGTTAATAACTCCTGGGTGTATATGGTGGGGAGCGTCCAAATTGACACCATATGTTTTCCTATTAGTCGACTTGCAATAGAATACAAGGCGCATAATCAGCGCCAGCGGGCGAGATCGACTCCGGGCACTTGAGGGAATTGCGCCATGATTAAGACTTAACCTTAGGATAGTTGGATTTTTATGCGACGTCGTTATCTGACAGTTTTATCGATCAGGAGGATTTATATTATAGTTACAAATCAGAGGTGATGGAGCAGCCGCGAAGACCCCGCAGAGCAGAGCAATACTGTCTAATGTGGGCAGGCCAATTTCAGCCTAAGAAGTCTATTAATTCCACTTAATCCTGGAATTACCAAAGAGCATGAGGGATGATAATGGATTTACTATCAATCAGATCCACGCTAGAAGATTATTACACTTTGCGGCCAAAAGGAATATGTTACTTAGTTAAGCAGGTTTATATCCAGTCATGTATAAAGAGGCCCTTTTGGTTATTTAACATATATATAAAAAAATATCTCCATTAAAACCGAGTGTGGCCCTTTCCAGAGTAAAGACACCCACCGATTCCACACAACAGGACTGCAGTGGCTATGAGCATTTGTTGTCAAATACAAACAAGGGGGGAAAAAACTGCATGTCACTTTTAATATGTTAAGAATCCAGGCGCGCCCTCGTTTGTGTGACCGCGCGTAGCCCCTGGCCACCTTAAAACGAAGTCTCCCTCGAAGGGTAAACGAGTAGCGTCCAATTTTGTCTGAGTGATATCCAAATGCAGACAGAAAGGGTCGTTTTATCATGCTACTATTTGTCGTGACGATGCGATTTTCAAAAGCAGAGCGGTGTCATAAAGTGACAAGCCTGCCACAAGTGCTCCAACTGATCTTTTCAATTAGCCTCCCATGCATGATCCGAGGCGACTTCCGCCTATTTCCAGAAATTAAGCTCAAACTTGACGTGCAGCTAGCTTTATTTTAAAGACAAATGTCAGGCAGGCTCATCATATTTTCCCCCTCTTCTATATTTGGAGCTTATTTATTGCTAAGGAGCCTCTGCTCCCGGAGTCAATGCACCGGGCGGCAGCGCAGGGGAAGGAGACGCAGAGAGCAGCGCACGCACTCCGGGGAGCCCGCTCTCCCCTTTGGCTTCAGGTTTGCGCGCTTATTCTGGGTTTTACAGACATACGGTGGAATAGTTTAGAGGAATTATTTCCTAAAAAGCGAGAATTTATTTTAAGAAAAAACCCCTACCTATAGCCACGAACGTCTTACTGCTTATTGTCTGACCGATGCTGGTTAATTGCGCGTTTTCTGGGGATGTCAGAGCAAGGATTTACAGATTTAAAGCCACTTTCCCAAAAAACAGCGACACTTTTCAACAGATGCTGATTTAAATGAATTTTAATCGGCTTTTTTTTTTTTAAACAATAATGGAGTTATCGGTGCTGCTGGTTAAAGTAGAGGATGTTTTAGGAGGGAGGTGATGGTCTTGGATAACGGTGCCGGTGCTTTGACGCCGAAGTTTGCCGGTTTGATGAAAGGTTGGTTGAATTCTCTCGGAATAGTCGAGTGACTGTGATGTGATTTATTAAGGAAAACAAATATTTTTTTTAACTTTTTTTGCGATGCTGATGTCATTTGATTGTTAGCTGGAAAGTATCTGTGCGGTGTTTGCCATGAGAGAAGGATGACTTCCGTGCGTCTCTAAATGATTTTATCAGTGCACTGCGATTGAGAAAATCTTCGGAGCTATGAATCTTATATATATGTAATATTTAAAAAAAATTAACGTCCGTATGCTTCCTTCATGTTACATTTTAAACTCGGTTATTCCTGCGCTTTGACCATTCCGCTCACCATTACATGAAATCCATTTGCTTTCACATATCTTTTTTATTTTTTACCTGGTGCTCCGCTGTGGTCTCATGTGATGACTCTGATGCTTTTGTCCCCATGTAGGTCACAGTGGCGTAAACCAGCTTGGTGGTGTGTTTGTTAATGGTAGACCGCTGCCGGATTCCACCAGGCAGAAAATAGTTGAACTTGCACACAGTGGTGCTCGACCCTGCGACATCTCCAGGATACTGCAGGTGACAGCCACACTCCCTTTAGAACAGAAATCAGGTTCATGCAAACTTTGCTTTCACTGGACACAAACCAGTTTCAGCGATTAACTCGTGGAACAAACTGGGATTGACTTTGAATACATATAAATCCATCTTTTCCTATAACTTTTCAAATTCAGTCCTAAACAGGTAAGAATCATAACTTATATAATTCCCTTACTGGTAATGAAATATGGGCAACAAAAAAAAAAGTAATTTGCCTGCTATAATATAGAAAAAAATGCCTAATATACAATTCAAGGCATATTTTCTGTGTTTATAGACCCATGATGAAGTCCAAGTGCTGGACAGTGAAAAGGTGATAATTATTTGAGCCATCATAGAAATTCCATTAATAGTCATAAATAATGTATGTGAATTGTGTCTTTTGTTTCCTATCCAGGTATCCAACGGCTGCGTGAGCAAGATCCTGGGTAGATATTATGAAACTGGTTCCATAAGACCGAGAGCGATAGGCGGCAGCAAGCCCAGGGTCGCCACTCCAGAGGTGGTCGCCAAAATCGCGCAGTACAAGCGGGAGTGCCCTTCTATCTTCGCGTGGGAGATCCGTGACAGGCTTCTGTCGGAGGGGATCTGCACCAACGACAACATACCCAGCGTAAGTGTATTGACTGGAAGTTGTGTGCATGATTTAATTTGCCACATGAAACGACTTTTTTCTCATGCACTGGAGGAAAACGAGATGGGCAACCAACCATTCAGTCTGATTAAATACACTGCGTTGCAAAGTGCGAGGGGGTGGGGGGTGTGTGTGGGTGTGGGGGTGGGGGGTGGGCACTACTGCGTCTGCGGTCACCAAAACATATACGCTCCATTAGGAGGATGTCGAGGGTCATTTTGTGCGCTTTGGAAGAACTGCTTCTTCATAAGATTTTACGGTGTAATTCCGTCTCCCGCAAGCAAGAGATCACGTCTAAAATCTAATCCTAATCCTGATTATCATTTGCGATTTGTCATTCAGGTGTCATCAATAAACAGAGTCCTCCGCAACCTGGCTAGTGAAAAGCAACAGATGGGCGCAGATGGCATGTATGACAAGCTGAGAATGCTCAACGGTCAGACAGGAACTTGGGGGACCCGGCCCGGCTGGTACCCCGGAACATCAGTGCCAGGGCAGCCCAACCAAGGTGAGCCTCATTATCACACGGTGGCAATGAAGACACCTTGACGCATGCGGTTGTTGGGTCGATTTAAAGATGGGCACAACGGGGTGGTCTTTAAGATTTGATATGGTTTTTCCTCAGGCATGGGAATACAGTCATAAAATAATATATTAGGAAGTCCATAAAGGCCCACAAACTATCGTAATGCAGCTTATTGTTCCAGTTGTGCAACTCCGAGGTCCAGTCTGCAGGGAGGTATTGAAATGGCGTGGTTTTGATGCCCCCTTACAAGACCCCAATTAAGAGTTGTCGATTAGAGGAAGCCATAGGCCATGCATGCAGTCTGAATGCCTCCACTGTCCCAGACATGGATGTGCGTGACAGCGGCTTGTCCTTTCAGCAGAGGTGTCCATCCAACAGTCTGCTTTTTCCTTCCCTCCTGATGAGGAGGCAGAGCCCGGGAGCTGTGTGCGGGGATATTAGTACAAAGGAATGTTTTCCTTCACACGCAATGATTGGTTATGGGAACGGTCCGCACTACGTGTAATTGCTCATTAGAGGGGGCTTTGTGTCTCATTATGGCAACATGCAGGAGTGTGGAGATGGTAGGACTGCTGTGGAAATGTTCCACTTCAGAGGCTTTTCCTGTCTTGTTGGCCTAGTGAAGGCCAAATATAGGGCAGGTTTTAGTTTCAGAAGCACAACTTGATTTCTTCTACGTAGTTAAACGGTTCTGCGAGTGCTGGAATTTACTGGATTCAAATGAGAATTTATATTTATTTGATAAGTAATTGGACACTTGAAACGACAAGTGAATATGAAAACAATCATATAAAAATATTAATTTGAATACAACTATGATTTTAATTATGATTAGTATCTCTGAAAATGATATGATCACATATATCAAATATGTACTACATTTGAATGTATGATTAGTTGTATTATCATTATTGTTATCATAAATGATAATAGCCAAAACAATATCTGGTAAAGTGGTTTTATTTTTAAGTATTTGTTGACAGAGGTTGTCTCAGGGAATTGAAAATATGTTTTCCATCAGAAAGAACAATAGGCAGATATGCAAGAGCTCCATGGAGGGTGACAGGGCCCCAGAACAAGACAACTATATCCAGAGAGGAACGAATAGGAGGGGGAAAAAAAGGAAAAATCCGCACCGATTTTCTGTCATCTCTTTTATTCCCTTATTCTCAGTCACTGGCTATATGGCTGCAAATCCCGTCTATAGGATTTAGTCTCTCACTTTCTCTTTCAGTTTTAAGCGGTTTCTCAAGAGTGTTTTGATCCAGTCTCAGCAGCTGAAAGGTGCCGCAATTGGTTCGGTATCTCCTTTTTTTATTCCTGCTTTTCCGCCTCACTGGTTGAGACATCGTGATACTAAAGAATGAGTTTATTTCCCAGCGCTTTTATAAAGAAAACAAATCCCATCCCAGCGTCAGTGGGTCTGGCAGACGGATAATAGCCGCACAATCACTCCTTTTTATGGATTATCCGGAGTGAAGAAACAAATAGCGTGGATACAAACTATTGGCCTATAGACGAATACTTTGTCTATTATGCAGCAAGGGAAATTGTCAAAAAAAAAAAAAAAAACTAAACTAAACAAAAAAAAACCTTTCGGGTTTCCTCCACTGACTCTCCATAGAAACACTAACTATATGTTTTCAGACCAACATGAGCCAGGACTAATTTTCTTGTTAATTATTAACGTTTGGTTTCACACGATGGACACTTGAAATATTGAACAAATTGATTTGGTGGTACTGAAATTGCCCACTTGTTCTTTTTGTTGTAGCCACCGTCCAGCACCTGTTCCTGGACTGCAATGATATTAATTTAAAACCACACAAAAAGAAAAGAAAAAAAAAACAGCTGAAAGCCTCGTCATGAGTTCGACCCACCGAGATATTACGCAAATTTCTCTCCATCAGTGCACCCGCTGCTTAATTTCGCATTAACTTCTCGGTGTGATAATGATGTCCAACAACAAGACAGACATTAGTCGATAAGCCTCGCCCTGCAACTGAAGGGGCCTTTGGGCCCACCGCGGACAAGCAGGAGAGGTGAATAGATTGGCCTTATTTTGGTTGTTCAGGGGGTTGCATGCTCTCTCCTCACTCATTTGTTTCCAATTGAACATAGAAATCCTGACTGGCGTGTAGCTGGCCAGGGGACGTGATTAATGATGGTAGTGGATAAGGGTTAACACACTGGACTCAAAGCTCTGTTGACTAGGATCCTCGTGCGCACAATACCAAAGCACTAGCCTGTGCGCCTCCACAGAGAGAGGATCCTTTTGTCATCTCCTCCAATAGCCCCCCCCTCCCCTCCCATATATTACACCCACCGTGGGCTCACTGCTCGTCCCTGGCTGTGTCCATAGTTTAATGGTTTCCCTTACTCCTGAGGGCATTGTATCATTCTGAAAAGCGTCTTCTCCTATTCAAGAGTTGGTGGTCACCTCAATGGCTCTACCAACGCCCATATGGGAACGACCATTCAGCCATTGCTCTGTCCTTAAAAAAAAAAAAAAAAACGGGTGGTGTTTTTTTTCAGTCTGGGGTTTTAATACATTTCATAGGCTCTGAAAGAAGGCTCGCCACATCTTGTCACATTTCTCTTAACCTTTTGAGAACACACACCATTGTTGGAATGGGTTAAGTGCGCGCAACGTGTCCCTCACCGGCCTGTTTTTCCCACAATATTTTATAAACAGCCTTACTGTTAAGCCTTTATGACAAGGCTCCTTTTCATACGGGCACTCTTCTGTCATCTGACAACGAGAGGAATAAATTGCAATAATTCCTCCGATTTTGAATTAAATTAACCATGATGGGGGGCTTAATTAATGATGTAGCACCGCGGTCTGTACAATTAGCTGTAGGCTGATGCAACATGAGGCTCGGTAATTAATTATTCAATTAGCTTAAGTGAATGTATATTTCCATTAAACGGTTTTTTTATTCTCTCTCTCTTATCAGATGGCTGCCAACAACAGGACGGCGCGGGAGAAAACACAAACTCTATCAGCTCGAACGGAGAGGACTCAGAGGAGACACAGATGCGCCTGCAGCTCAAGAGGAAACTACAGAGAAATCGCACTTCCTTCACACAAGAGCAGATCGAGGCACTGGAAAAAGGTCCGCTAATCTGTTGATGATTTTTTTTAAAAGAACATGCACCATATTGCAGATTAATTCAAATCGAGATTAAAGGGACGAGTTCATAAGGCCTTCCAACGAAGGCCAATTTGTAAAAAAAAAAAAAATATTACGACTTTTAATCCACTTTCTGCTCGTAAAAAAAAACCTTCCATCCCTACTGGCAATTAATTGACAGTTGTGTATGTGTGTTTCTCCGTTACAGAATTTGAAAGAACTCATTATCCAGATGTTTTTGCACGAGAGAGACTAGCAGCAAAGATCGACCTGCCAGAGGCAAGAATACAGGTGAGAGACGAGACTACTTTTTTTCCCCCTGGTAGAATTACCTATTGCATGAAAAGCATAACAAGTCCGTTTGTTTTTTTGTTTTTGTTTTAGGTATGGTTCTCAAACAGGAGGGCAAAGTGGAGGCGGGAGGAGAAGCTGCGGAACCAGCGCAGACAGGCCAACAACTCCTCCAGTCACATCCCCATCAGCAGCAGCTTCAGCACCAGCGTCTACCAGGCCATCCCGCAGCCCACCACACCGGGTAGGTCCTCCACCCCCCCCCCCACCCCTCCAAACAACATGTTTGTCAACCTCTGGGCCGCTCAGATTTTGCACAGCCACGTCGGTTTGTTTGACTTGTCACATTTGATGGCCGTCCTGCTATTATACCAAACACGTGCGTCCCAGCCCGCGCATCCAAATCAGAGAAATGTCACATCCCGGGGTTACCCGGCAGCCTGGAGAATAGAATAAAATAAAAAAAAAGGCGTGGAGGAGGCCTTGGTAGCCCTGCGCCGGGGTGCTTTCCGTTTAATGGATGACTGAGCAAAACTTCTCAGCTGACTATCTGCGTAATTACCAAATCAGGCACGAGGGCACACCGGCAGAGCTGAGGCTCATGCTCACAAGTCAATCACCTGAGACACACACATCCACACGATACACTCTCTGACTGGGCCAATCGGAGTCCTCTCACCAGAGGAGTGAGTGAGTGTGAGGATGATTTATTCGGATTAAACCTCATCCTCTTATCTTTTTTTTTTCGCAGTGTCTTTCACCTCGGGGTCAATGCTGGGTAGACCTGACTCTGCACTCACAAACACCTACAGCGCGTTGCCCCCCATGCCCAGCTTCACCATGGCGAACAATCTACCTATGCAAGTAAGTAGGAGGCCAGACCAATGTCCGGGATCATTCCAGGACGACTGCTTTAATTCTAAGAGTAGGATAAAGCACACCTGCGGTAGTTTAAACTTTTTCTCGGCCAAACAGACTTATTTTAAGCCATGTAAGTTAATCAAAGGATGGCTTTCTGAAAGGAAAAAAAAAAAGTTTAGTCCGAAACAGTAATGGAAACCTAATTAAAAGTACAGCATTTAAAAAAAAAATACTGCGCTGAAAACTATGGTTGGCTAAGCTAATGTAACATTCTCTCCCCATCTATAGCCCAGCCAGACCTCTTCTTATTCCTGCATGCTGCCTACCAGTCCGCCTGTGAATGGGCGGAGCTACGACACATACACGCCCCCTCATATGCAGGCACATATGAACAGCCAATCAATGACCACTTCTGGTACCACCTCAACAGGTAGGCAGAAAGTTCATTATTTACCAACATCTACAGGAATTAATATACAATCAAACAGCTCACCCTCTGAAACATCTGCCACCTCTCCAGTAATTAGGCGGTACTACATAGCCATCTTTGATTCATGGTCCGTCACACAGACCTTCCCTTTCCATCCTCTTTATCTGAAAGACGTCATGATTTAAGTGTCTGAGGGTCAATATTTCTACATCCTATACCATTCTCTCTCAGCAGGAGCACAAACGCAGCTCATTTCACTGCCACTCGAGGCCATCATGTCAACCCCTCGACTCCGGCACATAGTTTAGTTCCACCCCATTAGGATGCTGTTTCTCAGAGCCATATATACCAGTTATAGTCATGAAGAGTTAATCATGCAGAACCACATTTCCTCCGTGCTAAATTGCTAATTAATTTGATTCATTTGCTGTTGTACTCGCTCTGATTAAATGCCATTGCCACTGCTTCAATTTATCGAGCTTGCAAGCATTTTACTGAACAACCTTGTGCGGAACATTGGGACTCGATGCAGCCCAGGGCTTGTCCGTCTATTTGGCTGGCTTTAGGAGCACAATGCACTGTCCAAGGGGTTAGATGTCACCCATAACTCGCCACTCATCGAGTGTATTCTTCTTTTGGTGTGATTTGCTTTTCCTTTTTGATGACGGCTCTCTCTTAATGTCTCCGCAGGACTCATCTCTCCTGGAGTGTCTGTCCCTGTCCAGGTCCCAGGGAGCGAGCCTGACATGTCTCAGTACTGGTCAAGACTACAGTAAAGAGAAGAGCTACTTCACCCTGTAAGCACCCACTCCACCATCGCCCTCCGGCAGTTCTCCTCACATAAACACGGCACAGGAGAGTAGAGACGTCGGGAGAGGGTTGAGAAGAGGCAACAGACAGGAGACGAGAAAAGGAAAAGACTCTGGGAGAGCCTTGGGACGTATGGGCTTTGTTTTTCCACTGGGACAGTGTGCTGTTATGTAGCTCTAGGCACATTCAATCGAGGGCTTGGAACAGAGAACAACGATGGGAAGACAGAAAAAAGGACCTCTGTAAAGTGCCCGGTGTTAAATTTTTATGGAACAAAAACTTATCTGTTTTTTTCTTTTTTTTTTTTTTTTCCTATTTCCAACTTCAGTCATTGTTTCCTTTTCTTCTCTGGTGTGTTTGTAAATGGCCATTTGTATGTTAATATGAAAAAAACAAAAAACAGAAAAAAAAACAAGATCAAGTACTGATAGATGGACTGCTAGAAAACCATGTTGGTCTTGCCTTTGTTTGCAAGAGGAGAACCTGAGAGAATCTGCCATGACTATCTTTTAATCTGCTTATATCGAGACTTTCTACCAGCCTTTGCATGGTCTCTGGACGCTGTTGCATATCATTTAAGACGAAAAGCTGGAGGGAAGACTCTTAATGTGTCAAAAAAAAAAGAAAAAAGAATAAACTATTTATTGGTCTGATTACTTACAAATGGATTCATTCACCCAGCGAGGCTGTGGTCTTTTCCTCTGAGATGGGATTGCACTTGCTGGCTTATTAGACACGGATCACGATCAGCAGCTCCCTGTGAGCAAAGACAGTGCAACGTGCGACACAACTTGGACCTCTTGTTCGGTATTTGGATTGAGTCTAGATTACCACGAGGGATGATACATGTGGAAAACAGGTGCAAACGAATGCCTATAGTCTGTAAATGGTAGACAGCGACTTCGATATAATCCAGTTTGTTTATGTCAAAATGTAAAGTACTTGTCTTCCCTCGAAATCTTCCAGAGATTTCTCCAATAAAAGTTGATTTCATTTATATCCCCCAAGAATATTCTATAAATGTTCCATGCATCATAAAATACATTTCTTAGGGTCAGGTACAATTTGTCTCTTAGATATAGTTGTAATATAGTGTCCTATGGTCAAAAAACATGTGCAACTAGAAATATTTAATTCCTATAATTATGATTAAACATTGCTTGACAGAGTTTTAAACTTAAGTGTTTGGCAGTTGTTTACAAGTACATATCAGATTTAATCATTGTTGATTGTAAAACAGACCAAAGCCTTTGTATTTCATCTAGTTCACAATGTTTTTTTTAATTTTATTTTTTTAAAGATATTAGTCTTGTGTTGCAAAATTTTGTAAACACATTCTGTTCAATTACATTGGCTTCGAGTTCAGAAGACTGCAGTCGAACCCCACAGTCCTTATTTATAATTGAAGACCATGGGAGGGTTTTCTAGCATCATCTGTCATGCTCTTTTGAGTTTTGCATTTTTATTTCGGTGTGTACGTAGAACATGGACACATACTGGGTTTATGTCTGAGCATTGCTTCTGAGATAAAAACGTCTACACGCTGTCTCTTAAATATTTCAATTTAATTTTATTTAAAATGGAGCTTTCTAAATGTATTTTGTGAAAACTATAAAACATTTTGTACAGTAAAATTGTGTCTTGAAGAAAGCTTCTTCTTTTTTTTGGGTTTTTGTTTTGTCTGGTCGATGCTGTGTCATTTTTTAAGAAGTTAACATTCGGACATAGGGCTTAGCCTGCTGCAGATTTAAGATTTAAACATCCCCTAAATGTTGATCAAGCGGCTCGCGATGTGCACAATGCTTCAGAATTCCCACCAAACTAAGGTGTCCGAGATAACAAACCTCTCTTGATGTATGGGGCTGAACCAAGTCGACACAGACCACACAACACCACTGCACAATGAGAAAGGTCAAGCAATTCACCATCGCTGGCTCTTGTTTTAGCAGAGTTACGATGGTATGAAAAAAGATACAGAGGCAACACGGAGGAGGAGGAAAAAGCAAAGAGGACAAGAAAAAAAAAAGTCATGGAATAAAGCAGTCGGCGCCTAGAGCGAGGCAGAGGAGCGATTGTGTGGCAGAGAGAGTTATTTTGCTTCACTTGCTGCCTCAGCAGGGGAGGGGGGGGTTATATATGTGTGTGTGCGTGGATTTAAAAGGGTGTGTTGTGAGAGTGAGAGATCATCTCAAAAAGTAAAAGATATTCAGGAGAAAGAGAGGTCACGTAACATTCCCTCAACATGCAGCCACACCAAAAGGGGCTAAATTGACTAATTTAGTTTGTATGCCTCTCTCAGTGTTTAATAGTTCAATCAGAAGTTAGAGGATTGGAGATTAATCAGATTTGTAATTTTTTTTTCTTTTGCCTACAGCTAATGCATTTCTGGTGTTAATTTAATCCAGGCTATCGCACAAGCTAAGGAAGCAGGAGAAGGCAGAGGAGAGAGGGCGGCTGCACTGAGAAAGAGGAGGACCATTAATATTTACAGAGAGAGAACGAAGAGATTCAAAATGAAGGAAAGACTGCAATTAGTGGAAGTCTAAATAATACACAGTTCTGGAGTGAAATGGTTTAAATGTAATGCTCACTAGTAAAGTTTCAAAGGAAAAAAAGTTCCTGAGAACTTTTTACTTTAATGAGAGAGAATATTTCTGGGTGAGGAAAGTTAATCTGGATTCCCACAGCAGAGAACGATGGCTGACACGCTCCTTTCCCAACGTCAGCACTTAAGTTTTAAGCATATGAATGTCAGGTAAAGCAGCTGAGGACAGTAGCCCTGGATTTAGTTAAGAATTAATTGGACATGAGTGGCAAAGAGAAAATACAGTAATAGAACTAAATTCTCCACCCAGTCTCACTCCTTCCGTTTAGCTTTGGGCCATTTAAAATGAAATAAAAGAGCATCGTAATATTTTCCACCATCAACAAACCATCATCCTATCCCTTACTGTCGGGGATTATATCTAGTTTAAGAATCAACCGTTTTTCCTGAACACATCCAAAATTGAATACTGAATGCTGTTTCTTTTTGTGGACAAATGAAGGCAGTTAAAAGCGTCCAAGAAATCACACACCAATTTCTGATTTGGTGTTTTTATGTCTGATGAGATAAAATGAGACCAGAGGTACCGTTTACATAAAAACTATCTCGAGTCATTTTAAAAACATTTTCAACAGTTTTCTCATCCTGAAACTGGCTCTACAGGGGGCTTTGATTTTCAGTTTAAAAGAGCAACATATATGTAGTTATTGCATGGGGAGATCTTAAATGATAAAATAAAAAGAAATTCAGGATACATTGAAAAACTGGTTTGCACAAAAATAAAATATCAAAAAGTTTTGAATCAAAGACAGGAGTTGATTACATAAATTCTATTGTAAGGAGGATGGAAACAATCCAAGAATCTTCTGTGTGAGCAGTGTCATGTATGTCACAATGTACGTGTTGTGTCTGTTCCATGTTTGTTGCGTTTCTTGTGGGTCACTGATCCTGAAACTGAACAACATGCAATACTTACTTTCAAAAACTGTTTCATTGAGTGCATAATTATTTTTATTTTTTTTTCACAATAATCAAAATCCAATTTTGTGTTTTTAATAATTTTGGTTGACCAATTTTTGTATACTTATACACAACTATGATGCAGAGATGTCAAACTGCAACATACAACAGGGTCTTACAAACATCTGGAGCTTTTAAAACTAGAAATTACTATAATCATCTGAAATTAATGCCGGACTTATTGGTGAAGCAGTGAGTCGGAACTGTTAAATAAAATCCTTTGTGTTAAAAAGAGCTTTGAAAAGACGATGTGTACCAATAGCGTGCCAATATTAAGAAGTTGGTGGACAGAATTGATTTAATTCAGCTTTTCTTTAGATCTATAACCTAAATATGTCAGGACATCAACTGCAAAGGCTTAGTGACTTGTTTTTACCCTGACAACACAAGCTACTCTTCACCTGTATAAGTGACCTGTGTGTGTCACCTTTGTCTCATAAACATGATATAAGAGAACTCCATTTGTATAGGAAACTGTCAGGTAACACAACTTTCTTCCGAAACATGTTGCAGATAGTTACCAGTGCTGCCAGTTTCTAAAGGCAATAGTATTCAAAGTGGCATCAGGGGCAGGGTGAGGAAAACAAAAATGAAACATTTAATTTTTCATGTTGTTTCTTTTTCTGCGTTTCTCTGTGTCACCATTTGACCTAATTTGTTCTTTTAGGCTTGTCATGGCAAAGCAGCTCATCCAGCAAACATGCCTGATGAGGTGTGAAGCCTGCATCCAAATCCAGCTCTCCTACCCTCTGCCCACATTCCTGCTCTGCTAACTGATGGTGGACGTCACTCACCGGCACGGTCCGAGGGGTCATGTGGACGCAATCCTACTCAAACCTGAAACCAGACAGGCAGACTACAGACTAGTCATGCAAGACGGGCTCTCAGAATGTCAGTTTGTCTCTTCAGAGTTGAGGTACAGTGGTACAGTGCTGTGGAACAGGAAAGCAAAATCTGAGCACAGACCATGGGTCCAATTGTGTCCTTTATACTCACAGTCTTTTATTTAATTTCACGAGACAGTATTTCTTTGTCCCAGAAAAAGAAAACAACTGTATTCTCCGAATGATGTAAATAGTGGAGCAGTGCAGGAGACGATTCTTGTTTTGTACAGCAAGCCCAGAGCTCGTTTAAATTATTTAATGTTTGCCAAGATGGAGAGTCTGTGAAGGCTAGGGAATATTTCATGATTACACGTTACTTGCAAACAATTTCCCAACTGAGAGAGGAAAACACAAAGAACAAACCAAATGTACAAAAACGTAACCAATTCCCAGTCTTGGAATGCAACTGGGTTAAGCACCTGTCACACTGTCTGTAATACAGTATGATGTCATTAAGTATTTTTAAACACCTGGTCATGGGTTTGGAACATCAATTAACTGGAGCTTGGAAATTAACTATAAGAGAAAAAAAGAAAAACGAAACATCGACTTCATAGTGCGCCCGTACAGAGAACCAACTTGAAATTGAGGAGTAAATGTGTCCGTTATGGGTAGAGGTGTGCTGGATGTTTAGATCTTTACCCCTGGCTGGGTCAGCTGGCAGGTGGTAATGGTTGGCTGCGTTATCGGTGTTGACATTATGCGGGCAAGGGAACGACTTGGTCACCGTGGCAAAGAGGACAACGGCCGCGGCTTTCCAGGTGCTGGTTGCCCATGGTGACTGGGTGAGGGCTCTAGAAATCCAGGTGTTTGGTGCCGGAAGTGCCGGAGCCACAGGATGAAGCCACCATGGTTGCTGCTGCCAGCTCCCCCCTGCTCACACGGCTCACCGTCTCGGACAAGTCCGGAGGCAAATGTAGCCGCTACAGAAAACAGAGGAGGGTGGGTGGGGGGAGGCAGGGAGATGAGTGTTAGAGCGCTAGTATGGGGCAGGAGAAAAAAAAGCACTACAGTGGAGCAGCACATAGTATAGAGTACACATCAGTGACACTTATTCATAGAGATCCATGTTTGGTTGAAATTGCATTAGATGCTTCAGCACCCCCCCTTAACACTGTCAGCATGGAGTAAACCTGCTAGCCTGCTGCTAAATGCTTCAGAAAGCTTTAGGTCTGTACCACCTAACAGGGAATGTACTCTATGTGCACATGTTTGTGGGTTGTTGGGTTCCAGGGAGGTGTGTTTAAAGGATGAACACCAAGAATGGTAGGGGAAAAAAGGGGTAAAAAAAAGAAAAAGTGTAAGCTCAGGCAGAATTGGATAAATCCAGATGAAGGTTTTTGCTTGTGCCGACTGCTGCGGGGTAAGGCAAATGATTATGTTAAGCTAAGCAGAGTCATTACAAGCAAGTGTTTTAGCCGTTTCACAGCAAAGCTTATCTGTAATACAGACCTTTGCCAACTCAAAGCACAAAGACGCTAAGAGGTTAATGAGGGCCACTCATGTAAAGCGCCCGCCCTCACACCAACATGCTAACTATTACAAAGCTTTGTGGGCCCTACGCTGTGCCGCTCTCACCAGAATCAACATGAAAGACAGCAAATGGAACTACATGGAAAACATCTTCAAGAGCCCTCAAGAGTGTGAGAGGAGCTGAAGTATCCGTCGAGTCAAGTGTGCCCCCGACAATGGTGTTGAGTAGCATGTTGCTCGAGTGTCTATCGAGGAGGCTAATTCAGAATACTGCCATTCTGGGGACAAGAGAGGTTAAACCCTGTAATTTGCCCCTGAAAGAATCTGCCATGACATCTGAAACCCACTGGTCAAAGCCTGCACTCCCACCCCATCCCAGCCCTCTAAACCTTCCCTGCCTGGTCGCCACAGCCTCATCCCCTCAAGACATCCAGCTTTAGTGGAGCCCCTCCACTCCCACAGATACTTATCTTTTTCTAAACGACTAGGTGTTTGGGTATGGGGTTTAAGAGCGTCATTACTAAGAGATAATTCAGTACTACGCAATGCTGTTCTCCCCTCCAGGGTACTCTACATCCACCTAATGCATCTGGGTTTTTTTTAGCACCAAATAATCTGAGTGTGTTTTTATATCACTGACTAATGGGAAGCTTTGTGTTCCTCCAGCAGATGCTGACAATTCAGAGGCACACAGATTCCAGAAGCCTTTCCTGTTGAACTCCTTTTTCCTTTTGTGAGTTTTTAAGTGAGACAAGGAGGGGAAACAAGAGGAGGCCTCTTTGTGCTGCTCTGAAAATTATCTGGGGTAGGTGAGACACTTAAGAAGAACCTGTAATTTATTGTAGGATGGTAAAGGTTTGGTTGCATGAAGATGAGGAGATTGACTCCCACAGTGAGGAGAAACACGAGTTACGTGACACACGATTAATCTGGTCAACTCTTTCTTCTTCTCTCTCGTATGCACACAAACATCCATGCAAACTTATACATTGGCCTTGAGGAGGCCTCCAGAAACTCTGCTCTGCTTCTATCCCTGCCAAACCTCACCTGCGTAACCTTTCGTGTCTTCAGCTCACTCGAGTGTGATTGAAAAAGAAAAACAATGCATTGATCAAGCCTGGACTCAGTCCTGCTTAGTGCACTGCAGCGGAAACATGGTAGAGAGAGGAGTAGGGGAAAAAAATCAATCACATATACATCATCCTCACGGGGTGAGTTAAAAAAAAAAAAAAAAAAAAAAAAAAAAAGACATCACACCGTTGTCTGGCTGTCACGCACCCACGGGCCTGGCTGCACCGTGCCTGTTTGGCTCTGGGCTCCGAAAACCCACTGAGCATGTGCAGAACGAAGGTCAAAGCAATCCAGAAGTGCAGCTCAGCTCCTCTAACCTTTGAGTTCAGGGGCAGATGAGAACAATCAATGGCAACATCAAAGTTGGAGGGTGGAGCAGACAAAACCAATCGATCGGTTTGACACGCAGAGGGAAAAGACAGGCTCTAAATGGTGAGCCGCCATCGCACACATCAGCCACAGCTCCTAACTAAGCAGAGTATCAGAGCCGTAAATACTGACTTTCTACCAACTTTCACTCGTAATAAACTAATTTGACATCACCGTAATGTGGCTGAGGATGATCAATGGAAAAATGAACAATTTCTGCCTTTTACTTTGCTTTGAAATGTACACCTTTATTTAAGCACAGCTACCTCGACGGGTCACTTTGATTCCAAATGAAAACTCCGCACAGGACTTGGAAAGACATGGTCAGGGAGGCTTTAAGTCTTCTTCCCTACGACCTGCACACTCCATGATGTAAACAAGGACATCCGGAAAGCCCTCAGAGGCATAGTGGGGTGTATGTGTGTGTGAAGTCTTTCTTTGCTGCCTGGCAACCTTCATGAGGGTGGGGAAAGAGAAAAAAAAAATAATAAGAGGGGGTGGAGGGGTGATGATGGTGGGTGTTAGATGGGAGTGGACGGCGGGAAAATAGACCATTGGCTGTGGTGCAATGGTGGAGGGTGGGGGGGGATGTGAAAATGGATGTGTGCCACAATGTTAGTGTGATTATGTGCATTTGTGTGTTAGAGTTGTGATGTCAGTGTTCCCTCCCTCTGGGCGGGCAGGGGAAAAGGTCTATGGTTCAGCTCCACTCCATGGCTAGAGGGGTTGGGGCCATGCTGGCAACAGGGTGCGGGGTGACAAAGCTCCAAACGAGCGCTAAGCACTTCAAATGAGCCCTCAGGGCCTGCCCATGGACTAGCTTTGCCTAAGAGGGTTACGAATATAACACCACAATGGACAATTTCCCTCAGCTAACCGAACATCCCAAAGATCCGATTCTTAAAGAGTAGTAGAGAACATCATGCCATTTGGGGACATAACGGTTTCTAGATCAGAAAAGGCACTGATTTTAAGTTTTTGTTAAGTTCTATCATAAAATAATGGTGGAAAATTCAGAGTAGCTGTAAGAACTCAAAGGGACACATCCAGAAAGCAGGTTCACCAAAGGCATTCCATTCACTTGCTAATGACTGGAATATTAAGTTCTAATTTAATGAATCATTTCCTCTATAGACTTTTAGCTCCACTTTTAAATAGCCCATGTCACTGTTCAGCTTAGAACTATGGGAAATCCAACACCTTGTTGGAACACATGACGACTGGTCTGGCTGTTCCAATCAGATTAGCAAATGATGAAACATTTACATGGAAGCGACATGATATTTAACATTAACACCTCCTGAACTTAAGAAATGCAGTTTTATGATCCCCCCCCCCCCGTGCATATATTTTTGCTGAGAAAAAAAGTTTTCTGTGTTAAGCTGGTTAACACAAGATGTAAATAAGTCCAGTTACACGTGTTGCAAGGTGACTTAAAATGTTATTTTCAAATGGAGAAGCATAGCAAATTTGTCAGTTCTGTTTCCCTAAGCACCACAGCCACAAGCAGCCACTGTAAGCTAATGTGTCTGACCATGACACCAGGTCAATGTCCTCCATTGCAAGCCCCATTTCGATAGCCAGCGAAGGGTCAACGGCAGCAGAATGTTTCAGGGCTGAAAGTGGATGGATGGAAGATGGAAGTGGAAGATATTTCCCAGGCGTTCCTGCCTGATCATTCACTAAAACAAGCTAAATCACCTTCCCAGTACCATAATCCCTCATAGCTCTAAAGTTACACTGCATTGTGTGGGAAATCATTGCTGAACCTATAGCAACCAGCTTCAGTATGCCAAAACCCCCCAAAACGGAGTGATGCACTTTTCCATTTGCGACACAAACTCTCATCGCATTTACACTGACAATTTCAGAAAACAGTTCCGCCACCGTGCCAGAAAAAAGAAAGAAAAAAAAAAGAATGAACAACAACTCAGCATAAATCCCATCACTTTCTTTTGGTAATTCTAGCCCCCCTGCACATAACAAAAGCAGAGAAGAAGCTCTACCGTCCTCTTAGTCTGTGATAACAAAGAGTGAAACACAATCCTTGGGCTTGCCCTAAGAACAACCTGTGGATGAGAGAGGTCTTTCTTCCTCATACTTTGCCCGTTTCATAATGTTTAACATTATTATTTTGTGTATCTTCTTCTGTGGTTGCTCATTTTTATTTAAACATAAATCAATGCATCTATTACATTTAGCTCATGCGACTCCCTCACCTTGCTCTTTTTCTAAATAGTAATGTTTAAGATTGAGGAAATACATCAACACTGGCTGAATTTAAGTATAAAAATATCCATAACATGCAAAATGGGCCCATTTTCCCTCTACATACTGAGGGGAAAAAAACACATAAAAACTTGATTTTTAAGGTTTATCAAGGAAAAGGTCTGCATGAAAAGCAGAACAAGATACTGGAGAAGAAAGAAAACATGTAAACAGTGTTGGAGCTCTTCTCCAATTTCTTTTCAGTAATTGGGTGATGGTCACCTGCTCACTATGTCACCTGCTGCCTGATCCAGGATAATCTGAGGCGGGCATACAGACAGTAAGGCGGACTGACAGACAGATACAGACACAGGCTCCTCATCTCTTCCGCTTCATGGCCTAATGAATCTGACAGAGTAGGCAGCAGTCAGCCAGAAGGATGAGTAAGCATTTTGAGTGTAATTATATTTCTAAACATACAAAGAAGAGGAAGGGACTAATAAGCATCTGAATTTCATTATAAGCGAGCAAGTCCTGACAGGAAATTGATTAGCTGACAATATCTTAAGGTTTTTCTTAATACCTAATGGAATGTATACTCCGGTTCTCTTGAAAAGCGCCCTTCACGCTCCACAGACAAATAAAAAGCTCCATTTGATATTATCCGTCGTTTTACTGAACATGACATGCATGGGAATCTTTGAATTCTGCTGTGCTCCTGCATAACAAATGGACAAACAAGGGCCAAAGTTCAACCGCACTGTAACACAGCAACTTGACTTGTTATCTCCGTCATCATAATCTCAAACTAAACCCTCCTCTGGGCCTGTCAAGAGCTTTGACAGGGGAAGAAACATGGGGCCATTTTTTGTCTCTTTTCAGTTTGGTTTTGTATCTCTTTAGAGGCTAGTGTTGGTATGGACCATGGGCATTGTGGGGTGAGGGCACATTGACCCTTATGGTGCTGCATAGTAAGGGGAGAAAGGATAGTTGGTGTTATGGATGTGGGCACAGCCAGGGAGTGCTGGTTTGCCCCTGGAGTGACATGATGCCTTGGGAGTAAGGGAGAGGGGTAGAGGGCGAAGAGAACAAACATATCTAAGTGCTGCCTTCACTACAGATAGGCCCATAGCAAAGAGCACGACTGCACGGATTATGACAGCATGTCTGGGGGACCTCTTGTGCCCTCCATCCCATCAAACACCCCTTTTACCCCTCAAACCATGACTCTGATACAAACATCCTCTGGTTAAAATAGCACTGACACTTTTGGGAAGAGCAGGTTTTCCACTGAAGCTCTGCAATAAGATCACACTTTTTGCTAAGGTACATATAGAAGATGTGGCTAGAGATTAAATTCTTCAGCCAAAGTTGCCATTTTCCCCATTATGTTTTGGTAAAAAAAAAAAAATCCATATGTAAGGATTAGGTCAGAAGCTTTTAGGTCAGAAATCATACTTGCCAGCAAAGTACATGGTAGAGGCAAATGTTATGTTTTAGGTGTACCTTCTGTCTTTATTGAGACTTAATTTGCTCAATTACTGTAGATCTTCATGAGAAATAAAAATGTGTGGATTATACTTTTAAAGTACTTTATTAAATAAGGTGATAAAAGTACTAACCAGAAGTCAGACAATAAAGAAGTTGCTCAAAGTTAAGTATTACATGTTGTACTTAAAGGTTGGTAAAACATTGTGCTTTAAATTGTCAATTAAACAGATTTGATAGCAGAAATCTTTCCCGATACTTTGCTCATTATCACACAGGCACATCCCAGAACTGTTATTTGACTCATCCATGCTGAAAAGTGAAACTTTGTGGGAACCTTTTGCCACTTGACCTGATGCAGTGGGCACCTGGCCAGGTGTCACAAAGTGATGAGCTAAGTGGGAATTATTTGTTCAGGTTAGGAAAAAAAAAGTTCAATTTGTGCAAGTTTAAAAAAAGCTTTTTGACCAGAAATGTTTGGACTTTATAAATGTTAGCTCTATGTCTGCTTTGCTTACTTGTAGAAAGCTATAGAAGGCTTATTAATACAAAAAAGGGCATTACTGAGAATATTTGGTCATGCATTATTCATGCCTACGTCTGTGGTGCTCCACTCCGTCTACCATTGTGCACACCCTTGTAGGAAAACAGACACACATTGCCACTTTCCTATGTATGTGTCACACAGAGGCATTTAGAACACGAGTTCACAATGCCAGCTTGTACATCTTAGGGTTCCTAAACCCAGCCTTAGTTCCAACAGAAAGTCCTATTTTTCCACCCATCGTTCGTCCTGTGATAGAGTTCACACAGTTTACAGGCATAACATTTGGCAAAGCGAAAGGTCGTCTGGAGGTTACTGTGTCGGGCTGGGTAAGTGGCTGACCCCTTGGGATGGGTGGGAGGGTGAAATGACTCTCACAGAGGAAGTCTGTTGTGCCAGTAAAAAGACTAGCACTGAATACGGGGAAAATGACAACGCATTTATGCTCCGTGCAAAAATATTAGCAACGTTTCTAATGATTAAATTAAAGCTGTCGCCAGCCTGCTCAAATAGCAGATTTTACAAACGTCTGGTTTAAGAATGTCAGGAAAGATTTTTGCAACATCGGTTTCATTGAAAATTTCAACATCAAAACACGTTTCGCTAACCTTAATGCAGGACTTTTAATAAAATATTTTCACCAAGTTCTTTAATGGTTAAACTTCAGCCAAGTGCTTGCATCACCTTATTTTATCAGAGCACTTCAAAAATATAAATGTAGCCTGGTATTTTAATTGCAAATGAAGATACTGGCTCCAGTTGCAAAGCAGTATAAATGAAGATTTATTTTTTTTTTATTTTTTATTTTTTTTAAAGATTTTTTTGGCTCTAGTGGCCTTTAATGACAGTAGCTTGACAGGAAAGGGGGTAGAGATAGAGAGGGGGAGACCTGCGGGAAAGGGCCATGGGCTGGATTCGAACCCAGGCCGCCCGCTTGCGAGCAAAGGCTCTGTATATGGGCCGCCCGCTCTAGCCATTAGGCTACGGCTGCGGCCCTTAAATGAAGATTTAAAAAATTGAGTGGCATGCAATGAATGCCTGAAGTGTAAGCCAAATGAAAAGGGCAAAGACTTTGAGTTTTGTTCCTTGACAAAATGCAACCATGTCACCCTTCCCAGTGAGGGACATAAAATGAAGATTCAACTGAGAATCACTGATAAGTTCTTTACATTATGAAGTGCCTAGACACAATACAGGCCTCAATTGCGCGCAGCTCATATCAATGGGAACGGGGGTGTGATGAAGAGTTAAAACAAAGAGACAAACAAATAATGGGGAAAGAATTTCATTACAAGTCAAGTCAGTAAATGATATAGGAGGGAAAAAAACTATATTCATCATGATGGAACCAACTCACAAGGAGTCCAGAGAAAGGTGTGTGTCAGTGATGATTCAGAACCATATGCAGATATTTTAAATGAGTTTGTCATCTTTGTGGTAATATATTTATTAAGTGAAGATGTGTACATTTGTGGGCATCTGAGCCCGCTAGTTTGACCGGATGAATAAAGGGGGGTGGGTATAATCCATCACCAGTTGATAGTGTTCACAAAAAGAAGCTCTTTTTGCTGAGAGGACAGCCCTTGTGTGGACAAAGACCACCATACTGGGGACTTCATAGGACCCAGCTGAAAAGGTGTTGCCCAGAGTAACCCCATTCACATTAACAGGCATGCTGGCCAAAGCCAGTCATTACTGCTGACTTGGACCAGCCGGGCCACACATAGACCAGCCTAGAGCCTCTAAGGCCATTCACTCCACATCAGCCCACAGGCAAACAGCCTGAACTCTGCCACTCGAGAGCATCTAGAATTGTTACCATTCTATTCGACCGTCTGTCTTGGGAACTTCAATATATGCTTGCTTTGAGTAAATGAATGAAAAGGATGAATATTTAATTGAAATGGTAAAAGTTTGAGTCATTACATTTTCATGTAGTTCTAGCAATAATGTAAAATGTAGTTTCAGGAGGAGTATGTTTTGTAAAAAGCGGATTAATAGATACCCAGTCAGGATTTAACAAAAACAAGCAGCTCCAAATATAGTTTGGATAACAATTCCCAGTGAAACTATTTGATTTCCATAAGTTTAGACAAGAAAAAACTTAAAAGTGTTGTACTCAGTCTTAATTAATAATCAGTTATTACATTTGAGAAGGACTTTTGTTTCTCTGGTGACTGGAACTGAGTTCCGTAGAGCATAGCCTTTATCTCTCCAAAAATATCAAATTCTTCCCACTGTTCTGGACTAAAAGCATGCTGCAGACTCTTTTTAGTGCAATAAATTCTCCATGCTCTTTTATACTCCTCAGCTTTGGATAAAGGTGTAAGCTGAATTAGCGTATTATAATAAATGCAGACATAAACCGTGTGAGGGTGAATCCCTCTTATGTGATGCATCATAGACTGCAATGATAAACAGAAAGTTGTTAAACAAAAGCTGAGAAAACTATCCAGTATCTCATTTCACTTACAAGAACTTAGTGGCTTTGTAAATAAAAAAAAAACATGTCAATGGTTGAGTGTATAAAGGACAAAGCACAGCATCCAACAAAGGTGTACAAGGCTCTATTGTTAAGCGCAGTTACTGAAGTTTGTGATGAGCCTCAGTGCTCTCTGGTTAAAGTTGCATCTATGAAGATGAGATCACCATAATCAGGCAAAGGCAACATTAGGGTGACAATCATTCTCCTTCTGGGCACTTAAAGTCCATTTTAGATTTGAAAAACAGTTACAAACAGATTTTAAAAAATA
Source organism: Menidia menidia (assembly GCA_907169785.1). Lineage (NCBI taxonomy): Eukaryota > Metazoa > Chordata > Actinopteri > Atheriniformes > Atherinopsidae > Menidia > Menidia menidia. The sequence continues at coordinate 14,355,404 of CAJRST010000001.1, read as the reverse complement.
AATAAAAAAAGAATACCACATCAGCGAAAAGTGGAGTGAATATGAAAGATTCAGGGGTTTTGCTTTTGCATTTCATTGCATTCTGAGAGGTGTCTTTCAGGACAAGCTTTAAATCAAGCCAGCATGCTGGAGAGTATGAAAGACTTACTTCTACTAACAGATCAAGTTTTCTTTTCAAAGTCAAACGTTGTTTTTGGGTCTGATTTGGGTATCTTACTCTTGGTAAAATAGGTAAAAATCATCACAAGTCACCATTTTTGTATATCATGGGAAGTACTTTTACAAAAATAAAACAAACACACATCTGTCTCCTTCCCCCTTTCTCACATTTCCCCTACATGGACACACCACCTCCACCTCTGCTCTCCTGTACCCTCCCTGTGGGCAGGTGGTTGTGTAAATTTAGCCACAGCTAGGTGAGGTGCTTCCTGGGTAGACTGTTGGCAAAGCCAGCTTTAGGGTGTTCAAGATGTCAGACAGAATGAAACATCACCGTGACTGCCCTGTCAAAAAATTCACCACCTTCCATTTCCTACACAACCCCTAGGTCCTCCAAGCACTGTGGGTGATGGGGGAATTCTTGTTTTGCGTTTTCTAATTTAGCCTGAAACGCACCAGCCATTACTTCACCCTGAGCGCTGGCTGAGTGTTAATTGTGAAACATTACTAAAGCTATTAAAACAGTGAGCCAGGGCCTGAGGAGAACACAGGCTAAACTTATAAATCAGTGACAACACTAAATGCATGTTCTACCTCCCCTACAGAGGACACTATGAGAGACGACTCTCAAGAGGATATCTACAATTGAAAGAAAAGTATAAAAAGGCTCAAATCAAAAAAGGTTTCAAGGTTTTAATGTAGCAGGAGGTAATTCTGGTGATCGGTATTATGAGTGACGTGTCATAGTCTGCAGGTACCCACATTTTTTGGAACTTATTGGTATCTTTTTGTGTTTTTGCTTTTTCTGCAAGTAAAAACTACATCGAACAAGGAGGAGAAAGCTTTAGAAAGTATATAACACCATTTCCCTGTTTTCACATAGTTCTTATAATCTAGTCAAACTTTTCCTGTAATGACTGAGCCTTTTATGCCGTGGTTGAGTTTTGGGAAACTTGCAAGGCAGAACATTTGAGGGAGCTTTTCTGCGGTTGGGATTGTCAAAAACCTTTGATCAGAAAACCACAAAAGATTGAGATGACTAATGAGTAAGAATATTACTTTGAGCAACATAATTAGCGTGCAATTATATTTTAGGAAGAAGAAGGAAAAATAAAGGGTAGATACGGAGATGGATACAGAGTGCTGTTGAGTTCAAAAGAATAATACAATTGGAAAACGGTCCAAAAGTGACTATCAGCTTCTTCATTCTCCCTGATTTCGAGTTGAACGTTTTGCTGGGAAATGGGCGGCCTGCCAGATTGGGGCCAAGTCAGAGTTGTCAGGGGATTACAGTTCTGCCTTGCTCACTGCAGGGGGTGCGGAGTGGGCCTCAATTACCCTGGAGCGGCGTGTTTGATTTGGCCCGGCACTTTTGGGGACAGACCAAAAGCTGAATAATGCACCATTAGCAACTCAAAATCCTGCCCTAAAATGAGTCCACTTATGCATCACATACAGTAATTGTGTGTCCATCAAAGGCTGGCAGGTCCACACCAATTACCCTGATAACAACAAAACAATCTATGCATATTATTATATGCTGAACACCTGTGGGGACTTGCATACATCCAAACTTCTCCGTCTCATTTAAAGTCTGATGGTGTGACAAACTTTAAAATGCTAATGGCTCGAAAACTCAAGTGTAAACTTGCTTTGAGATAATCTGGAAAAAAAGGTATATTTGTGTTTCTGAAGGTATGGGGACTTTGAGTTACAGAAAGTGTGAGGAGACAGATTGTGGGAGATCCCCCTACCCTGGCGACAGTTAGGGCTGTGCAATTGAATTTCACAGGGTATGAGGCAGCAAATGGCATGTAAAAGCTCAAGCATCTGACAGTTCCTGCCACACAAACCAGACAGATAAGGGAGGTGTAAGTGACATCATTAGGTAACTCTGCAGGACATCAGGGGCAGTTTGAGGCCGGCAGGGGGCTATAAGAACCAAAGGCCCTCCTTGAGCTCCATTGAACATCCACTGAGCCCAATATACAGCCACTTACCAACACACAGGGAAAATCACTAATACAAACACAGGCTGCAAGACAAACAAGGACTCAAGACAGGGACAAGCAAACAACCGAGGGCTGTTTTCCTTCCCGGCCCTCAAATACAGGCACACGTAGACATCGATTCAAACTGTCGACACCTCATTGAGGTATCAGTCCTGGCGATTGTGTTTGTCCACCTAGGTATGAAAGAGTCATTCTGGCCTGGGTTGACGAGACAGCAGCGTGGTACCACTGAAGCCGGAGCCCAGATAGGCTACGTCTGTCTCAGTGCTCTCAGGGAGGGGAAGCAGCCAAGTGTGGATGCACCTCATTACCTCACTCATCCACACACCAATTACCCCTAAATAAATACACCCAGCCCACAGGCAGCAACAATGACATCCAGCCTGAAAGAGAAGAAAGGATGCCCGTTCAGAAAGCATTTGCACGCACAGAAAAGTGCTGTTGGATAACGATGAAGAAAAGAAGTTCAGAGAAAAGGAGTAAAAGAAGAACATGCAGGGGGCTCCCAGTCTTTTAAAGGGCTTAACGACGCGCTGGGGAAAGAAAAAGAATGAAACAAACACAGAGCAAGCAGGGTGAAGTGATTCAGAAAATGATAATTTCTTGCTAAATTTCACCCAACACATCCGCAAATGATTGTTGTTGCGGGGGAGGGGCAAAGTTTAATTGTTTTAATGCACGCAGCCATGAGATAGCTCCGGCGCAGACTAAAATGGTGATCACTGTAGAGCCGACACATATTTGCATGTAAGACGGACCGCTTGGGGTAATGGACAAGCGGTGTGCTCAAAGGCCAAAGAATGTGAGCTAAAAAAAAGAGTCCGACAGAATCCAAAGGGCTCAATACCCAGAAAGTTTTGGCAAGAAATGGCAGGTGGTGCCGAATGTGACAACAAACACGCAGGCGTGTGCGTGAGAAAACGGTTTAAACTGTGAACGGTGAAAAACCTCCATTATTGAAGAGAGAAGGTGAATGAAGGATGCCGAAAAGGTGTGTGGCAGAGAAAAGAAGACAGATGTGTTTTCAGGCAAGGGAGGCACAAATGAGGAGAGGAAGCCAAGAGATCCTTCATGCCCCCTTATCCCTCCACCCCACTCTCCCACCTCCCTCCATGTGGGATCTTTCTGCATGAGTGACTCTGTCATACCTGGGGGACATAAATGGTCTCTGGCTCTCTCTTCCTCTGTGTGTCTCTTTCTCTGCCCCAGTTCCTGCCTTCCTCTCCTCTTGTAGATGTTGTTCTGTGATTATGGTAAACCATTAACTGTGCCGTTTAAAAAAATACAACCCAAAAGAAATAAGTAAGTGTCAAGTATAAAACACTACCATGATTTATTGTATGTTTTAAAGATTGGCACTATTTAAACTCTGACCAAAATAAAAACTCAGTCAAAGGAAAGATTGGCAATAAATTGTTTTTATTTTGGCTTAAAAAGCCTGAGGAGACAGTTTACTTCCTCCTTGAACACCTGTAAAATCGTGTGACTGTCGGCATTGTAAGTAGCTGGGATGGTCTGCTGTGTGAGTGCATCAGTGCTGAGATCCTGATTGGTTGATCTCCATTCATCAGGGTGTCAGAGCACACCCAAAACTAGAAAATAACCCACATGACCAGAGCCAGCTGGTTCACCTGACCAGAGGCAGATTCCTGCCTAACTGAAAAAACGCCTGGGAACGTGTCCGATTTCCAGGCTGTTGATTCAATGTAATAAACTGAAGGTGATAGACGAAATGGAAGTGAAAGGAGCAGGTTTATTAGGATTCTTTACTGATGGAGGGCTAATTGAGGTAGGGCATGACGTGCAGTTTAGGTGATACAGGTGGGTGGAGTAGCACTGACATGCTGCGACAGCATAGTCAGAATTCCTGGTCTACAGCTCAGCACTCAGCTGAATCCCAATACTCTGTCAAAACATAATGGTTGAGGTCGGCACAGGGCGACTGGTCTTTGACAAATCACTGCATTTCTTACATGTTCTTAGCTATAGAGAGGGGATACAAATACAATTTTTGCTTTCTTGATTTGACCTAAACAATCCCGTTTTTATTCTGTCCCTTTTGTTCCTTTTATTTGATCAAAACTTGTATAAATCACAACAGTAATACTGTCTTAAAAGTCATGAGAACACAGTTGATATTCTCTGATCTGAACTTCCCTTGTACTCAAGATTGCGTGACCTATGAGATTTAAAAAATGAACATGTGCATGTGCCTCGGAGGAATGTACAAGCCCGGATGTGGTTGACGAGCATTCCAAAAAAAAAAAAATCAAAATAGTAATAACATATCTTGATGTCTTTTTTTTCCAGTTTTGGGGCTAAACAGACATGGATAACACAAATGTGTGTCAGTACTTAATGCCAGCTCACTAAAATGTGCCTGCACAGCAAATTCTTTAGAATATGCTGAAAGAGACTATCAGAAAATAACACTTTGAATTTTTTTCAAGATACTCTTAAGAATTTTGGTAAAATACAGCCGATGGCATATTCTAATAAAACATTGACATAATAGGATGTTTGGCATGATTGAAAGCCGGGATGCATAAACTTATCTTAAACTTCTACCCATAAATCGCAATTGTGCTCTGAAAGCAAACAAACTCGGCAGGGAACTTGAAACTAAATTAAAAATCAGGGGGCTGTTCCCAATCATTGTGTTGAAACTGTAAACTTTGTTTATATGATCATGGGACTCTTCTTTGTTTAAAATGATACGGAAAGTCAAAAACCGAAGAAAAAGGAGTAGATAATGCTTGGTCCCTAATTAAATGTGTTGGCCAACCCAACATGCTGACGAAAACATTCCAGGTAAATTAAGTGTTGTAGCGTGTTAATCTACTCTTCAGTGAGCAATTGTTTTGACAGACCACAAAATGACAGTCATTGTAATAACTATCCTGGGGCCAGAGGCAGCACACTGACAACATCTTCCACTAACTACTGCTTTCAATCTGATTGTCCTGCTTCCAATCATAACTGTGGCCAGGGAACATTAGTGCACATGCTTTCTTTTTTCCCCCCGAACATCAGTCATTGTGATTTACTGGTGAACTTATGTGAATGCTTCTGAAGAAATAGGAAGATCCTAAGAAGAAGTTTCTGCTTTCTCCAGCCTGTTCGTGCAAATAAAGCACAGTTTTCTTGAGTTGTGAGCGTGCCAGGTATAACATTTAGAGATTGTTGTGTAGCGCAGTAAATTACTTCTGGTACATGACCTGTTCAGACAGGTATTGGTAAAGTTTGTTGTGAGAAAGAGGGTTAGTATCCGGCCTATAGTCAGTGTCAGCATGCATATAAATAATGTTTTCCTGCATATACAGTCACAGACTATACAAAAACTAAATTTTCCTCTCCAAATCAGTGCCTGAAACATTCTGAACTGTTATGTTGAAAATACAGACCAAGAAGTCAAACTTTTTGCCATATTTTAATCAATCCTCTCTATATTAGAAAACTGCTCCATTTATCATATCCAGTGCTATGGCATGTGGTTCATAATGCAACTGTTTCGACTAATGAGAATTTTAGGAACCTATTATTTTCTACATAGTATCACATAAAGGCACAATCTGTGAATTAGCAGAATAGAAGCATCTCTGTTATACTGGCTGTATACTCTGGCAAACAAGCTTACTTCATCTGCCAAATTCCTAAATGAACACCTTTTTTTGGTGAGAAAGCTCAATTTTGACCACATCTCACCAACACCACAGCTGGCATTCAAGGGTAAAATTAATTACTTCAGATACATGTGCTTCCTCTCAAAGTGGCAGACTTATTTGCATTGAGGAACATTCAGCAGAAGTAATCGATGCACACACAAAATACGGCCACCCAATGACCCCGGGCCCCGTCTCAGAGTCCCCTCCCCATCCCCAAAGCCCCGACGGCTCAGCCATGCATGGAGGAACAAACACAGGTAGTGAGAGCAAATCAGACTGCAACAAAACATAGAAACATGAATGAAAAGCATTACAATGACGAGCTGGATACAGGACAATGGGCCCGGCATTAAACAAACGGCAAATCCCAGGATGGGTTGCGGGAGTATGAAACAGATTACAGGCACCTAGTCCCTGATGGGGACCAGGGGAGAGGGAGAAAAAAGGACACAATATTGCAATCTGACAGCTGACGTCTTCATATAAATGTATGAATTTACATTCCAATTAGAGGAAATTTACATCTTAATCACAGCGAGCAGTGTGTCGGTCCCCCGGTTAGTGTGTTGCTACGGTAATGAGGTGGGATGCTGCTGTGCTCTCTCATCCAGACAGTGATCTGTCAGCAGACGACACCTCCCTGTTATGAGGGAGCTGTACCCTTAAATACAACCGGCACCACAATCCAGCAATATTCATCAAAATCTGTCTTAAATACCAACAAGGTGCGAGCTGCCACCCGAGAATAATGTGCCAAATATGGAGTTTGAAAAACATCAAACATATCTTAAATACAACGCACTGAACCAGGAGTGTCTTTAACTGTCACTCAAGTGACAAGCTTTCAGTACTCAATGGTATTCCATTTCTAATTTCCATACTAATAATGGGTATATTATCTTTAATAGTTTGACTGTTTTATGCCAGTTGAAATGGATGTTGAAGCCTACTGTGGAATTACTCAAACATATCATGTAAGCATTTCACATGCCAGTTTGGTGCTAACAAAGGCAGTGTGAATGAGTGAGGGGGAATGCATCGCAAATATGGTTCTGATGATCATTTGTATCAGTTTAAATTGCAGCATCCAGCTAGCAGCCCTTAAGAGAAGCTTGCAATGTTTCATCCGTATGTGTAAAATTGCGAGGGACAGGAGAAAAGCAGGCCAGTGAGAACAGTCGAGGGTGAACGGTAAAACCTGCTGGGAAAGCTTCTTGTTCAAGTCTATTTGAGGCCACTTTTAGTTGAGTTCAATTAGCAAACTGGAGGCACAGGTTAGAGAAATGAAAACCACACAAACAAGCCTAAGGCTCATGCAGTTGTTTTTTAAGGACAGCACTACCGCTGGCAATTCTAACAAATCCAGCTAAAAGGACCATTTAACTTCAACATCAGCAGTCGAACTTGGCTGAAATAACTTTGAACCATTTGCACGGTAATGCTGATTGCTGACAATGCAATCAGGAAGAGCAGATTAGCTACTACCAAATAGTAGAGCATATAAATCACTTTAACACAGTCCTTTGCCATCTTCACGCTTGACTTTAATACAGAGATATGTGAACAAAAAAATTGGAGGGAAATGAGGCATGCCATCTTTATCAGCTACCTCGTAGCCAATCAGACCCCTCCTGCCACAGACATTGCTCTAATGGCTGATATCTATGGAGGCAGCCTATTACTGGATACTGCCAGTAATTAAGACAAGTCAGATTGCACCCGGCCAGTGCATTCTCTCTGATATGTAGGGTGCTATTAAGGTCTAAAGTGGTAAAACATTTGTCCTCTGCATTGAAAAGAAGGAAGAAAAAAAAAAAAGGAAAAAAATCACCACTCATTGGTATGTTTCCAGGGTAAGTGCTGACTGCATCCCCAAATGTTCCTTAGGGTGATATGAAGGGCGTGGCTGGGATTGCACTTTAGGCCGCATGGTGTTTTGAAAGGTTGCGAAAAAAACGCATGTAACCCCTTTGGCACTTATTGCTCATACTCCAACACTGCAGTCGAATTCCCACAACGTTCCTGTTTTGTCTGCGCACTTCCGTCAGAGCGTTTAAATGAGATCGGCAGTATTTTTCTGCCAGCGCAAAGAGTATGTGTGTGTTAAGTGCAGATTTAATGATCACTGTGATTACAACTTCTTAAAAACAGATAAGACTTTGTGACTGCAAGTAAATGAAGTGAAAATGGGAAATGCTGATTGGTGCGGATGAGGGTCCGGAATGAGGATAGTGTGTCACTCTTAAAACATGACTGATTAAATAAAGAGCAGCAGAGGGAAAACGTCCAACGAAAGAAAAGAGTGAAGAGGAGACAGAAAGTACAGAATGAGAGTTTGAGAGGGGACAAAATTCACTGCTTCTCCCACTTACATATAAAGTGCAAGCAGTTCACTGCTTCAATTGGATTACAATTTTCTATTACAAATCCAGCCTATTTGTTACCCCTCAGTTGATGGAGAAAGGTAAAATGGGGACTGCTGGGATTCACAAAGTTTTTAATTAAGTAATGTGCCTGAAAAAAGACCGTCCACCCTTTTTTCATTTCAAATACAGCATTGATGAAACGTAGAAATAATCTTCCAGTGAACCAAGACCATGGGAAGAAATCTGTACCGCATGTGTACATCTGAAGTAAGTGCATGCTAAACACAAGCAGTGATACATGCACAAGGTCACAGAAGCAATGAAGCAAGCACACATGAGATCCTCATTCAAACAATCTGTGTAAGCGAGCGTACAACATTAGGCTATCAGATCTCTTCCCCATCAAAACACGAAGTCTTTAATAGATGTGAAACTTGAGAATTTTCACACTGCTGAATTTAAACTCATACAGAACAACATGAGGCAGTGGATTACGAGGCAATAGATAACTGGATAATTAAATAAATAAACAAAACAATGAAATATAAAACATGAAGGGTAAAAATATTGATAATGAAGGGATACAATTTATATGAATAAGAAATTATTCAATTACCATAAATAATTTTAGACTGGATTAAACAAATATTTCCAAGGGAAATAATAATAATAATAATTAAAAAAACAACAAAGAATCCTCAGTCTAACATATGGAGTAACCTTTGCGGCCTTCCGGGACTTGAGGGGTGGTGCGGTTATGTGTGGGGGGGTCTAACGCTCCAAGGACAGTGGGCACGCTAGGGAGAGGTGAGCTGTCACCCACCATTACGATCACCGCTGGAGCTCTGAAAGGGGGAGGAGTGGGAGGAGAGCAGGCAATAAAAAAATAAAAAAAAGTTCCTCACTAACCACCATCTAGAGCCATCCTCGGGCCTCAGAACCCTCAGTCTACAGCAGCCTCTGGGGAAAAACTTGCACGCAAGTCTTCATTCATTGCTAAGTGTCGGGGACGTGTGTGTTGGGGTAAAATTAGGGATTGGTGTATTAAGTTTGGTTGTGTAAACAAAGTGCAACAAAAGAGTAATTGCGCACATTTTTGAGTATTTCAAAGACTCAGATGAGCTAAGCACCACGTTTCAAAACATACTCAATAAGATTTAGAAGGGCTACAAATGTTCTGTTCCCAAATATTTGAAACTGCAAACACTGGCATGTCGGCCGGCTGCTAAATGCTTTAACTGATTATACGACGCATAACAAAGTGCAACACAATTTGCCAGCGGAGAAGAAGCTTGACTCAGATTTGACCTTTTGCTTCCTTTTGTATAAGTATGGCTGAGCACTACTTAGGCACATTCTGTTCCCCAGATCGCTCTCCTAACACCCCTGTCACTCATCATCACTCATCATTGTTAGGGACAAAAGGAAAGTTTGGTTAAGCCACACACAGGAGTACTCTCCCACTCAGTGCCCCCGCTTCCCAACTCTACCTTCCACATGTTCACATATGTGTGTTGGACAGCACACACACACACACACACAGACAAACACACAAAGAAAATGGTTCCATCTTTGCTGCACAAACACAAACCAGTGACTCAACATGCTCCCTTCATGGGTGAGGTTGAAAAACTTTTCGTCAATGCGCCATCACCTTGCTCTCCTACTTTTCTTTTGAAGTGCAGGTCTGTCCTGCAAATGGCCCTCTGGCTCATCTACTGCATATAATTAAAGTCCATTCAGGGCTCCTAACTGTCCTTCATCATCTAGCCAGGCCTTTCAGTAGCCACCTGTGAACTGGGAAGGATAGAGCCACTTTCCCTCATAAAATTCATGAGCACTGCAACATTCAGCAGCTGGCTAACTTCCTTCAATGGCCAGTTCAACTCTACGCTGACTAGTGAGCGCCTTCATTTAAAAAAACAAAAAAACAACCATATTCACTGAGAAGAGAGTTAAGTAGACCCACCGATTAGCTAAAACCAGGAGGTGCATTTCTACATGACAAAAAAAGGTTAAAGGAAATATGGTTACATTCATCCAGAAAATGTGAGCATATTTCAAAGATAGAAAACAGTCTGTGAACTAAAAAGCAATAAAACAACATCAGACCGTGTGTCTTCAAAAACACCCGCGTCTCACTTTACTTGGAATAGAAAAAACAAGCTTTAAGGTGTTCACCTTCTGTGATTAATGACACTAGTCAGTGTGAAACATTAAGATATTGTTATGGTGACAAAACAGGCCACACTGAATAATGTTGTGTCACACCTCTAATTTGGGCATCCTTTCATGGAGCACAGCATTTCTCTGGTGAGACTTCCGAGAATTTCTGCATGTTGTATCTGTGATCACATAGTTGGTACCACATGTCTGCACTAATGTGCAGCTGAGCTTGAGGGCAGGTCTTTGATAGTTCAGTTGATTTTATGGAGTAAAAGTTTTTTATCGAGGCTTGAAGTGGGTCAATGAGCTGCATTATCATTAACAGTAATGTTTTAAGCGAAAAACATACATTTCAAACGTGACGCAATCAACCAAAGTCTAATCTATTTAAACAGCATCAGACTTACTGAATGATGGCCTAAATTTAAAAATTAAAAACTAAATAATTTTTTTTAAAGACTGCAGCCGTTGCAAAGGAAGACAAAACCATTAAGAAATGTGTAACTAAAGGGAACAATCGTTTGTATAAGGTTTTCATCTTGGATAGTTCTGTGTTATCAAAATGACTCACCAAAACTATATAACAAATATCGCTAAAATGATCAGACAGACTGAGAAACGCATACACGTTCTTCCTCCTGCTGGCTGGCTGGCTGGCTGGGACAACCCCCCCCTCCAACCACATCCACCACCACCTCCTGGACACTGAGCAATGACTGTGGGAAAGTTATTTTTAGGACCAATGCAGAGAGCCTTCCTGAGTTTGATGCTCCTGCTCCGGATCAACATTCCACCTTTGAACCGTCCCGGCTATAGAGCGGTTTGTGCATAGGACGGCAAATTTAACGTTGTGTTTAACTTTCTGTGTGGACCAACAGCAGTGCAGACATCGTTTCAGTCAAAAATGTGAATGACTGCTGCCACAACACTGCTCATCGATCAGGGCAATTTGGAATAAGGCATCACATCAAGTCCAGAATAAATGTGTTTTTTAAGACTGTCAAAAACATTTTTATGGAAAAATATTTCATACACTGGAATGGAATTGATTTTAACCAAGGGGTTACCTATTCAGTGCCAGCTCACTTATTTTCCACATGGTGGAAAAAGGGTCAACTAAACAACTGCTTTGTCAGAATTCTTTATTTTTTAATGGAAGTATATTGTCAGTAGACACTATCCTGATTAAAACAACTTTAGCTTTACATTCAAAGTAAGTATTTCCCGTTTTAATATTAAAGCTATGAATAAAAGGGATGAGGCAAGATTATTTTATTTTGATTAACATGGCAAATCTCTGTTGTCCTTTGTACAAAATAAATATCAGAAGCCTCTGAGTATTTCACATGCAGAATCCATGTAATCACCTTCAGTATATGCATTTCATACTAATCTGTAATAATTTACATTCATATATGCTGTTTGTACCCTGCCTGCCCTGTGAGCAGTCAGAATTCCTCTGACTTTTCGGGGTCATCAGCATTCTTAGCAGGGGATTAGGCTTTTTGTGGCAAAAGGCAACTAAAGCGTTGGATAATGGTGAATATTCATTATCCAATCCATGTTTTGACAAATGGCTTAGTCTCCACCCTATTAAATTACTGTCACAGAGCATCCTGTGACTGGTGGTTTGATCTTCTCCTTGGAAACATACTGACAAGGCGTCATTCCGCAGATATCAGAATTTAATTCTCGACATGGAATATCCAGTGCCATTTCTCCTCGTAAAAGTTGTGTTAATTTCAGACGTTACATCTTTCCCCTTCAGATTTCCACCCCTTTTCTCCTCTTCCTACGATGTGAATGCTTGCAACACTGGACTATGTCTGTTCAGTCACTTGTGACAGTTTGGAAAGAGGTAATCATGTCAGCTCGTGGCGTTCATCTGAGCCATTGCAGTCGTGCACCGATGACGAATGCCTGAAGAAAAACGTGTACTCAATGAGCACTGGTCTAACATTTAGTGGGCTCCCTGTACTGATTCCAAAGCTTTGAATTAGCAACTCTGTGTCTGTACAATTAGCACCCATGACTAACTATTAGATAAAGACAGTTAAGATCAATGAAAACAGCAACCAACCCTGTCTGATTACAACAACTTAAAGGTTTTGCATATCATTTACAGTGAATGCACTTTTTGTAGTTTTTAAGACTAGCACAGAAAGTGAATGAACCTAAGGCTAAATTCAGATGCTTAAACAAAAAAAATACACAAAATAGTAGATAACAAAATGAACAAACAATAGATACAGTGGAGACCCAGTTTAAAAGTACCAGGGGGCTTATGGTTCCCCAGTCACAACTGTTATGCTAATAAAGGCCTTATCTGAGCATACATACACAAACCCTTTAGTGCCATAGGACCCCTCGGATGTAGGGTGGCATGTATGTTATACCCTCTTTCACTTCATCTAATGGAAACTGAAGACAACTAGTGCTACTTTAATCAGGTCTGAGTCCAATGTGGCCAGTCTGGTCTGATGGGGGCTGAGTGGTGCATGGACCATATTAAGGGTTCACTGCTCACTGATGAAGCAGCTTCACTTCCAGCGAGCGCTCAGGCAGACCACATTCTTACTCAGTCTGGCAGGAGGAGCACATATGCCCTGTTTTATTTTGCTTTAATACTGCTTGTTTGAAGGAAACGTTTCGGCATTTTGTTGATCTAGTATGGAGGGCAGCACATTTAGCTGTCTCAAATGTTCTCTGACTGAGCTTTGACTTGGCTACAGCAAACCCAACCGCCGCTGTTTTTTCTTCCCAAGGCACTGGACTAAAAGAAAAACAGAGGCTCATTTGGATAGTTTTAGCCAAGATATTTGGCTTCATATTCAAACCGCTTTGACCCTGCAGGGGGTGACTTTTGTACTTCTACTCATATCCATCCATTGATTAATTAGTGAAGTGGAATGGGGTTTGGCTTTTAAAGAGCAGCATTCATAGAGATCAATATGTGAGAATAAAAAAATCATGCGCATTTGTAGGAAACCTGAATCAGTTCAGGACTTTGCAAGGAAAGCAACACACAGTGCAACCCCTCACACATCTGATAGTCAACACACTGAACCTCGGCGCTTGGTCCTAAGAAACATACGTGCGGTTTTGCAGAGTAGATAAAATCCAGTTTAAATAATGGATGGAAATCTGATGTATGTTGTGAATATTGTTAGGCTGAGGGGTCTGATCGCGTGCCACTGACTAGCCTGCACTGGGTTCTCTCTCTTTTTCATACACGCTCCGACCATAAGCGCACCTCATTCCCAAGTGTGACGAAGGCTGATGTGAACCAAGGGAGGAAGTATAAATTATTCAATTAGAATATTATTCCAAAGGTCGCTTCCCATCTGATCATGATTCCCTTGGCATAAGTCTGGATCAAAGTCAAATGCATGAGGAACTAAGGCCATTTGAACGCTACCAATAGGTTTCGGACGTCCGGTGTGCCCATTATTTGAAATTTTTTTCCCCCTTTGCCTGTGAACTGTTGAGGTGATCTGCTATTGGAAGTAAAGTTTGGATGACTAAGCCCATTTTTCTCTGTTAATTCATCTCAGCACTGGCTATTCCCTGATGTTTAGTACCAAGCATTACTGGACACACTGGGAAGCAGAAACATGAGCAGGCATGTAGAGCAAACAAACATATAAACAAATGCATCAAAAGGAACCCTTAGGAGTCAGACTCTGTCTAACTTGTTCTGCATTCTCTTCCTTTCCCTCCCTTTTAATTTCTCTCTCAATAAGACGGTTTGGTGCCTCTGAGGAAAAGCCCTCATTTTAATTAGACCTGACCTGAGAATCACTTAACCGCTACTCTCCGCTTATGCCTTCCCCCTCCTCTCTAAGCCTTCGCTCTGTTCCTCACATAGGTCCATTAACACCCTTCCCATGGCACCCAAAGGCTTCAACAGGGGGCAGACACACGCGTTGTCTTAAAGACGTTTTGAGGACATGCCAAGAAACATTAACCTACTCTATATACCTCCCTCGGACTCTTTCAGTTTAGCTAGCTATTCCCCTTAAGTCTTCTACTCGGCACCATCATCATGTTCATCTCCTTTCCTGCTCTCTCTTTGCTTCTGTAGCTCCATTAACAAAATGACTCAGCTAGCTGAACTTTTTGCCAGAAATGATGGATGGGTCTCAACTAACTGAGGGCCTCCTAATTGTGCTAACTATTCTAGTTTTGAACGGACATCTCTGTTATGTTATCGTTTCTTTTCTTTTACATTTATATGCAAGTCCTCAGAGTAGGAAGTCCTGCAATCAAACTGTCCAGGGGTGGCGTTTTTTGATAGCCATTATGAGAAACCACTAAGTCCAAAGTTTAAGCAAATCCGAAAACTGGTTCAGCAAAACTGTATTGTTGCAAATATTTAAGACGTTTTCTCTCTCCTTGTGGTCATTATCTTGCCTTTGCAGTTAAAAAGTTGGCATATAGAATTCAAATGAAAGTAAAATAACTTATCTTAACGAGGCTGATTGGGCCACATTCAGACTAACCGGAGGATACCATCACATTTGTTTTCATGTGCTCTTGGCACTCCCATCCCCACTGCACCAAAAATGGGTCATATTCAAGTGAATGGTGTTTTGAAACTGTAACATGACATCACTCTGGTATTTTGGGTTTAAATTTTGGCATCGTCACATGACTTCTGCTCCTGACACTCATCAGCTGTTTCAGATTCCAACAACTGCCAACTTTGTCACACTAGAAATTTCCATTAAAAATAAAGAAATGGTACAAAACAGAAATTTCCATTTACAGACCACAGAAACACAGTGGCATGGCCTGTAAGTGTTACAAACACCTCCAAATAGGCTCTAACAGAATACTAATTTGACACAAATCCCAGTCTTACACTGTATTTGACCTGTCGACCTGCCTCTGGCACCCGAGTACCCCACAGGCACGTTGCCTGTCAGTTTAAAGGGTCAAGCAAAGGTAAAGACAATGTAATTGCATGCCGTAGCATTCTTCATAGATTCATCCTCAAAAAACTGATTGTGCAACTCGTGACAGAAGCCTGTGTGGCTCACTGTGATTGACTGAAAAAAAATCTCACACACATCGTTTGCTTGAGAGAGAGCATAAGATGTGCTTGCATGTCTAGATACATGTTTGCATGTGGTGCTGCATGAATGATGTGTCTATGAGTATGGGTTAATCTAGTCTAAACACCTAACACTCCCCTACCTGCTCAGACAGGGCCATGGGTTAATTCTGGCCTCAGGTGTTGTGCTAATAACCCGCATCAACCGCAGCTTGAACTCACAAAAAGTCAACTGTCACTGAGGTAACCTTAACAAGGAATCCCTTTTCTATTAATTATGGTTAATATTATATTATATATACTGTAGGGTGATAAAAGAATGACTGCAACAAGAGTTACGAAATTAGTTGCCAGAACAAATTCATGTATTGCTGTGGTTTCAAGCAAATGCTTGACTCAGCTGCTGAGAAGCCAGGGCTGTCAATCACCAATCATTCAACACCACCACACACAAATGAATCCAGATAGCTGACATACAGAAAGTGGCTTGAATCACTGATTTTCTTAGGATATGTGGAAGGAAACCAAACAGTGAAGGGAATGCTATCCCATGGGGCTCCAGGCAAAAGAGGCTCGCAGATTGAGCAAATGAGACGATGAGCAGGGATGGTGTGGGCTGTCACATGTCATACATTTGTCTTAACTCCAATCTGCATCACATATGTCAATCAACTGCCCACAAATGCTGTTGACCAGCGGGTCAAGTGCATTGATCCACGTTGCAAGAACTTTACAGTAGTTCGGCCTCAGATCCTACAATAAGGGATGGTTCTGCAACACGATAAAGTTTCAAAAAGAGAAAAAAGACAGGCAGCCAATCAAGTGGCTAACACTCATGGAGTAGAACTTAATAAGAGAATTACAATGACTAATTTGTGTTTGGCTGATTTGATGCATGACTGATGACATGATACAGTGTTCTGTGGGAAACTCCCTGACACACAAGAATGTGTCATAACAAAGGATTGTAACTAACATTTTAAATCAAGTGCTCTCTTGTGCCAACAATCGCAGCTACTTTGGAATTGAAAAAAAAAAACATATGTTGAAATCACTCTTTCTCTCTGAGAGCAGTTCCAGTGTAGAATTCCCATTCCACCAAATATCTCCTTAAACAATAAAAAACAGACAAATCTCAGTATTTCCAATCTGGTGCTGGGATACACGACATGGTGTCAAGGCTCATTGATACCAAAAACTATAGGCTATAGCTCCCCTGGTTTGTCAAATGCAGAGGACTAATTAAGAGGCCACTGAGCAAAGCCACACTGACTTTTACAGACCTTATAAATCTATTGCTGGAGTGGCTCATTCAGAGTTCTGGTGTCAGAGAAAAGAAGGGAGTGAGTCAATGTTGACAGGGAAAAAGGGTTGGAAGGATAGTGAAGGGAGGTAAAAGGGAGAAGGCGTTGACCATGGGATGCAGGGAAGTTTGGGGGTAGGGTGGGCATTCTTCTCTTCTCCTTCAAAACCTGCCTGAGACAATAGGACTCACTAAGAGCCAAGGACCATAGGGTGTGATAAGGTAATGATAATGTAATGAGGACCAATCATGAGGCTGAGCTAAGAGGAGGGCCTCTTAATTTGTCTCTAGAGTGGTAGTTCAGTGACAGATTGATTGCTTTTTGTGAGAGTGAGGATATGACAAATGCTAAATGAATGCAGCACTGACAAGAAAGTAAAAGAGGATGAGAAACCATACATCTGAACATAAATGAAAAATAGAGAGGTCACCGGAACACAAGTTTTGCACAGAAAGTAATTATCATAATAAATTAGGCACAACTGAACTGATAAAAAAACAAAATAATGATGTTATTCATATACATAATGATGTTATTGTCCATGGCGAAAGGTGAAGTTGATCTTTTTCCTCTCTGTGCGATGGGAATGAAAAGCAGACTGTGGGATAAAATAAGCATCACCTACTCTATATTGATAGCTTCTTCAAGAGCTTTGGTGGCTTAAAACGTTTGCTTGTGCATACCCGTTTTTCACAGTTGCCCCTTTTTAGTCATTCAAAAAGAAACAATTTGCTACATTCATACATGACAAATCCATGCATGAATATCATAGCTGCAGGCTGTTTACCAATATCTAAATATATAAAAATCTAAATGATGCATTTTTCTTGAACGGCCATCAATAGTTTTTCATGGCATATTTATGAATATGGATGGATTTTTCTCACTCTGTTGCCTCTTGACTTTACACTGTAGCAACTGTGGCAACAGCGGTGTCTAATCAATAGTTTCACCTTCAATTTTGCCACCCAATAGCAGACAAAAGTAAACACAGCTTGGAAGAGCTTTTCCTGTGGCATTTAAGTTAAAAGAAAGATTAATACTGATAATGTAGTTTTAGAGCTGATTATTTTGCCTCTAATCAAGTCTAGACTTAGGTTACTGACTAAATGACAAGGTGAAACAAAAAACAATTCTGAACCAGAAACCTCACTTTAAAGAGTATTCATTATATACCTACTTCACCCTTAGTTCTGTTAAGTCCGTTTGACAACATACCTCAATAGTAAATTGTTTTCTCTTGAGCTTAAACGCCAGGTCTTTGTGGTCGGGGAGTTGGCTTGCCAGACAGTTGAGTTGAGGTACTTGGTGTACATGTAGCAGACCTGTGAAAATCAGAAAGAGTGGATTAAATGTAAGAAAGTTCAACAAAAAGTTAAATGTAGAAATAAAAATTAATAAATATGGCATCATATTACTCTAGTTCTCCCTGAACGGAAGAGTCCCTTCTTATTGACAAAGAAATAAAAAGTACATGGAGCCATTTTTTACATTCTGTATACAAACTAAATGATAAACTGCTAAGAAACATTATTAATCAATAAAATATTGTACATTTAAAAAGCTTGAAAATCAACACAATATGCAAATATAATGAAGAAAAAGGAGGCATATTTTTATTTTTGGTTAACGTTGTATGTAATTTAATAAAACAGCTTGCTAAGGCTGCACTTGATAGCTGAATGTAAACAAAAAATGCAGACTAAAAACTTGTAGACTAATATAAAAATGACGTTAAAAATAATCAATAGCTATCTGTGAACACGTCTTTTTATGAATTCTTATTTTTTACTCCTGCCCTCTTCCATGTATGTTTAAGTATAAGAAATGTGCCAACTACTGCCATCACACACAAACTAATACTTTCTGTAACTTTCGGTCCAATGTTTGAGGAGGTTCTTTAAAATACTCTGTCCTCTTAATCACATTTTCATAAAACTGTATTTTTACTGTAGAGTTGTGGTATAAATAGGCCTGAAGAGAAAATGAAAGATGGAGGGAGTAATGGAGAAAGGAAGACAGACAGAGAAAGTGGGGGATGGTGGGTTCTCTCTGTGCACTTGGGTGATTTCCCCTTGCCTGATTTGCAGTGACAGGCTTCCCAGCATGCTTTGAGCAGCCCTGAACTGCTGCCGCAAACACGCACGCACGCGCAACTGCGTGCACTCTCACACTTGCACCAGATGCGTTTGCACTCATGAAAACACATCAAAACAATTGTACACGTAGATGCATTTCATGACCCTACCAGAATTTCTCTTGCTGGTTAAACGGGGCAGCGTTATAATTTTAAAACAGGACATTCAAAGAATAGTTACTGTAAATTCTAATAGCTTTTTTAATTCGAGAAAAATGAAAGGGTACAACTCCTCTATGAACTTAAACCCAACTACCTTAACAATGTCAAGGTAACAGCTAATAATAGGATGGGGATTTAGAATAATACATGTTAGGGGATGAAGCAAAAAATGAATGTTGCCAATCTCATCCCAACCATGTGTCACAACCAGGGTCTAACCGGAGGAGGGAAGAGATGGGGGAAGAGAGAGGAACAACGCAAAACTGAGTGGGAGAGTTTGAGAGGCACTGCTAAAAATATCCCACTTGCTTATTCTGACCTTTATGTGCGGAGAGTGATAGAAAAGAGAAAAGTGAGCAGGAGAAATGGAAATGATAAAACTGGGCAGAAAAAGTGATGGAGAGCGCAGAAAAAAAAAACTATGCTGCCCTCCCTTCTGTTGTCTTGGTTTCTCTCTCATCCGTCCCTTACCGGCATTCTCTCACTACTGAAAGCTTTGCCCTCCATTTATTAGCCGAGCATGCTGGCCATGGAGACATTGAGCGAGGGATGGAGAGATTGAGGCAGAGAGGAAGAGAGAGTGATGGTGAGAATATCGATTCCCCAGTGTTGGTCTGCTCTGCTCCAGAGCCTCAGGGGTATGGGACTCGGGATGGAGAGTGGGCGAGGCGAGAGGGAGAGAGGCTCTGCTGGAGGGGGGGAGGGAGGGATGGAGGGGATGAGGGTGCGAGGGAGAGGGGGTACAGCGTGGCAGCTGAATCCCCCCCGGCCTGTCTACTGAGGAGCACGTCTGATTGAGCAGCAGCAAACTAACACGCACTGACAGCCTGGCCTGCAAGGGGGCTGCCCTGCCTCCATCCACAGCCCAGCCCCAGCTTTAATGCACTGTCTCTGTGTGTGTGTGCATTTGATGGAAAAAGGACAGAAAGATAAGCAAGTGTGTGTTCTTACCATGGTAGTCTTTGTAGAGAGCGTTGGCCTCTCTTTCTGAACCTTTGAATGATTCCAACGCAATGGCATTGTCACACAGCCTGGTTATGCTGCCCATTAGAGCTCTGTCCTGTAAGATGGAGAGAAATGAAGACTGAAGGAAGGAGAACGCAAACGAGAGGACATGGGCTAATTAAAAACCTCCTGACGGGCCATCAGTGTTGCAATTAAATTAGGTCATCAGTGCCTGTGGCCAGGTCACCTCAGCCTATGGCTTTGGAGCGTGTGATGAGGTATAAAGAGGAAAACACTGATAGGAGGCGCACAGGTGATGTCAGGGCATACGGATGGACATATGCTTTTCATCAGTCATACATCCAGAAATGTGACATGGGGGATATTCAGGGAGCAACAAGCTGACTTAATTCAACTTCATCAAACACCACCTTTGACAAAAAGGCTAACGGCTGGTGCACAATCTCAAACCTGTGCACAGCCGAACAGGAGAGAGGTGGAGATGCAACATGGGCTCGATGAGGGGAGCTCCCCCTACTGGTGAGGTCAGTGACTTGACAAAGTGAGACAAATAAGTAGTGAGGACAGTCGATAATAAAGAATGAGGGAGTAATATACAAAAGGATGGAGGCAGTGGGTAGAGTGGGGGGAATGTAAGGGAAGGAGTGAGAGGGACATTGGGACAGAGGGAGAGGGAGAGTCCTGCATTATTAATCCCTTTTCCTCCTGAATCATTCACATCCTTCTTTCTGTGTTGGCTGCCATCGCCTAATGCAGTTTTCATGCATTCATGTCTTTCCACCCCTCTTTCTTCTTCCTTTTCATTTTTGTCCTACTTTTAAAGAATGCATATCCTGCCTGTCAGTACCACCACCACTCAGAATATCTTAGGTCAGCCTTGTGCAGTAATTAAAGCCATTGTAAGAGTTTGGATATGACAAATTATTCACAACATTAATGGCAAAGTGTGACCAAGGTGTCTGTGTGAGTGGTATTCCGACTAAAACATTATACTTGCTGTTTTGTGATGCCCATATAGTGAATATTTAAAAAAAGAGAACAGGCTCATTTGCAAAGAGTCAAAAGTTTTAAAGTCAATTAAATCCCAAGTGTCCACCGAAAGCTGCTTGGTATACAGGCAGCAGGGCAGAATGAGGTCAGGACTTCCTGAGGTGGTCATAGAAAGGCTCATCTTGACTGTGTTGCTGTTCTTATTTCTAATTTAAGGTAGGGTTAATCATGAGTTACTTTGATTAAGATAGCTCATTTCGCTCAGATTCCATCAAAATAAAAGCATGAAAACAACCTGAGCCTCACTTGATCAACACTGACTGACAGGTCACAGTGAGGGGGGCAGAGTTAGCCTTAATCTCTAATATCTTAGCCAGCAAATGCACATTCCAAATAAAATAGACAGAAGTGTTACAAGATAAGTATGAGGACAACAGTTAAGTATACTTGTGTATAATTACTATTGTCATTTTGCAGTGTTAGGCTTCAATGACTTTCCTCGTTGTGATTTACATTACTCTGTATGAAAATAACTTTGAATTAAGTCACAAATCTGAATATAGTTAAACTGAAAAAAGAAATCAGGCTACACTAATCTATTTCTCACAGAAGACCTGACAACCAGATCTTCTTGTTCTAAGCCTAAAAGTGAGTCTTAAGACTTCCAAAAGGCTTTATGTTTTGTCTTTTTAGCCTGCTGGTGCCGTTGGATCGCGTAAATGTTTTCATGCAACATATCAAAACAACATGTTGATGTGAACTGATGCAGGCCTCAGGCAGTTCACTTACATTTCACTGTGACTGGCTGCTGAGCATTGTGAACGCGATGTTAACGTGGGACTTTTTCAATACTTAAAGCTTCAATTCTGCCACATATTTACAAAACAATTCATGTGATACATTGGTTTAAATTGAGAGATGTTTTTTAAAGTAGTCATTTACACTTGCCCAACTAAGTGGGATAAACAGTAATTTGGATTTTACTTTATTCAAGAAAAACTTCTTTTATATTTTTACTTTATTAAATATTTTACAGACTAGTCCCTCCCTTCTGTTTCAGCAAAGTTCTGTTCAACTTGCGCAAACCGACCATCATCTTTGTAGTCTGTTCGAGAGCTATTTTTTTGCGCAGAAGAAAGGTATCCTTTCTTCATTGCTGGTTTTTGCCTTTTGTTTGGTGTTAGAAAATCCTCAAGTTCGTTTCTTTTTTCGCGAAAAAAAAAAAATCAACAATAAATTCTCAATTTCAGAGTGTAGTCAAAAGTATTCAGACCTCAGCACAAAAGATCTAAATTGGAATTGGTTTGGAACAATAAAAAAATCAAGCTGCTCAGCCAGACTGGTGACGAAGGCCGCTGGCCAGAAAGGTAACAAACCAATGATCACCATGAGTGAACCCAAGTCCATCCATCCGTTTTCTTTACCCACTTATTCCAAACAGATTTGCAGGGGGGCTGGAGCTTTTCCCAGTCGTCATTGGGCAAGAAGCAGGGTTCATCCCGGACAGGTCAACAGTCCGTCACAGGGCCACACAGAGACGAATGGGACTAACAACTGTGCATGCTCACGCTCACACCAAAGGCCAATTTAGAGTCACCAATTAACCTAACATGCATGTTTTTGGATGGTGGGAGGAAACCCAGAGAGAAACTCAATACAGAAAGGTCAGTGAATACCTGAATAACTATGAAACCATAAGAAACACAAACCCTATATTTGATGGAACCATCTGTCTGGAATTCACAACACTGTCTATAGCTGAAAGAGGGAAATCTATCCATCTACCAGATAACACCCCCAAAGTCAAACATGGTGGTCACGTCATAATACTGCGGGGGAACCTCGCAGGGACTGGGATGTAGGACGGGCAAGAAAAAGGAACAAAATAAAATAATACAGAATCCTGAAGCTAGCAGCCGAGAAAACAAAATTTGCTTCAGGATTATGCTTTTCAAGGCCTTGTCCAAATCTAAACTTGAAACAAAAAAGGTCATTTTTGGAGACACTCAAAAATGGCTGTGTACACCATGCACTGAGTCAGTAGGATTATTCCAATGATTTCCTGCTACTGATGCCAATGTCGCTTCAACAAGTAGCACACGATGGTGCAGAGTACTCCTGTGAATTGGACATTTCAGTGTTGTAATTTTAATAGAAGACTTCAATAAAAAAAAAAAGAATCAATCATAAGATGAGTCTGATGCATATGAAAAAAGCATCTGGCACTTTTTTCCCCTTGTGTGTGGACTGGGTGTGGTTCCAGGATAAAGAACGATGATGGGCAACCTGGCTAGTACAAGACTACTTAATGTTTCAGATGGACTGTGGCATTGTGCTGCTGTGAGGAGGCTTTCAGTGACTCGCTCAGCTTCCCAAGCTGCTCAATTATGGATAAACTATAGTGGAATACTAGCAGTTCGCTAGTTGGTCAAGAAAAGGCTGTCTCGAAAAGCTACTAGTCTAGACAGTCTTCCAAAGGCCACACTTCCTTAACTCAACTAATAATCTATGCAATTCCAGGGCAAAGCAGTCCCTGTTATGAAGTCATTTACTAAATGATTTAAGGCACTACTGGTTTCAGCTTGAAGTGAGCAACTCCCATATGTTGGGGTTGACATCTGACCAATTAAAATATCTTTCTTAAGACACCAAATGAAGTAAGATTCGCAATGTTAAGCTAATCATAAGGTCATAACATAACAGCCGCTAATTACATCCATGTTGGCTTAGTCACCAAACACCTGATTCAGTCCAAAAAATGTCCCCCTCTTCTCATTCCCATCTCATTCACTTCTCTCCCCAGGGTACAGAAGGGGGGAGGAGACAGATTAAGGGTTTGGAAGCCTGGCCAGAGTGGGACAGGGGGACCGCTCCCACCACAGCTGACATCTGCTAGTTAGCCACTCTACCTTTTTTGACTAGGCCAAAGCCGCTGTGTGCTGAGCATATAGGCCTGGAGCCAGAGCGTGTTGTGACAACACAGCTGTTCTTCAAGTTAAGCACTGACCTATATCTTTGAATAAAGAGATAACAAAGTGTCAATACTCTTGTGAATGAGCACTCCAAGAGTGGTTAAAGTGTGGCCAGGTTAGTTCAGAAGAAAGTCTCAGATGGCCATTGTGGTGAGTGCGCCTCTATGCTGGACTATCTGGGGGGGAGGCTGTGGTTCGCCATATGCCTCAGCAGATGACTCCACCTTCACACTGAGAGGCCAGACTGGACACAGACACATGCACGCGGACTAACAACCAACGCCCCCCCCCCCACCCCCAACCCCCACTCCATCCACAAAAACAACCAGAGACACAACTGCAAGTAGCAATATTTCAAATAGTATAAAAGGCCACATTCAGTCCCACACTTTGAGCAAGAATAAGTAGATGGGGGATATGCAAGCAAACAGATTTTCATGTTTTTTAATGATGCGCACAATCAGGTGGGATGTGTGAGGGTGGACGAAGACGATACTTGGAGGACCTCAATCATACCAGGGTGGCATTGAAAGACTGGGTCATAAGGGGGGGGGGCAGAACAAAAGACGTATGCCTACTCTCCACTAACAAAACAAGGCAAATCAAGAGTCCATGGCCCAAACATCTACCCATGAATAAAAGATTCTGCCTCCTAATTTTTAAATCCATATTACTGATATTGATTATTGGGGGTACATTTGTCTGGGGGAGTGATGTTTTGGACACTATTCATTAGTTTCACACTTGCAAAAAAGTATGTGTGAACTCGCGACATGAGTCAAACAGTATCTTACCTGAATGAGATGAGAAGGTACAGTAACTACTGCAACAGACAGAGATGATCTCAGCAAGGCACGTAACCCATAGAGAAAGGTAGTCAGGGCGTGTCTGTGTTTGGGGTTGTCATGGCAACACAGATCATCACCCCAAAGAGCTGAGCCAAGAGAGTGAAGCCCAACACGCAGGATGTTGCGCGACTTTGACTAGAAGAGGTTAAAAAAAAAGAAAAAAAAGAAAGGGGTCAGAATAGTGTAATATGATCAAAAATGAAAGAAAATGTGTGACAATTTACTGAAGTTCACGTACAGAGCAGAGCAATGCAACATTTACCCATATAGAACGCACAACTCTGAACACAGTTCAATAACTGCTTTAGAATAGTTTCAGAAAGTCTCCTGTCTTGGGTTATACTGCCAAACTCAGGGGAGCGCCCGAGTGGACAGTCTGCTCACTAGCACAGACGATAGGAACACGGTGCCCAAACGTGACTGGACACAAGTGCCCAATCACAGAAGCCATCTGACACACGCACAATGGACCTGTCAGACAGGCTTCCAATATGGCCGCCACCCAGAAACCCCAGCACATTCTTGGCACAACAGTGATGCTCTGCAGCCAAGGGGGCCTGGGTAAGGGTGGAGTGGTCTTGCCTTGAAACCCCCCTACCCCACCACAAGGGATCAACTGTAACCTACTTTCTTGAGGACAGAGAAAAACTGGCCAAACAGTGGTGGGATATATATCACTGACCCTCAGAGAAAGGAAGGGCCTGTCTAAGCTGTGAGAGGTTTTTAGCCTTTAGTTCAATTGCCTTTCAGCTGGAGTTTCTTTAGGATGGCTACTGATTGCTGAGGTGAGAGCCAAGAGTGATTAACAAAGCCCTGGCTTGAAATCTGCTCACTTTTCTCCGTCTCCAGCCTTTACTTTTTTCTTTCTTTAAACCTCCCCCTCTATTACCACAGCCCTCCCAAAATCTCCACCCCACCCCCCGCTGCTTCCGCTCCCAACAGTATGACCTAAGCTTCGTCTGAATCTGGATGAGAATCACAGGGATCTAAAAAAAATAAACGCCATTGTCCGAAGGTGGTTTTCAGTGCTCGCACATAACTTCCCAAAGTACTGGTCTCTTTGTGCGTCTTACTATAAAGGATGAAAAATATGTTCGTTTTAGTGACATATCATCTTTCTGTATGCATGCTGTCTAGTCACAATTCTGGTTGCTTTGTTTGGAAGGCTTTTCCTACTAAAGGCTTTGAGAGCAATAGAATTAGAAATCTATTTCTGTGTCTGAAGCCCAGCAAGGGGCAACTGTGGTAACAAGACTGTTGCCGTGGCAACATCAGGATAGGAGGCCAAACTTATCTCCTATAGTTTAGCCTATAGAAAAATCAGGGAACTGAGCCAGCAGGGCCCAGCCAAGGACCTGAGGCCTGCCATATAGACTACAAGTCTGGAACCACAACCTAATCAAACAGTGTTGGTGAAGACCCCTGCTGCCACCACTTCCCCACTCATCTGAGAGACAAAAAAAAATATACATACAATGGGAGACTCGTCTTAGTTCCAGTGTAAAACGCAGTTTACATTTAATCTGTGTAATCCCTTTACATTTCCTTCCCAGCATAATGAAAAGTTCCCGACTACAGGCTAACAAATCCCTGCGAACACTCTTTTATCATTTTCGTTCCAATGCCCATGTCACTCTGCTGGTCCACATTCCTGGACTGTGCCAACAGTATGTCATGCAGTCACACCGCTTTAATGATGTCAGCAGTTAAGCTGGTGTTTGAGTGACAGTGCTTCAGGAAGGAAAGTGGGGGGTGGACGAGCTAAGTCCTGTGGTGTGCGACAGGCGGAGAGGTGGCTCCAGGTGATGAACAGACGGGTCACAAAAATTGGGTGGATAAGTGCACGAACAAAATCATACATTTAGCAGTTTTCATGCTCTTGTAATGAAAAATATTGAAATCATATCCATTGTTGTGTATACTGTGTTCGCAGAAAAATTCACGGCCCAGGGGAGAACGAGAATAGACATGCATGGATTTTTCAGAACATTCTTATCTAGAAAAATGTTTATCTCAAGATATAAAAAGAAAGTATGCAGTCAGGACACACAGGAGAGCACAAAAGATGGGGACAAACACTCAAGAACGCAAAGGAATAATCTTCTATCGCATGTTGTATATAACACCTTCAATACACAATAATTTTACAGGACTTTCTGCCTTAAGTGAGATTAAAGGGAAAACATCTGAACACCTGGTAAATAGCAGCAGCTAGTCAAAAATGTTTAATGAATAATGTATCTTTATTCGCAAGGCAGCATGTGAATGTAAATTAAAATGCACGTCTTTTGTGTGCATCCTGAGTATGTGTGTGTGTGTGTGTGTTTCACTAATGGTAGCAGGTGTCTGTAGTAATTGATGCTCTTTGACAAAACTACAATAAATAAAATCAACAAATCAAAAGACAGATCCACAAACACAAAAACAAAGGAAACTAGGGGGAATTTTGTAGAATTTTTGTATCGTCAAAACTGTCAAATTTAAACAAATTTAATTGACAGATAATTTTTAAAATACCAATATAGACATAAAGCAACACTTTGGAAATTTCACTTGAACTTTGCTGGATGTGTGGATTAAGAGGCCTTTGTGTAGTTTTTCATGTTTTTTTTTCTCGTTCAAATAAGTTTCCACTGAAAAACACGTTGTTTGTTTAAATGACTGGAAATGTGTCTTTCAAAAAGGTTGATGTAAATAGAACTCATATAAGACTGCATTTAATTTAAACACAAAGAAAGCATTGGATTGATTCTGTTCTTACCATAGGGACAGCAAGGTCAAAGCCCTCCCTGTGTATGACCTCCTGTAGGGACTTCAGCATTGCAGAATAGGACTCAAGCATGGGACTGGAGTGAACACAGGACAGATTGGACACGATGAGCCAGGTAGAGAACTTAAAATTGTTCCCTAAAATGTGTAAATCATCACTGAGACCATTTGGAACAAACTGGGCCAAGCTTATCACGGCAGTAGCCTAATATTCTCTGACTGCAGCATGTTCCTCCTGACTGTGCTTTTCTGGAGCCACCGAAGCAGACAGATGATCCATATCAAGAGATCCAATTAATTTATTTGGTTGATTAAATTACAACATGACTGGTTCTCTGTCAGCTCCCCGAGGATCTGATTGTGCCGAGACAGACAGACAGATGAGACGGGCTCAAACATACACACACAGAACAAAAGATGAGATGGAGGATTAATGGGCTGATATCTAAAATTAACAGAGAACAGCATTTTGGTGTTTAATCAGGGGTAAGATGTGCTTTACTGACAAGAAGCATAAAGTACCATCAGCCAAACATTTAGTGACAGTCAGGGGATGGAGCCCTTCCTGAGTTTATACGATGGCCAATAGAAATGTTAAACCCATCGTTTTACACAGAACCCTCCATTTAAGAACGCCCCGCCATTGTAATGACCACTCTGTAGGGACTCACAGTGGGCTGCTCTGTCACTTGTCAATTCAACCTGCGGGCTACTAAGGCTGATACACATAGGTTGGTCACACGCCAATAGTCCTGCATAAAGAACAGAAATACACACTTGTGTTGATTACACTTGGCCAAGTATATCCATGTACTCCATTTCAGTTATTCAGCCCAACAATGGTGCCTCCTGACCCTGCTGTGGCTAATGATAGAGCTGGATTGGTGAAAGAGGGACACCTACCCTCTATGGCCTCTCTGCCCATGCACCAGCTCTGAGGTAGGGGGCTGGGATGGTGTGACATGCGGTTGAGCGGGAGGCTGCCTCTGGTTGGCAGCTATTGTGTGAGACAGCATTGTATTTTATCTACCCCTACTGAGCAACACTCATTCAGGTACCAAAGAGGTCTAGGTGCTTAGCTACAGGGGCTAGTGCGTCAGCTAATTAGGATCATGCACAAAGAAGCTTCTTTATCTCTGCGTTCCTCTTTGAGAGAGGAAAGAAAGGAGGAGAGAAGGGGATGCTTGATCTTAAACAACAGGATCGGTATCACCTAGAGAGCAATTTGTGCCAATTATGCCTTCAAGTGAAACGGAGCAATTTAACAGCTAGGGTATCAACATGGGGCTGTGGACACGTGCAAGGGGAGTAGCCTGCTTTAGGAGTTTGTGTGGTACATGCGCAAGTGTAATATGCCCAGTGTGTGTGTCTGTGCGTGTATTTGTGTCAGGGGCTTGGGCGGACCTCGGGCACAATGCTGCGGTGCAGGTGTAGTTTCCAGCTGTTAGAATGTCTGTAAGATCCATATCCCATGCACACGCTACCACGCCAGCATTGTGCCACTCTCCTTAACTGCTACGCAACACAAACCGAGTTTTCATTTTGTGTTACCCATTTGGCATCATTTAGCTCTGAGATCACATCTGACATAATAGACAGTGCTCAGCACTTTGACGCAAACTACAAACCAAATACCAGCAACATTTACTATGTTTATACGGGTGCTCCGTTAAGCAGTTTCTGTTTGCTGATATAAAGAAGGAGGGATTCTCTAAAGCCTCCTCCACATCCTCTGTGCTCCAGATTGCTGTATTTACCCAGAGTGTGTGAGTGTGCCCTTGTGTGTTCAGCAGCACTCTGAGTAAAGAGCCTGCATGACCTCTGAACCCTAAGTACACTCAACGCAGGAAAAATCAAACAGACGCTGAGCAAACAAGACCCTTATTTGAATAGACATACGCAACCTTTCCAAGAGACTGAATGACTTGGCTGATGGTTAGCAACTTGAAACAGCAGATTAAGCAGGCAGATTTGAACTGATCTGTATCATTTATCTAAAGTGAGATTAACACAGTTGTTTGGCATTTAATACACAAAAGTTTTTGTGAAACTTACCAAAATGAACTAAAGTAAAGCTTTAATAAAGTTTCAAAAGAAAAAGTGAACTGAACTCTAACACTAAAGTCTTACTGTATTTTGAGAGCAACTACATATAAAATATTTATTCTGTTAGAGCTAATATAAGTAATTGAAGAGCCAGGCAATTAAAAGAAACGTGAATGACAGAGGAGTTTCAACAACATTTTAACAGTATTTGGTCATTATTAAACTAAATTCACATTAAATTGTCTTCAATTGCAGTGTTTTATGGTTTATTTCTATCTCGTCTAATTCAGTTAATCAGTTTTTTAAAAACTTTTTTATTTTTGATATCTAGAACTCCTCATTATTCATGAGCATTATTCAAAGCAACTGTGTTTGAAAGCTATATAATTGCTTTAATTTGATGAGTTATTTGAAATAAAGACATCACTCAGACCCCGGGCTGCACATGTTGTCATGTTGTCATTTCTGTACAAGTGTTCTGTGAACAATGCCACGTTTACTTGCATGTGTTCTGGTTTTGTGTTCTGTTGGGTGGATGATGTCATGTTTGTGTACCTGTGTGCACTGGACGGTGTCTCATTGGTTTCTGTGCATTCTGTGGATGATGTCTTGCTGTTTTACCTGTGTGTGTTTGATGAATGGGCGTGCTGTTCTGAAGGGTGGAAGCGGTGGCACTTGGCTCCTTGGCGAATTTCTGGATCCATGGTTTTTGAGACGTCATAGTAGTGCCCAAACCGGGACGAGGATGCCAAAGCGCTCTGGAGGGTCAGGGCATAAAAGGAATACTCGGTTAAAGAGATACGGATAAACGTCATTCTAAAATGTACCCGACATCGCAACATGCTTTTTAATCTTTAAATAAATACTGTGAATGTATTATTACAAATGAAGCAACACTTGCATGTGCCTTTCTAACAAGTCAAAGGAATGGGTTTGGTAACACTATGGCAATGCAATTGCATTGTTTAAGGGTCATTCATCAACATTCTTACAGAACAGAAGTTAAATAACCACTAGGACTATGCTCTTAATCATTTCTTCACATAAATGTCCACTTCTGGCTGTGAAAGCGAACGTGTCAGGGAAGCAGGGGAAGACGGATGTTTTCCTGCAGCTGAAAGAGAGAGTTTTAGCTTTTCTCTCTTGGTGAAACCAGGGATTCCATTGTTAGAGGGGCCCTTAATCTACTCCTAATCTGGATTAGGGCCCCCGGTGTGTCCCTCTCCCGGCAGAACGAGGGGGTCACCAGGGCATGGGGGTCAGGGGCTCATCTTCTCTTTGTGAGCTAGGCAACCCGCTTAGCGTTCCATCCCCGCCCTGACGGCCTCACCTTTGATCTGATGTCTTCATCGCAAGAACGACACAGTGGGCTATGGTAGCAGAGGTGTGTGTAAGGGGAAAGTAAGCGTTGACTCTCAGGGTGAATTTGGGATGCAAATCCTCTGGTGGGGCTTACTAGTAGTTTGTAAAGACGATTTTACAGGGGAAGGGGGAGAGGTGAGGAAAGTACATAGATATAAAGAAGTTTCCAGGGAGAGAGAAAGAGGGAGAGGATCCCCAGGGACACACTGTGTGCTGTTAATCCACATAGCGATATGGATTATAGACCAACGGGGGTAGACTGCAGAGAAATAGAAGGGGAGGGTCACCGCTCCTCAAAGCGGAAGAAAGAGTGTAGAGTTGCCGACCCTAGCAGGGGGAAAGGCAGGGATTTGGGAGAAGACAGAGGCGCAGGTCTGGGTCATAGGGTTGAGCGAGCAGACATGTCAATGCACAGGCTGCAGAGTATTCTTTTTTCCCAGGCTAAGCAGGGGTGCAAGTGTGTGTGTATGTGTGTATTTGGGTTGGGGAGCAGTGAAAAGCCTACCTATTGCCAGCTAAGTGTGAGTAATCTGGTCCAGCTCTGAAAAGAGAGACTGAGGCCTCATTCAGTCCACAAAGGAGTTTAGAAGCTGATGGATTTAGTGGTCGAGACAATTGTCAAATCACTAAAACCAGAAAGCCAGTACTGTCCATTCTTATTACATCATGAGGAGAGACACATGTTGGGTTTTTTAATGACAGATATCGTTACAAAGGTACTTTGTCTGTAAATAGAAAAAGATTAATTTGTGAAAAACAACAGGCAACATGTTGCATGAAGTAAATTAATCTGATTACCTGTACTTTAGGAAGATTCTGGTAGCGCCAGGCAATCTTCATTGTATCCAAACTGTCCTGAGGGTCACAAGACAGTCTGGGCTGCTCCATAGGTTTGGGAATAGCAACATCATCTAAGATGGGTGAAGGCAGTTCCTGTGAAAAATAAAAAAATAAAGATCAATTTGATTAAGTTAAACATTTTTACTTTAAAAGGAGAAAACAAATCCCTTTCACAGAGATTATGCAAATAAGGCAGCACACCATCCATTTATATTCATTTTAAAATGTTCCTCCAAAATTTCATGAAAAATGATAGGCAATCTATTTGTTTCACTAATGGATAAGCACAGTAACTTAAAACATTCAGACCTAAAACTGTGTTTAAAAACAACATACATTAGATATGTAAAAAGCTTTTATCTTGAGTGACTCACTTTCTATTTATGTTTACACATTTTTCATCACTCCAGGTCATAATGGTCATAAAGTCACCAAATATTTCTCCCTCTGCTGTCAGCTGACATCTTGGTGTTCACTATTGTAATGCATAAAATCCAACTTTAGCATCTAAGGATTACCATATCGCAAACGTAACTGTGAAAACACTAAATGATGTGATATATCCCCACTGGGACTCCCCCTCTCTTATGAAGTCTTTGATATGCAAACATAGGGTGAGGCTATGACCCCTCCCACTATCAATCAGTGGGAGAGAGGCCCTCCTTCTGTATGCTGGGTGGCAGGCAGCTTCTGGGGCTATGGTCCTCTTCACAGATTGATACGTCGGGAAACATTTCAACAATGCCACAACCATGCCACCCTCGACCTCTCAGATACCCCTGTTGACCCTGACACATGTTAAGGAAAGCTGTGTGCATGCATCATACAGTTGGAGCGTCTTCGTATTATGAAAAAATGCTCTAAAGTTAGTTTCCTGCCTTTTATAACTACATAATGAAAGAATCAAATAATTTTTTTCTGATCGTGCTAAAAGAAGATGTGGTGGAACTGTAATTGCATCTTTGTGACCGACTTGTTACAAAAGATCTTACTTTATTAAACCTTTACTAAACTCAGTTTTTCCTCATATTTTTTCCTCATTCGTAACAGTCCACGGGACCTCCTCACATACCTGTAAGATGTCATCAGGGTTATCTTGAGCCGCTGCCACGAAAAGTTCATGTCGACACACCACTCCTTCTGCCAGAAAGTACTTCAAAATCATGCGAGAGTAGCTATCATACCGGTCCTCCTCTGACAGACGGAGAGAGAGAGAAAGAGAGAGAGAGGGGAAAATTCAATCTTAAGCATATATTTCTGTGGTAAAACTGTTTTAGAAAAATAGTTTGAGACAAATCAGTTGTCTCTGTCCTAATTCAAAGACCTCTCCACACATCCAGCACCTCGTGGCCACATCACAGGTGCTGACTGTAATTGATGTAAGGGCCACCTTCTGGATGGCCTTTGTGGGCAGCCCAGCACAAAAGCACAAGTGTTGTTTTGTGATCTGCCTACCAAAGTGGACAGATGACATCTTCAGCCTAGTTGTTGGACTATTAGCAGCATTCCTGTCTGGTTTCGCTCATCATATGCCCGACCGGCAACCGAAGTATGAGGTAGACACCTGCCTTAAGCATTCACCTGAGCCCTCTCACGGAACAGAGAAGCACCTGCGTGGTCAGGACAACTGATAACCTGAGAGGGATCAAGATAGAAGCTGTGTTCAAAATGCTTTCTGACTTGAATCTTCCTGCTTAGTCTCTACAGTGTGACGGCAGTGGCCTGCAAGTGAGTTTGTTTCACAGCGTCAAACCCAACTTTGGGGAATGACATTAGCATCATCATGAAGAATGTCTCTGGAATTAGATGGACTGGCAATTGTTTCTTAACTCCACACATACTTTTCCAAATAGTCTTTCTATTTGCACACAAAGCAGCCACCCAGCCATCACCCACCCCAAACTAACAACACAAAAAGAGAGAAACAGAGAACAGGAAAAGCTTGCATCATCACCATGAAAGTCGGCCGAGCAGGCCACATAACTCTGCCCAGCAAGCTACTGCTGCTTCCTGTCACCGTCACCATTGTGTAAAGATTTCATAGGCCTTTCTTCACAGTGACAAACAGTGGGCACATGGACAAAAGGCGGCAGTGGCAGTTAAGGTAATGGGCACACAGCTGACAGCTTGGGAATGACATCTTGACGTGTCATCCTCGAACATCCAGAGAATTCCTCCCTCCTCCCACCTTCCTGGTCTATGTCCTCACCTACGGACTTCGGGTAGCCCAGGAAATTCCATGGCTCTTCAATTTGTTGTCGGTAGGGCTCCCTGTTCTCTTATTGATGGGTTTCTAGGTCAGCAAGCCTTTGTGGCTTTCAGCAGGCCCCACAAAGACTCCCAGATGGGCCCTCTCAAGATGGGGCCTATTGTAGTTGTGTTTCTATGGGAGCCTTACAAATGGAACCTCCAGGAGTCATTAGGCTGTTGAGGCAGGGGGTATGAGGAGGGGGCAGGAGATGGTGGGATATAGGCGCAACAGGGGGTGGGGGACGGTCATATCTTTAAGGCAGATCAGTCACTCTGGACAGTCATGGGATGTTTTTTTTTTTTTTTGCTCATTCTGACTAAGATTTGATAAAGGGAGGGGCAAGGGGTACCTCTTCATTTGCCTTCAAACAAGGGAGTAGGAGTGCAAGAGTCCTGAATCATATCTGCTAAAGCTGCAGGGGGAGGAGACAAAATATCTAGGTCAGAATGTTTCCACTTGCAAGTGTTTGGTCTGTAAAGTACTAGCATCTCTACACAGAAGCTCAGCTGCACTTAGTAAATGTGGAGGGTAAAGAAGTGAAAACAGACATTTAATAAGATTGAAAAAACCATACAAAATCTGAAAATAGAGCCGGCAGGAAATGAGCCGTCCCAAACTTTATCTTCCAGGCTTGACTGCCTGTTTTCTGTTAATTCCTGATTCCTGTTTAAAATGTTGCAGCATATAACGGGAGCTGCCATTTCTTAATAACTGTCAAATACTTTTTGGGGCTTCAAGTGTCCAGTACAACTATTCCATCCATCCATTATCGTAAGCGCTTATTCCCCTAATGGGGTCGCAGGGAGAACTGGAGCCAATCCCAGTGGTAGTGCAACTATGAAGAATCACACAAATAAAATAGATGCATAAGTGTCACAGAGTGACATCACTAACACTCTTTCTGTTTCCCTTCTTTTTAATCTAAAGTCCTTTCATTGTTCTAAAAATTGTGACCGAGTCATCTGGCTTGCAGCATCCCCCTATGATTGTGTTTGGTTTATGATTAATATTCTTAACATGTACACTGAAATGATTTTGTACTTGTAAAGATATAAAATATTAACTTGTCAAACAAAACAAATTAAACGTAATGCTTTTAATGCGTCTCCATTTGGGAACATTAACCTAAAGGAATTAAGCCATAAATGGTCAACATAATAACAGCTGGGAAGCTTTGTTCCCCCACTTGCAAAAACCTAGGAGATGAGAAATTTTCAGACAGCAGCCATACTGGACTGATCCCCGTCTGGATGACAAATCAGGACGGACAGCCCAAGACACTTTAAAGGCAGACGATGACCAGTCTGATAATTTTATGTCTGTGTCTCACAAACAGGCCATCATGGCTAAAGGGGCAGACTGTAGGAGATGACTGCCTCAAACAAACACAAACAAACACACACACACCAAACTCCTCATGTACCACCCACCCACACACACACACACACACACACACACACACACACACACACACACAC
>CAJRST010000001.1:14247798-14319845 GCA_907169785.1 Menidia menidia | reverse complement strand
CACACACACACACACACACACACACACACACACACACACACACACACGCACACACACCCACTCAAACAAACAGAGACACATACAGCACGGAGAGCGCAACACCATATTTTTTGAGACAAACACAAGAGAGTGCACACGCACGCATTTCACCTTTACTGTGTCTCTCATTACCAGATGAAACCAACCGTACAATGATTCACAAAATGGAAGGGAAGAACGCATTAGTGTGTAATCACTGACTCCTGCATCGATTGGGGGGATGAATTAAAGGGCAAAGCAATATCATCAGTTGGTATAGGCCTTGGCTACGCACAAATTACAGCTTCAAGGGGAAACATGACTACCTTAACCTCACTGTCCACCAGTGCATATAGCCTGGCCTACGATGAATGATAATAATAATAATAATAATGTATTGGGAGACATTTATGTAGCTGGAAAAACCACTTGCTATTTATGTTATTCTGAAAACTTTTACAAAACATCTGCATATGGGCATGTTAATTAAGAATCATGGCAAGAGTGTGAACACCTGGGAATCTATCCGGAGATCCTCAGGTCATTAGTCTATTTGCTAGTCTGCTCGAGACTACCATACGACCTGTAAAGACTCTGTAAAGAGGGATGCAGTGTTGTACTAGGATGATGAGTTACTGCTATCAGTTCTGGCAATACAGTAGATATCTGGTAGTAGTTGAAGTAGTCTTCAATTTTTTATTTATTTTTTATTTCCAGAAGTTCTTTAAGGATTTAAAGCAGGTATGGCTTCATTTAAAACTGTATTCTGAAACCTGAAGGTATCCTGGTAAAAAATAGCTTTATTTCCCCCTGCAATAGATTTGTGGCACATCCAGGGAGAGCAGCCTCTTAACTGGGATAGGGGCCATCTTTTAATGTCTAAACCTGAGGCTCAACATTATGATGCGAGGTTGCACAGGAGGAGATACACCTACCTTATAAGCCAAAAAATACCAGCTCAAGCTACTGTAATCATGCACCATATTCAGCCATGTGTTTTATTTGTTTCTCCCTTGATGGGTTGCAAATCAGGTTTACACAGATGAATTAGCCATTGCAGAGTCTAGACCAAAACCCCACTGAGAATCTTTTGGAAGTACTTGACAATCATTAATACGAGGCTTTGGTAAAAAAAAAAAAAACTGGATAAACTTGAATGAGGTGACATTTAATTGATTTTACCACGTAACTGTAAATGTATGTCATAGTCAAAGCCAAAGGTGGATGAAACAACTATGACTTTTATTTGACATGGGAGAGTGTATGCTCTTTACTTAGCTGGGATTTCTGCAATGTTATTTACTGTAGTAATAATATTTTTATCCTCTATTACTGACATTGTGGAGGTCCGAAGTCTTCTTTTAAGTAATCTATGACATGCTGATTTGACCTTTCCTAATGTGCTTATTATCACTTTGATGGATAAATTTAACTTTTGCTGCATTAGGATGGAATGGAATTTTAAAAAGATCTGCTTTGGTTGCACGTTGATGATTTACAAGAAAATTCCCAAAGGACCCACTTAGACTCAACTGTCATGATTTATAAGCCGATATAACTTATATATATAGTATTCTGCTTAACCATCGACATTATTAGAGTTTATCTTCCAAAAATCAATTTACAGCAAATACAATTCTCCCTTTGCCTCCACAAAAAATACTTTACTTATACACAGTGTTGTCTGCAGATAAACTTTCTAATGAAATTTAAATATGAAAAACTCAAAGTATGGACTGTATTAACCATAAAGAATAATTCAAACTGATTTCAGCTAGCCATGTGCTTTGTGCCAACTTTGCACTTAAGAAAAGGTTCCTGTTTTTAACAAATGTGATTTGTTTTACATAATTAGTTCCCTTATAACCAACAACAAACATGAAATGACCATAATGGTTGTGCATATAGAAAATCACACAATAGGCATTCATTTCATGCTCATTTGTTCATATTTGCGTGGCTGACTCATGATGCCACCTACTTTTCTCAGTACTCAGTTCGCACTAAAATTAATAAAAAGACACAACCGTAACATAAGAAGTGAAAACTCACCAATGAGAAGCACTGTTCCAACTGCTAAACCACCACCTGTTAGTAAGCAAAAACAAACAAAAAAAGATTAATTCTGTGCCACTAAAAATGCACTATGTTGAGATGTTTGTGAAACATCTGTTTGAACTCTCTACAGTATGGATAAAATCATCATCACATTCCACTACATGTCTCTAAACATGTCACTTGGTGTCATCACCACAAGTAAGCTGATACATTTGAATACAATCTTTAAAAAAATAACTTGAAAATCAGCTGGATGAATCTAATAAAAGACACATTTGTGTGAAAGGATAGTTTTGCTGATTTAAACAGCAATAGCTTATAGGGCAAAAGCACTCCCATTCATAAATCTAACTTTACTTACATTTAATGTTTGGCAGAGTGACAAGCTGCCCTGATCATACATAGAATTCTAAACTTGTATCATTATGTAAACTGCCGAGTGAAAAAACATCCTACACATAACACTTTCCTGACGACATAAGTCAAGGTAATGTTTGGGTTCTGACAGACTCGATGCAAACGCTTTAATCCAAATTCAATATAGCAAGTATTACCCAGTCTGCAGAAACAAATCATATCACCACATAGACCTTAAAGACAAATTTTACCAAAATACAGGTTGGGTTGTTGGGCACCTGGGCGTACTATGCCACTTAAACACACTGTTAGCTACAGGCTATCATGACAACTCAGAGCACTAACCGAGCAGATAGTCGAGTGACGTGACCCCGGTTGAAACTAAGAGCTGTCCATTTTGAACCGAAGGTCTGGTACCAGGTATAGAGACTAATTTACTTCTTGTTTTCTTCTGAAAACTCGTACTATTATATGATAAACGTTCAGCTTGGGGCTTGCCCACACTGTTCAAGGGAGCAGCCATATTGCGGCAAACGCTGTGACGTCAGGAAAGGTTTCCGCGTGTGATCCAATCAGAGGAGGTTTGATTGAATCTTGACCAATGAGGACAGAGTTTGTTCCGGTGCCGCTTGACGAAGCTGTCATGAGGGAAGTTCATTGTGTTATGGTGAAGTGCATGGTCAGAGCTTAAATTACATAGAGGTAAGTAAAAAGCAGCGCAGATTTTTATATGTTAGCAACTACCTCTTGTGTTATGCGTTCTTCCCCCCACCCCCAAAACTAGAGTTGACTTGTTCCTAGTTCTTGCCGTTGTCCAGGCTGTCTTCAGTGTCTAAAAATAAATGCCTTTGGCTTGTACGGAAACTACTTAATTCATTCAATGTGCATTCATTCAATAATTATTCCAGGAGATGACAGATATTTTTCTTGTTAAGATCAACGAGCAGAAGACAATAAGCTTCAGTTGATCTTCACTGGCAATGGTACATGATATCAGAACAAACGGCACACAGGACATTCTGTTCTTTGTGTTAAAAAGGGAAGGTGTTAGTAACATGAAGATTTTTTTTAGAGCAGTGACAATAACATGGGGGGAAATGATCTAAACTCAAACCATTTATAAGTTTTCTTTGACAGTAAGAGTCAGTAG
Organism: Menidia menidia; assembly: GCA_907169785.1. NCBI lineage: Eukaryota > Metazoa > Chordata > Actinopteri > Atheriniformes > Atherinopsidae > Menidia > Menidia menidia. The sequence continues at coordinate 14,316,262 of CAJRST010000001.1, read as the reverse complement.
CCTCAGCTATGAATGTGTAGTTATCTCTCATCCGTTAATATGATACACCATACTATAATGTCAAATAATATAAAATAAATGGTCTTTAAACCAGAAAAACGGAGGACAGCTGTGAATAAAGATGTATTTTTGTCACTTTTATGTGCCCATGTCTTGTTAGGATTTTCTTTCCGAATTTGATTAATTTAGTAGATTATGCAAAAAATAGATTACTTGACTTGAAACATGCTGGTTTGATGTAATAAATTGTTGTTCAAGGTGAAAGAGGAGTATATATGGAGGTTTCTGGAATGGCTTATGGTCACAGTCATGTCTAGTTAAAGTCCAAGGTAAATTAGGCATTATAAAATTTGTAAGCATTTAAGCATGAATATAAACCCTTATTCATCTATTCATTCATTTGAAGCAACACTGGAGAAGTTGATATACTCTAAACTATGGACCTCTGATTCATTTTGAAGTATAGTGACTTTTGTTATGCACTTGAAACTACTTTAGAGTCCCCATTGGCTGCAATGCTGTTGTTCATTACCTTTTCCAGCCTTGTACCACAGAGCATTGCCTTATGGTCACAAGGCATTACTACTGGCTTTTGACAGCACCTTTTAGGCCTCAACATAACATAAATGTCATGTTGTAGTTATACATTCGCTGTGCACATTGAGATTTTTTAAGTTATTATTGTGGTTTTGTATTCAAATAGAAGTAATTAACCAAGTTTTCTAGTGTCTCTTAAATGTGACAATTAAAAAAATTCTATCAAAGTCTATTTATCTACAACAATCTATCCTGAAAAGTGCAGTAATGCGTTGCCTTTGAGTATGTCCCATTAGCTTCATGGTTTATATATGAGCCTCTATTCTGTAATTAGTTAACGTTATTATAACCTTAAGTTACATTGGGGTATATTTCATCAGTAGGTAATCAAACGCAGTTCGTAGGTCAAGAATATGTCCCCGTAAATGCACGAGAAAATTGCTTTCAGATGCTTGCGCCTGAGCAGATCTGCTGTAAATAAATAATTACTCACTCATTTTCAGCTCATATTGAAGTTCATGGAAAATCTTGAATCTTGATGCTATTTAATGCACTAGGGAATAAACTGTTATCACATTTATATTATGTTATATTATACAATTAAAAACAAATGAACAAGTGTTAGAAATAAGATATTAATACAAGTATAAAATCTGAGCACATTTGATTTGATATGCTGAAGTCTGCAACGATAGCGGAAACATGCATGTTTTCTGCCACATTTGCAGACTTGGACTCCAAAGAACAGATGTGTGGGTGTAAATACGTATATAAATGTAAGGGGCGGATTCAGCTGCTTGGTTTTTTAGGCTTTATGGGTTTTGGCATGTTCTCAGTTACAATCACGGAACATTGAATAGGAAGCAGTTATCATCTGTATTAGTCTTTTATTTTCTGTGATCATTGGCAAAAAAGCTGTAGGTATTTTCAAGTGGTAAAAGTTGAATGACAGAATTGCTTTCACATATTTTGATAGTCCCTGATGCTCTGTTAAACTGTTTAAATTGCTTGTAGAGGATAGCCCCATTTAATTTGTACTCTAATATGTCCACAATGAGCACTGGTTGACTGAAGAGGGATCGCTGATATCCCTGAGACAGCTGTAAAAAGCTTTGTGTGGCAGCGAGAGGCCAGAGGCAGCACAAGATCACAGGATTCTGAGACGCTCCCGAGGAGGCTGTAGCCCAACTGCTCATTTTACAAATGCTCTCAGCAGAGACAGTCCTGCTGTTTTGACAGCACTGTTGAGATTTATATGTGCTGACAGCAGGCCAAGGGAATGTATCATGACTGACAACACTGGGCATTGTGGAAAGCCTATACGAGACAAATAAGATGTGCTGACTGACCTGCATCCCAAACGGAGGAGAGCGCGCTTTAACCAGTGTAGTTTTCATCATAGATGAACACAATGCTTCTTCCGTGTCTTCTAAACGTTGCCAGTTGACTAATTATTGATTCTATCTTTCTTTGATTTGCTCAACACTTGGACACTAGTGCACTATTTTTTGTGTGACAGTGTACCAGGCAGCCCACAGTAGTTGTACAAAAACAACACACATCCACCTTTTCCAAGTGTCATCTGGAAAGTAGGTGTTTTCCTGCGGTGTTATTGTCTGTTCTATTGGTCTCTGTATCTGATTGAGCTATATAATGGTAGCAGTCATAACATGTCAGACTTTTCCTTGTCGCAATGTTTGGTTTCTTTAGTCTAACTCTGCCATCAGTGTTGAACTGCAAGAAGCAGTCCGCTTTTTGTGTCCGGAGGATGCGAGATTGCCATCAACATTCAGGGTATTTGTTTTGTTAACATTGAGAGGAAGGCAATAGTAAAAGTCCACAGTACAATAAGCACAGGACAGGTATTGAACACAGCTAATTTTGTCAAAGAATTTGACTTTTTCCATTTATTCAACATCCCATATTTGAATTGCTTATTTTGGTTCACTGAGATTTTTTAAATGAGATGTTCCATCATCATGCAGTGAGTAACGTTCAGCTGAGCCCATGAAACTCTAAAAATACTGAGACATGCTCCCATAGAATTAAAGGAAATCACAGTCTTAGGACTTGAAGGTTAGTCAAGATGGCTGTCTTTAGCTTGTGTTGAAATATACAAGTATACAAGTCATGAGTTTGGGCAGTGGATAACCCAAACGCCTTTGTAAGTCTGATTTAACACCAGATAGCATTACTAAACTCTCTCAGCACCAGGCCAGCACCACTCAATCACTCGTGTTCCATACAATAAGGCTTAGTGACTGATTTTTCCATTGAATATAATTGGCTGGGGACTCTGTCAACCTATACTTCCTTTCAGAGCACAACAGATTTATTCATTTCCCTCTGCTATTATTTGCTCTGGTTGACCCATTTATTGTGAGCGTAAACCCTGAGCTCTTCAAATAGTAACCTTGCTCAGCTGTTTCGGAGCTGTGTTCCTGCTAGCAACAATGAACAGAGCAATACAAGGATCGGCCTTTTCAATTAAGCTTCTGATACAAGCTGGTCCTGGGAGAGATGGGGGGTATACATAGTCCTCTGTCACTGGGACTTTTGCATCTGTCACTTCCCATTCAGCCAGGTGTCTGTGTTTAAATCGACAGGATTAGCTCTGATTGCTCTGATAGTTGAAACAGACCCCCCTGGTTGACAAAGCTCCTCCTTTTTATAGCTCACATTAAGATCAAATCAAGCTTCGCCCAACAGAACTAAAACCCCACCCTCCCCTGCCTTCTGCTGCTCAGAGGAAGACATCAGAGGTGGCTTTGGTCCCCACTCTGGTCTGGCTGCTCTTCCAGACTCCCTTCCATCTGGGATCCTCGGGGAGAAGAAGAAAATCTGACAAGGGGCTCGTAAGCCTCTTAGCCCCCCTGTTGCCCAGTTCTCTCTCAGCCCATGTTTTCCTAATTTAGTTGTGTAAGAAGTCCACTGCAAGGCCCTTGTGTGCTGTTTGGATTGAAATTCTCTTTGTGGTTCTAATAGTCTGGTCATGTATATCAATTAACACTCCTCAGCAGTGGCAGCTTGTCAAATCTCTTGAGACCAGTGGAGGTAATTCCTATCAGACTGTTTCCTTATGGCTTCAATAATGTGTCTATAAATAAGTAATGCTTTGGACAAACTTTTTATTTATTTGATTGTTTTTACTGTATGTTCTGCAGTTACCTCACCCAGCTATGGGAATAAGGGCTTTGGCAAATTCAGCAACAATTCAGCAGTCCGTCTCCTTAACAAATATATATTTTTTAAATTCTCATAAATGTCTTTTGTACTGTGTATAAATTGTTCACCGGTTGTGTTTTTGTTTTTTTACAATCAATTGGAGCTGATTATACCTCCACCGCTGCAGTGCATGTTCATTTTCAGCATAAGGAAAAAAAAAAAGAAAGTGTACCGCCCCCCCCCCAAACACACACACACCTCTGATTGCTCAGCCCTGAATGAACGAGGCTTCCTCCGTAAGAGGATCACAGAGTTAAAAGCACAATGACATGTTTCCACCGGCAGCCATTCATATGGGGCTCCTGGTTTCCACACTGCAGCGCTGTGCGGGGACAACGGGAGGCCAGCAGCCACAGATGGTTCTACCGGGAAGGCTGCTTTAAATCCTTTTTTTTTGTTTCTCCCATGGACATATTTGCCGTGTAATCCTGGATTAACACATAGACTTTATGTTGATTTGCAGCTGTAATACTGCATTCAATTAAGGCTATTTGCCCAATCACAAACACATGCACAGAGTTTCAGGGGTAAGAGATAGCATGGGTCGCCTGACTCTTTGCCCTGGGGAATTAGAGGTAATGGAGACCTAATCAGAGGTCTCTGTGGATGTCCACCTCATTTTGAGTCCCAAAGGAGGCACTACACCTCATATATTATAGTTTCTGCAAAGCACGTCGGTGGTGCTTTTGTTCGTGCACATAAACACACACACGTAGACACACACTATCAATGACACGGGGTTCCATAGAAAACCAGGCGGCTGCATATGGACTCTCTTGATATCAGTCACTGGCCGTGTGATCTTGTTATGCAAAGCCCCTTAATCCCTACCTATGATGAATGCATGCTGGAATGGAGAGGTGGTGTGTGTGTGTGTATGTGTGTGTGTATGGAGGGGTTGTGGTGGTGGTGATGAAACAGAGATATGAGGGCAGCTGTTTGGGAGGCTGTCCACTTGTGCTGTGCGAATAAGTGCTAACAAAGATTCCTTATCCCCGGTCTAGCAGAAGGCCGAGCGCACGTGAGATCTTGTCTGACAGTGCATTATTGGCCCGCTACGACAGAGATGATGGTGGAGCAAGCAGGGAGCGCCACGGACACAGATGAGCATGTTGTCTTAGTACAAGCCCGAGAGTCACATTAACCTTCAGACCATTTTCTCCCCAACAGAGAAAATTAGACTGCCAGAGTTTTTTTTTTTTTGCCTAGCAGCTGGGGGAACACCGAGTTTAGAGGTCCTTAGTAACAGAACAAGAAACAGAAGAGGGTTGCAGGTGGAGAGGCACTTCATTTTGGCCGTGCACAGTGAGTGTGTGCATGTCCCCCCTCACCTGCTCGAGCTTTTTCACTGGCAGTATTCATGAAAAGCAGAGGGTAGCTAGAGGTGATTGAGAAACAGAGGGAGGGAGCGTCACATAGGGAGGTGAGAGGATGGAGTTGGTCTTTTTTGGATGAGAGAGGATGGTGAATAGGCCAAAGACACAAACCAGACTGTGGATGAAAGCATAGATAGAGTTTAAATAGGTGAAGTGTAGTAAGAAAGATGACAGAGCAATGTGTGTGTATGTGAGTGTGAGAGAGCAGAGAGTGGGGGGGTGGGGGGTGGAGTGGGGGGGTAATGGGATTAGGGGTAACACCTTTGGCAGGGCTCGGATAGCCACCTGACACCCGGTCTGTTGGGAACCCAGGGATAGGGGAGGTGGAGGTGGTGGGGCAAGGGAGAAATTGGGGGTCTAATCCTTGTCCATCTTTGGGAAGTCATTCCCAGAGCTCTGAGGATTTGGGGCTTTGGTTTCCGCTCTGCTTGCTTTGGTTAATAATACCCTGGGAGGGAGAGGAGACATGGAGAGAAAAAGAGGGAAGGAGACAGAAGGAACAGGGGGGATGAAGAAAAAGATTTTTTTTAGCCTGCGGTGGACTGGCAGGACAGCAACCTTATGTAAAAAAAAAAGAAAAGAAAATGTTTGAAGGTCACACAAACATCTAAGCCATGTCGTATCACCGGCTCTCCTGCCCACGTTTGTGTGTATGCAGGTGTGTGTGTGTGTGCAACTGCTTTCCTGCACGATGGTGTGGAAATAGTGGCTTGCTTCTCTTCGTCCATCCCACAAGTGGAGTAAAGGTAAATAGCCAGAGTGTGGCTGAGATGTTTGCTTTGAGGACACATGTGGATGCTCCTTCTGTGTGCTTATCTCCCAGTGTTTGCAAAGCAGTTGTACGGGTGCCGTGGTGTCTTTGTGTTTCTATGGTGCTGACAGAAGTTGATAACTGCTCTAATGACTGTGGTGGTGGTGGAGGCAGCGGAGTGTCAGCGGCTGGCTGCAGACAGCACGGAGCTGCTTGGCTGGATGTGTCACAGCTTCTGTGTTTGTGCATCACCTGAGCACGAGGTGTTGATGGGTCCATCGTACGTAAGATCAAAGTTCAGGGCAGTTTTCTGGTGTGAACTGGCCGCTCAGCCCCTGAGAATGAAACACCAGAGAATGTGCCATCTTAGCAGTAGGCCAACTGTGACAACCCTGTCACACCTTCAGAAATGAAACCCCAAACAGCCGTTATGTTTACAAGATTTATGTTTATAAGTAAGGTACGCCTACCAAGAATGGATTAAACGTCTACATTGAAAACGGTGTGCCATAACCTCTGTTTGTTGTGTTTTTTAGGTGGAGATGTATCGCCGTGCTCTTGGAAAGACCTTGGGCTTTGTGGGTTACACAATCCAGTATGGCTGCATTGCTCACTGTGCTTTTGAGTACATCGGAGAGTTCGTGGTGGTTTGTATTATTAAGATGAACAACTTGACACAATTTTTCCACCTTAATGCTTCTTCTTAAAAACTAGTCTTTTTTTTGTTGTTGTTGTCTTGATTCAGTGTTCTGGTCCGTCCATGGAACCCACCATTGTAAACTATGATGTCGTCTTCTCTGAACGCATGAGTCGTCATCTTTGTAAAATAGAAAAGTGGGTAACAGTCATGTACAACTTCGTGAACAATCACAATAAACATTAAACATTTGTATTTTATGTCCTATAGCTTAGCTACAGATATGTGTTATGTTATATGTTATGCTTTTGGTCTCTATGCTATTATTTATAAAGTAATGGTCATTTTCCATTTTTCAGGGGCGATATTGTAATTGCCAAAAGTCCATTTGACCCACATATGAACATTTGTAAAAGGGTGATTGGACTGGAAGGTGATAAGGTCTGCACCAGTTCCCCATCAGATTTGTTCACGACCCACACATTTGTAAGTATTTTTATATCATACATGCCTGTACTCATGGAGGAGTTGTTCTTTGTATACATATACAATCTTTACCTGCTTTACCAAGAAGCCACAACTCAGTGTTTTTTTTTTAAAGAAACAAAAATCTGCGAGAGATGCAGTGGAATAGTGAATAGAGGATGTTTAGTACAAAACGCTCGGTTGTTTCTTTCACCCTAAAGTGACAAACAGAATCTTTATTTGTCCTGCAAAACTGTGCCTCAGATTTTCTTTGTACGAGTTCCACAGTCTGTACACCGTCGCAGTTGTTTACATATTTAGACTACACACATCCGTTTTGTGTCACTGGTCAAAATATCAGCTTTTGACAACACCTATATTTCCTTAGAACAGTGATAAAACCAGAGAGTGAACAGGGGTTCTGCTGCTGAAACCACTGTCATTGCTTTTCTATTACTACTCTCCCCAACACCCACAGCTCAGGCCTGCAATCTCTCTGAAGCCTGTTAGAGTTAGTGCCAGCTGAATGGACGGACTGATGGGAGGGAGGAGGGGTGCGTGTGTGCGTGAGTGTACAGAAAGTCCACAAACCATAGGCTGTGTTTATGCTGCATGTATTTGAATTCAGTTTGTGTTTTAAAGACTATAAGAAGATAGTTGAATGAGTTTAGTAAAACATAGCTCAAGTCATATCCTGCGCCTGCCATCCGCCAAATGTAAAAGTAAACGGATACAGGGTTGTTTACTTTTCTACTTTTTTCTCCTGCACATACAAAATACTGAAATGTGTTAGGGGCATCACTACATTGTAAAGAATGCCTTAATTTCAGTCTTTTATAGATTTTAAGATGGTTTAGATGAGTGTAGGATTGTGCATTTTTGCTTCCATTCCATTTATTCATTTATATTACGTTTGAAATCCTTTAACACAAATTCAAAAATGGGTTTGTGCTCATAGTGCTTAACATTTTTTATCTGTTGACTCGTTTACAAGCTGACTCATACAAGCAGCAACTTCTGGGGCTGATGACTGATACCAACACTGTTTGGCATCAGTGACAGTGTATTAAAGTCATGTTCAAAAACAGCCCAGTCTGCTTTGAAGCCATGTTGAAATACTTTTCGGTCGAAATAATCATGTTTAAAATCTACTGAAAAAATGTTTTAATCTCTCAGGCTTTCATATGTCACCCCTTGAAATTGTGGCAAGGCTTTTGGTTTTCTGTTAAAGCCATGGTCGCAATTAGGATCAACTATTTCAGTCTAGTTCAGAATTTAAGTTAAAAAATTCTAACCCAGAAAACGGCAACAGCTTCAGCATTTGTTTTCTTGCTGTCTTTAAGGCCCGTTTCCAAAGAGCCCAGTCCGTTCTAGCTGGTTATCTCATTGATCAAAAGTGGTTGAGTGCCTGGCAGCCTCTCAGTCTTTTGCCATTTTTCCATTGCATGCCACAGCTGGACTATATTCTCTACTTTGGTTTCCACTGCTAATGCTATTTCCTCAGTGTTGGCAGAGCAGCTGCTTATCATTGCAGTGCTGTGTGAAACTGCTGTGACAGAGATGGGACACAAAACTTCCCAGTGTGTGTAGAGTGGCCCTTGCAATATTTGAGTTTGAAGCACTCGTTATCTTTTCATAGTGAGCATATCAAGACTGTGCTCCAAAACTTGCCTCCTGTCAAGTTTTGGAACAGCACAGATTATTTTAAATCTGTAGTCTCAGGTCTGTCATTTCTCATCCATGTGATCAAATAATTTTTTTTCCCTTACCGGTATGTTTTGCAATCTATGACTAAATTATTTTTTTTTAAATGAACAAAATATGACTTTAAGGTTTAGAAAAATAGCAGTTACAAACTGATTTTAAGACCTTTTTTAATACATTTTTCCATTGGTCTTAAACATGATTTTCCTTTTTTGTGTGTTTCTCTCTCTTTTCAAACCCCCAGGGGCCAAATCGCTGTCACTGTGTGAATGCAACTGTGGTAACTGAGAAAATACCTGTTGTTCACATAAATGTTTGAGGTCCCTCAGGCTTTTTCTTTTAAGATTTCCATGTGTTTTGTGTGTGATTATTATGATTGTGTGAAGCATAATGGGTGATCCTGTAACGATGAATGTTTGAAGGCAGTGTTAGACCCTGTCATCACCTTCTCTCTTGCTCAGAAAGACAAGCACGTCTATTCCACCCTCAGAGATTCAACAACAGGCTAATTGCTCTCTCACCTTTTAGGAATCATTTTTGTGTCTGAGCTATTGTGTCAAAACAATGCCACTTGATCCCTAACACTATACCAGCAGAGATTTAGACATATGAGAGATGAAATGTTAGGATTTTTTTCTCTTTTTTTTCCAGTTAAGGTAGACAGAGTAATATGGAAAAGGATTCACTCAATATTCATATACAGTATAAAGATTAACTTAATTCCCCCACCCCAATCATGTTAACATAATGAGCAGTGTAATGGCATAGCTGTTCAACAATCCTGCTCCACAGTGAGAAGAGCTCCAGTTTCAGGTCTTCTCGACACGTCTCTGACAGGTACACAATGCTTGGCATCCTCCCAACCTGAATCCACAGGATGGGTGCAGGCGTTCCCATCCATCACAGCCGAGTCCCCGGCAGAGATGATCAAAGGGACGAGACACTTAAATGCTTCAACTCTGTGTTGAGCCTGTGCGGATCTTTGGACATAAGTGAGGAAATCTGTTCCCGTGTCAAACCCAGACATATGGATAGTGCAGTGGGCCAAATTGACAAATTACTCACATATTTCACCGCTCTGTCTTCAGAGGAACGACTTAATTATTGCCTTAATGTGTTGGCAAAATAGATAAATAAATAAAGCCAGTAACTCACAGGATTTTTAGGTGTTGATCCTGCTTCAAATGTCAGTTATTTGAGAAGTAGAAGTACGTCATCATCATGCTTGGCTCTCTGGCACTGGTAAAGGTCTTCTATAAAGTATTTTATGGTCTTTAGACTTGTCCTTCCGCAGATTTGAGTTTTTGTGTCACATACCTGAAAAACAAAGTATCTACTTTTTATATGGTTGATAGGAGCTTATAGATTAGCACCAGTTCTTGTGTTGAGCCTACATATAACTTTAAATATGATTTGCATGCATGGAATCTCTTCACAGAGAGCTTCAACAAGCACTTGGGGTTTCCTCATCAAACCGTCGTTCATAAAAGTTCAGCACAACCAAAATTGCTTTTTTAAAATTTTTTATTGATACATCTTATACATCATTTTTCTTTGGCACAGTGGCGTTTCTTTTTCCTGTGCTTGGGAGCCAGCATATGTTACCATGTTAATTAGGTGTAATGGTGAGAATCCAGCACGCTGACATATGGTTCTCAGATGACTCCTTTAATGATATTCATTTGTTTCGATGTTATTCATTGAGTTGTTTGCTTCATGTTAGGTCATCGTGTCACCAACTTGCGATTATGTCACATCATCTGTCTCAATTATCAAATATGAAATGAAATGCAGCATCTCACTGTAGGACTGGGGACTAATCAAGGAGCAGGGTGTCAGAAATATGAACATCAGCACAGTCAAAGCTGTGACATCACCTAACTGTGGCAAGAATTCTGTTTCTGTATTCATGTAATTCTTTCTTCCAGAGGACTTTTGCCATTAAAAAGTTAGGCAACACAAAAATAGACTCGTGGATTGTGATGCCCATTATGACAATATAATGTGTTGTTGATCCTGTCTGCACATATAGGGGGGACAGTGCACTTAATTAGGGCCTTGACAAGCCTACTCTCCTCAAGTGATGAGATTAATCATAATTGGTGTCACACTGAATTAGAGCCCGCTTGGATGACCGCCCCACTGGCAGGTCGGACCGCGGTGGAGACCCTTGGACACTGCTGCTAGCTGCAGCTTAGTTCTCTCGCTCTCCCTCTTCTGCCTCTGTCCAGCCATCTCAGGCCCCTCTCTGGCTTTGCCCTCCCTGGGTAAGAGGGGCGCAATTCTCAGCCAACAGCCTAATGACCCTGTTTGAAGTTCTCCTAAATCCCAGTCCCCTCGACCCTGCCCGTTACCCATGACCCACTCCTAAGACGGTGCAGGGTTAAAGAGGGACAGGCAGACGTTAAGATGGGCTGAGGAGGGAGTGATGGCTGAGGCCACTCGTTGGGGGTAGGAGTTGGGTTAAGGTAGACTTTTACAAAAAAAAAAATTGAACAACTGAACGTGGAACCCTAAAGCCAGTCTCAGGGACGTGCTATGTCTTTGATTCCACTTTTGCTCAGTGGACCACTCCATGTCTTCATAATTTTGCCCTCTTTTTCTGTGTGTGTGGTGTTGTTTCCAGGTTCCTAAAGGCCATGTGTGGCTAGAGGGTGATAACCTTAGGAATTCCACAGACTCAAGGACTTATGGCCCAGTTCCCTATGCCCTCATCCGAGGGCGTGTTTGCTTAAAGGTAACAGTCAAAATTTTCTCCAACACACTTATCTTTTTTTCAAAACCACGGGTTCATTTTTACATCTTTTTAGTACATGACTTTGGTCTTTGATTAGGGGTTCGGCATTTGACCAGTGGATGCATTTTTATTCTACTTTAAATAAATTCTTCAAGGTCATTTTAAGCACAACTCTGAGATATTAATCAGTTAGAAGTTTAAAGCCAGAGCCTCTTATTGACCAAAGCTTGGAGAACATATTGTCCAGCTTTCCATTCTGCTACATTGTCATGTCACTGTATGTCATAGCAACCATGACCCTGGAAACAGGTCACTCAACCTTCTGTCCATCTGATTGGACAGAGGCACTCCACTGGAGGCCTTATTACGACAGCTGATGAAAAAACTGGATTTTCAACGAGGTCAAATGCATCATTAAAAGTCGTATTAGCCAGTGTGTGAAGTAAAGTGTTACATACAAGGATTTGAAGCCCCTTATTTTGTGTGTATTTTCTCTCTTTTAACTACTTGTTATTTTGTTTTCTTTGTCCTTTACAGCTGTGGCCGCCGCATAGGTTTGGCACACTGAGTGAAAGCCCAACCGAACGGATCATTAAAACGAGGGGTGACTCAGACTCAGATTGAGTCATCCTCTTTGTTTATATGCTGCTGTACTTGCTCTCATTTCTAAATAAAACTATTTTATTAACTTTTTGTCTAAATCATGTGTATTTCATTAAGGCCACCAGCTTTATGTTTATGACTTTTTTCTTTTTAAAGTTAAACTTTTTTCCCCCTCTGTCGCAAACATACTTGTACTACTTGTGTGATATACTATTATTACTGTTAGTCATTTGTCATTTGGGCTTGCGGCATGTTGCTTTAGGCTGCATGCACTGAAGGAAGAACATTGCATGAGCGATGAGTAAAAGTTGGGTCTCTGTGGAGCTGCTAATGGCAGGGCTGGCAGAGGGGAAGATCAGAAGCACAAGGTTTATGAGCTCACTTGTGAACAAGTCCCACAAATAATGACAATAATACTAAGGAAGTTTAAAACCAAAAAGTTTAAGATCTCATCCCACATCGAAGCACATATTAAAGGCTGTCAGGCTGTTATTGTGTTTAAGAATTTTAACTGGTTCTGACGTGTACTTAAACAATATCAGTCTTTGCAGGATGTTTGTGAATGTCTCTTACAAAGATATATCTGTATAAATTTACAAAGTACAGCTTCAGGAATGACATGTTTCAAACTCTGCACAAAAATATTATTTATGTCATGTTTACCCTTTCTTGGCATTATGGTTAAACAAAAGCTCTCTCGTTATTTAATATTTCATTAGGCTGCAAAGGCAATTGAAAAAAATGTTAACATTTCCCATTTTACCATACAATATTAATATGCACTTAGTAAGGCCTCACTCAACACTGAATATGTTATGTGTGTGTGTGGTGCCTCAGTAGTGTAAGTCTCCGTGCCCTCTTCTGTTGACTTTTTTCTCTTAATCACCATGAAAAACCACCGATGTCATTGGGTTTATGGTTAAAACGGATCCACTGCTACTGCACTTCACTCCCATAAATTTAAATTCTGTTCTCAGATACTATCCATGTTTCTGATTTTACAGAACTGCATATGGAAGACTTTGACTTTATGTTGGCGCAGATTGTCAATCATCCAGGTCATAATCCTGGTGAATCAGAAGGTAAAGTGGTAACTTTCAGTGGTAAAAGTAAAGCAGTCTCATCTTACAAATAATTGGTGAGTTTCTACTTAAATCACACATGAAACAATCTTCCATGTTCTCTCCCTGTGGTGCTTGGAGATAAGCATCTTTCGAAGAGAGTTCGGAAGTACAAGATGGATCTTTTATTTCTCATGCTGCTGAGCGGAAGAAAAAAGTACTGTACTGCTCTATGTTTGAAAGTCTTGCTCATCCAGCTTAGACGTTCCCGGGCATGTGGGCATAACAGCGCATTCACCATACTGAGCTCAGCTGGTCATCCTCGGAGGCAGAGAGGGGCTCTTCTCCTTTGAGCTCCCCAGGGAAAGTGAGTTCTGGGCATCCGTGGGTCGTTGTCCAGCTGCTTCCTCTGTCTGGAGGGGACCAGAGGGTCACAGACAAGGCTCTCTGTGACACTGAATTATCTGCCTGAGTGTGATTGTGCCTGCTGGGTGGGACACTCAAGAATGTGCGTGCCTGTGTGTTTATGTGCTTATGAGAAATATTTATGCTCGCTTCTAGCGCATCTTAGCTCTCAAGGTTTTATATTCATCTGCTGTGTGTCAACATGGTGCCACTGCTCATATGAAATGCTGACACAAGTAGTCTTACTGTGGCAGATACTGCCCCACAGAGGGAGCCCTGCATGGCTGTTTGCTCATACAACATAAGCCCAGGTGGATAAAAAGCTGTGTATGATTTGAGTAATGCTAACAAGCTGTAGATTGTAGAATCACACCGCCTTAGGTCTACTGGAATAAGTATAATCGAGTATATGATGTCTGTCATCTGTTTCTCCCGGATGAAAGCTGGCCCTGCGAAAGGAGATTTTTTTTTTTAAATGAGCCTGAAGACTGGTCATTTAGTTTGACTCAGAACATGTACTATTGTGAGCTTCATATTTAATTGTGTTAATCCATGAGTTGTACGACATATTGTTCTTATTGTCATACTTTGAGTTGTACCAGAGTTCCAAAGAGATGACTGAGCAGAGGTGTATATCAGTATCGTGCTGAGCGGGCACAAAGTGGGAAGTGAGGCAGGACAAGATGGAGATCGGAAGAAACGGACAACAGACAGCTGTGCTGAGCTCTGCAGCACTGCAGAGTCAGGCTGTGGGCTGTCAGCAGGGCTGAGGTGTGTCTGCTGCCTCCACAAGAAGAAGGGCACAGAAGAAGAGTGGGCTGTCTTGAAGTTACAACACAGTTTGGATTAGATGTGTTAAATGGCAATAAATATTCACAAAGGTATTCAAAATATCAATTATATATGCCGTGAAATATTAATTATAAAATCTTTAGAATAGTACCATAGAAGGAGGAGGAAGACAGGAGTAATTTCCTGCCTTCCTCTGATGTGATGGAATGCTGTAGAGGAAAAAATCAGCCAACAGAACCAGACTTTTTCTCTTTAAACGAATAAAATAGCAAGTCTTAACACACAATACAGTTTGACAGCAGACACTTTACAGTCTTCATCCTGAAATTGCTGCCTTGAATCAGTTTACAAGACTTTGAGCAGCTGTGATGAGAGCGAGAAAATCCTGAAAATTTCACAGAAAAATCCTAATAAATAAAAAAAATATTCTACACAGTATCTAAAAAAGGGTTTCAGATGCCACAGGCTACATTGACATCAGAGCAAGTCGCTCTTTTCTTTTTTCTTTTTATGTGAAAATTGGCACCGTGTGAAATATTTCATTGAGACAGACAAATGTATAAAATCTGTTCGCAGTCTGAATCGCAATGAATGGAGACCCATTATAATCAGATTGGACAGCTTTCTGCAGTGTATACAGCTGGTAGAGAAATGACTGATTTTCTGAGTTCACAGTCATGTCAGGTTGCAAAAATATTATTGAAGTTTATATTAAGTCTATTATTTTCATGATGTCACCATCCTGTATTAACCAAATTCACTCCTTTGATTTAGCTGTGTTCACTTTCAAGTTTGGCACCAATGCAATACTGCACACTGAAGTTCTTGATCTTGATCAATTTCATCATCTATAAGTCCCTGCAGCTTTCTCATATTTGAAAAAAACTGGATGGGGCTGATTGGTGAAAAAGGGAAGTGGAGGGGAGAATATAGTACATGAATATGGGGCAGAGACAGGAAGACAGACAGTGTGTTCATTTCAGGTTAATTGAATCCTTTAAAAGCTCAAAGACACGTGAAAGAGAACAGGAAATATGGGTAAAGTGAGCAGGAGAAGCTGCTGCCACTGGTAATAGCCTGGTCTGTTTGTTTTCATATCCATGCTTTAGAATGTGACCCAAAAATAAACTTAGGTCAGCTGTAGCAGCATTTGTCTGACATCCTGATTGCTCTCCTTGTGCTGCCACCTTACAAAAATATCTCCAACATAGAAGGATATACCCAGAGCAGAAGGTGCTGCTTGAATTTTCACCTCTTTTTAAACTGGGACTCTTCGCGTTCTTACTTACTTTTCCCCCTCCACTTTATTTTCACACTAACTCCTCTACCATCCATTTGTGTTGTGCCATTGGCCAATAAGGGAATTGCTCCTTTTACTGACAGATCCTTTCATTCTCCCCTTTTAATCAAGCCTGTTAGTACTTCTTAATTAAGACATCACAGTCGCGTTTGATCACTCTTGCTGTTCCGTGTGAGAGGGAGGGAGACAGACAGGGAAAGAGAGCATGAAAAAGAGTGTGTATACTCTACCAGCCCCTATTCTGTGTGTGAAGATGACTGAACAGCTTCAATTGGAGCAGATACACCTCCTCCAACTCTGTTCTGCCCAGAAGCTTTGTGGTGTGAACATCTCCCAAGCCAACAGTCGTCAACCTCCAGAGATCCATATGAGACAGATGGTATTGGAGGCTGGGAAAGATGGCTATCGAGCTCCCTACTGTGAGTTTGTTGTGATGATCACACACACTAGGCAGTCAATGCTCACAGTCCATTGATGAAAGAATAATGAAAAAAAGAAAAAGCACAAAGGCGACCCAGAAAGTTTTGCTTGATTTTATGTAAAAAGTGAGAATGTGAACTTCTAAACATAGGAAAATAACACTTTCTTGTGTTGATGCATGTGGATAATAGGGACGCACAGTGAAAGGTTTTGCAGGAGCACCAGCCTGCCTTTGGCTTCTGCATGTCCCCCTTAAGGCAATGAGTATTAGTCCTTCTTTCCTCTAATGGAGTGGCTGGGTGGGATTATCAGTTTGTATGGACTGTGGGGCTTCTGCTGTGCGTACAGTACACTTACTGAAGGTCCAAAAGGAAAAGCTATGGGACCTCTGTCCTCGGGCAAGGAGTGAGGCAGCGGGGAGAGGGGGGGGGGGGCTCTGGCTGGACAGGCCCGACCTATATCCCCTTTTGCTTAATACAAAATGGGAGCATAATATCAAGACACACATTTGTGGTTTGGTATTTGTGGCAACACAGAGAGTTATTTACCTTGAGAATTTTCCATTTTATACTTTTCATTTAAATGTATACTATTTTTGTCTCATTGTGTTACATTCTTTGCTATTTGTATAACTTTATAGTTATTTGTCATGTTTAAGGTTGACATCATCTTCGTAATCATGCCAGTTCTGATATCTCCTGTTGTCTAACAAAAAGCAGTGAGAGTCAGACTTAATGCGTTTAAGAGCTAATTCAACATCTTAATAGTTATTTTCCATGTTAATTCTCAGATGATTATTTTTTTATAAAATATGTGTCAGGTGTTGCTGATTCCTTTTCCCTCTCCCAATAATTATACCCCTGTAAATAACTTATGAGTACATGAAATGCAATCCAAAATATTTCAAAACAACTTCACCTCCAGAGGCTTCATCAATAATATCCTGCTTACGCATGGCTACTTCACTAAAAGTTTAGATTAATTAAATTTAGTTAGTAGATGTCTCCCAACATTTAACAAGTAATGTGTGCGTGCTTTGAGTGTGTGTGCACCGATGCAAACATTTTTACTTAAATGATGTTATCATCATCAAAATTGTAAGTCAGTTAATCAGTTGATGAGTCCGTGTTTTGGTGGGCATGTATCTGTATCAATGTTTTGTCTCTCTGTATGTCCTAGATCCCATCGTGGGAAATGCAAATCTGTCTGCCTGATTACTGTTTGGCTGCCAGACATTTCAACAAGAAACAGAAACAGAGACTTGTCCAGGTAGTGATGGACATAGCTCACACAAAGAATCCTGCAAACAGAGAGGTCACAGGTGTAGAATTGAAAGTTTGCGTTTGATTTAGGACCGCTACTGCTTTTATTTTGTCACCTTCTCAAACCATGATGCAAGCTCTTTTGAACTCTGGACATCTACCCGAATGGATTGAGAAAGACCAACAATAAAAGAGAGCCTGGATAACAACTTAGATCCTTATAGCGGATTATGACCAGAGTGTTGATGGAGAGCTGGCACAGAGAATCAGAGCATTGCGTGCATGTGTGTTTGTGTTCCTCTATGGTCACTATAGTTCAAAAGCTGAACTGCTTCCAAGGTATGGTAATGATGCAGGCAGCTACAATAGACTACAATAACCAATAGTCTATTGCTGGCCAATTACTGTCTGTGACAATTATATTTTCAATTCAGAGGTAACAAGGGAAAGTGGCCCAACTCAACTAATCATTTCGAGCAATTACTTTTAAAACTAATTAGAATGTCAGGTTGCGCTGTGCGTGCCTGAGATTGGGGGAGGTTTTTGTTTGTGTTTTTGTTGCTGTTTTCACTTTGTCAAATGGATGGACTTGAAAAGAGTGCGCAGATAGAGAGAGAAATATCAACAACAGTGAAAGCCAAACATCATCCAAAGCCACAGAGAGAATTGGTCATTATGGGACTTTTGTGAGTTCGGGGAATTCATTGTGTGAGAGGAAATGCTGTGCTCTGTCTGTTTACGCCAGCCACTTTGCTCCACTGGTAGAATTAGTTTTTGGTGATGCCAGCTGAAATGCTGTGAGAGAGCAACCCGACCTCAGATCTCTGGAGCCTCTTTCCTTGAACTGAGGGGGATGTGGAGCAGGGACAAAGAGCGACTGTTTCTAAGAGTCGTACCGCAATTGTCATGTAACTGTATACACTAGGCACACACTCATTTTTTATTGTTTCTTTATTTTTAGCTTTCTTGTATTGTATTAAATAGTTTAAATGTTATTTCTTGTGATATAGATGTTTCACGCAAAAAATCGTGTTTTTTTAAAGAAAGTTCTTGATTATTGAATAGCATTCCATTACCTTATTAATAATTCAGAGCTTTATTATTATTTAGAGGATTGAATGGAATAAAGTGCCAAAAAGAGGCTATCAAATATATATCCAAAAATGTAAATAAATGGGTAAACAACATTACATATGTGAAATGATGCACAATTTATTCTTTGTTTGTATCTTTTTGTGGACTCAAGATCATTACAATTAGCAGTTTCAGGCATGGAAAGGCAAAACTAAAGATTTTTAAAAATAATTTTCAAGAAATTAGAAAGATTTTTAGCAGTAAAGAGGAAAGCCTTAAAGTTAGCTTTTAAAGACGTTGACCTCCACATCTTTTTCTACATATGAGGTCAATAAAAACTGAAAGCAGCGCCTCCTATTTTAGTTCTTTTGGGACAGAAAACAAACTGGCCCTGATGATGAAATATGTCTTCAGGGTTCAGTGTAGACTACATTTAACTGAAAATATTAGGGGAGCAAAGTACAGAAACAAATACATGCTTGTACATGATTGTGTGGGTGCATGTGAAGCTTGAGTTCACCAACGTTTCCATTCGGAAAATCTGCAAGATGTGCTGTGTTATATTTTTTATGAGTCCTGGGGTTTGCTTTTTTTTTTACCAGCCTTGGACACGCAAATACCTGATATGTGTTCACACATGTACACAGAACTGGTTGTAACTGAAAAGCTATCTTCAAGGACTCTAATAATTTCTTTTTACTTTTAATGCACAGCAGAGTTATTGCTAATACAGTCCAGCAATATGCTTCCAGCATCAACTATATTATAGTGATTTATACTGTAAACTGGTGATGACAAAACTATGACGGATTATGCTTATGCCTTAGTATTCTCCAATAGGGTGGATACAGACACCAGTCCATCCTACTATACAGTCTAGCTATAATGGGGACTGTTTTAGCTGCCACTTAAGAATTTTGTCCATACTTATTATTGTAATTTATTTCCATTAGTAGCAATGTGCCCATCATAGCAGATGCAATCTGGGCTTCACCACAACCAAAAAAGAGGAGGGAAAAAATCTTGGAAATTAGCCTTTTTCACTGTTGGCTTTGGGTCACAAGTGTCCAAATAAATACACACATCTCACAAATAAACAAAAACACACTAAAATGCCTCTAGTAGTTGTCATAACAGACCACCTCTGATTGAGTGATGTCTCATTAATAGACGGCTTGCAGCAACAGCATGCCGTTACCTCTCCCACTTTTGCTGGGCTGTGGTGACAGTTCGGATTTTATCAACAAGCTCACTGAATATTAAATAAGTTTGTACGTCTCTGTGGTGTTTTATTTCTTCTAAATGCTTTATAATGAAAATGATTAAAGTGTAACCTTTTAATCTGAGACTCCATTAAAAGGGGCCAATCTATATTCCGGTAGATTAATTTCAGCTATAATATTTTGAGCTGAACTCAGCTGGCTATCCAAGAAGTACCAGAGGGCCGCATTGTGGTGGTAAATGGAAGATTTTACAGCATTAAGCATTATATCTGTTTTACTTCCAGAACTTAGCATTGCACTCTGATCTATTACATAACTCAGACATCAAACACGTGATGCATGTTCATCGTGTTGCCACCACAATTAATCTTTAAACCTGAATAAAAAAAAGAAAAAAATCTTAAAGACTATGCGTAAATCAGGTCATCAAAGAAAGCTGCCAAGACAGAGTTCCTGCTTTGGAGTGTTTGTCCGTTTTCCGTTTTTATCTGTGAATTCCAAGTCTGGTTTCAGCTGTCTGCAGAATTCAGTCGGGCCCTTTCACCACCTCACTGTTTATAGCAGCAATCGTGGAATGTTTTCTTTCTTTCATTAAGGTTGGTTTGTTTGTTGTTTCCTAATATTGCTGGATGAATGAAAATGACAAATTAATCAAATTGAGAGGGGAAATGTAATTTATGCTCATAACGATGTTGCATGCCATCGCACATTTGTGTAATTATCATTGTGATAATTACTGATTAGGTAAAAAGGGATCAACAATTGTTTGTTGCTATTTGCTATCTATTGCACCAGGGAATAAGATGTGTTTGGAAGGCTGTTGAATGCCCGTTTCCTTTTCCAATTTTTTCTCTAACTGTGCCGACCAGTCAAAGTCCATTACTGTTTACATCCATAAATCTATCTTTGACTTAGACTCCCTTCGATAGCCTTTCTCAGAACACCAAGCCCATTACTTTCACTGTAAGGATGTCCGGGCTGTTGATTTGATCCAGGATAAGTTTTCAGTGAGTTTTTGCTGTTGAGGGAAATCAAGATAGAATAGACGCAGATACATACATTGCATAGACAGGAGGGGCAGCAGCAACCATAGTGGGAATAGAGGAGAGGAATTTGATTGACAGTTGTCTGGCCTGGTGCCTGCTGAGGTTGTTCCCCCCGCAGACTACTATTATCAGCAGAAGGACTTCCCCATCGCCTTGGCAGCAACTGTGTCACCCCTTCTCCCCTGGAGGATGCTTTCCCATTTGGTGGGAGATGAATAGGGGTCCCCTCACCCTGTATGAGGTCCCTGTGGACAGAATCTTTACAGAGCAGGCACAGTGGAGTAAACAGACTTTATGTCAACACCAACGTCTCTGATATTTCTGTAAGAACACTACAGCTGTCTCAATCCTGGGGTTTCAAGCTGCACAAGCTGAGTGGGTTTGACTTCTAACCAGACTTTTAAAGTATACAGAGACGCAGTTTAGCCCTTATTCCGAAACTGTCTGTCAGCATATAAAAACTGACATCTAAATATTTAAATTTTAGTTTTCTGGAGGTGGCGCTGCTTTATATTCAGTTGCTGAGATCAACATGATTTCAAAAGGCCCAGTCATTCCTTTAATATCTCAGTGAATTTGACTTGTAAGTGGTGAAAATGACTGACATGACATTTGTCCCCACCATAGCATTTAAAGCTGCACGTCTGTGAGTATTTTAGGTGCACAGTTCACTTCTAAAGGAATGCAGACAGCTCCCAGACAACACTCAGACAGCTGCACTATTTAGTGATTGGCATGTTCAATGCGCTATGTGCAATACAAGTAAATTCTTCACTTAGGCAGGTGTGACATAGAGGGGAAGAGAGAAAACACCAGGAGACATGGAAAGAAAGAAAGCATGTGCAGGTGTCATGGACAGGTTTATTAAATTTCTTACTTCTGACAACATCCCTGCAGCAGTGGGAGTGGAGAGTCTTTTCGTTCACTTACAAATTTGCTGGAGTTGTTCTTTCTTTCTCTCAGATCAAACACGTGCAGACTGCAAGGACTGAATATGTGAGGCAGGTCAAACAGAAGTGCAGTTTTAAGTCAGATTCAAATAAAATCACACATATGATGTTCTTCCATTAAAAAGCCATTTGGAGTAAAGGTAGCACTTAGCATTAGCAGCACTGTTGTCTCATGATGATTAGTGAGTGTGATAGGTGCTGATAACTGTATCTCTGAACCTTATAGTGTGACACCTGAAGCCATTCACAAACTCAGTCAAGCTGTCAGCCTCAAATAGCCTTTAGCTGACCATGCAGGACTGATCCAGGACCTCTTCCTTCCTCTCCATCACATATTTACAAACATACTTATATTTCCTCACCCTCAGTTTAACCCTAGTGCATGATAACGCCTATGGTTAGGTTCCTTACTGGTGTTTATGGCCAATGGAGCAGATATCGCAATGAGAGATCAATTTAGTTGCATGCCACAGCAACACATTAGCCATTTATACAAATTCAGTCCACTCGTCCAAGCAGAAGATCTGGATGCATATTTAATGTTTACAGATCTCGTTTTAGCAGACCTGTTCATGGAGCAAAGTCTTTGAAAAGGTGACAAAGTCGATGGGAATCCAGTTGCAGCCTGAGAGAATCAAACAGGTTTTGCAGCATCCCCACTTCAAGGGATGCCAGGAGGATGAGATAATCATTTGAAGACTAGCATGATCCGTTGAAACGGTTTTAGAATTAACACTAAAGATAGGACGAGGTGTACTGAATTAATTAAGCGCGACCAAAAACAAGTATCATGAGTTGAAAGAGACGTGATGCATATATTGTCAGAGCAAAAAACACAGCATCCCTGGGAGATCCAGGGAGAGGACAGTCACTGAGAGTGTAAGCGTTTAAGTACCTCAATGATGCACCTGTCACTCCGCTTCCTCATGTGGACGTCAGTGTTTACCAAAATGAGGGTTGACAGAAGACATTAGTGCTGGTTTGTGTGCAAACAGCTTGTTGGGACAGCCGCGTGCAGCCAGCCTCATCGGGCACATTGATGTCTTTTCTTCTTGTTCATGTGAGATACTATTTTAGACAATTCGAAGCTGGAGAACTATGCACTTGTTAGAAGGTAATGTTGCGTCCGTTTGCTGACGCTACACAGGAACAAGACACCGTGCCTGTAGGTTAATATCTCTGCCAGTGCACCCACCAGTCCTGAGGGGCAGGCAAGTTGTCATTATTATCTCAGGCCGATGAAATACAGTCAGAAAACACATTAACTATCTCAGCAAGTAAAAAAAAAAACCTTGAATACATTTGCAATGGATCCCCCATTTGTAAAAGCCCAACAATTTCAGCATCACACATTCCAAGTCACCCGAATGAAGCCTGAACATAGGTTTCAGGCAAGGCTGGTTCCAATTCAACTGTGATAAATGGGCTGATAAGACAATCAGTGTATGCTGTGACATAGGGCAATGTTAGCTGTCAGCCCAGCACTCTGCTGGGGAGTTCCGGTGCACCAACAGTCCAGCAGACAAGGAAGAGGAGAAAGGCAGAGGAAGGTGTCTTTCATCGTGTAACCCTAACTACTTTATCAAATATGACTTTCAGTTCAGTGCATACCGCTAAAATTACACAACTGTTACACACGTGTGTTGTTTGGGCCTTTGAATTTGAGGGAAAATATTTTCAAGGGATTAATAATACAACATACTAAAGAAACGTATAAACGGATGCAGGAAGTCATAGCCTTCTCAAGCCAACGATGGAAAACTATTCTGCCCTGGTAAGTTGGCCACATACCTCAATGAAGTTAGCCATTTGCTGCTTAATGTAAACTGTGCGGTTGGCTGAGTGGAGGGTGGATGAATGGAGCAGGCTATGTGAAGTGCTTCTCCTGTATTGTGGTGGGAAATGTCTACATGTGTGTGGACATGATTCACTGTCTCCAAAGGGTGCCAAGTCACAACAGGGGGGTGCACCTCTTTGCACTTTTCTCATTTCTCACTTCTCTCAGGGTATAATAATGAGGCTCATTGTGTTATGCTAAAAATGACTCTGCGCACAGATTTTGTCTGGTTCAAAGCAACAATATGTTATTTCATGAAATTCAACGATTGCTACATTTCTGCCTTTATTGGGTCTGAGGACTGTGATCATCGTGGACACTTACTGTAATGGGTGCATTCCCGTCAACAAATTCAGAATGCTGGTGGATTTTTCCCACACAGAAAAACGGAAATTTAATGGGAATCATCTGACGTGATTTATCTGTGCTTTTCTAAAGTAGCAGAACATTTTACAGATGTTGAAGGTACAACCACAAATTCAAATGCCCACAAAATGGGCTCAAGACAACCTCCAAGTCATGAAACACCTATATACAGGGCTGAATATTACGTGCAACGTTGAGAGCAAGTAAGGTGGACGATCATCCAACAGCAGCTACGCTACCTAACTGAGAAGGGGAATAGTTGAGATTTCATTTAAAGTTGTGAAAGCAAGGCCAATGGAAGGCCAGTTTGAGAGATGTTGATATGACAATACTGCCCCCTAGAGTCATTCAGAGGAATAAAGCAAAGTGTGCAACTGTGGCCACAGATGATGAAAAGGGGCCTCTACTCACATGGTCAGCGTCCACTTCACATTAATGGAGCTGCACAATGACTTTGAGACTTCATAGGTGCATGTGTGCAGCACCAAGTGTTCACTGCTCTGCTGTGGTTATCAAAAGGGAAAAAAGAAAGGCTATTTTGGCTTCAATATGATTACACCAGGTGAATTGTCCATGGAATTTCATCTCGATTGAATCCCATCTGTCTTGCAGAAGTAACACATCACACACTGACCTGTTCTCATTTGCTGTCACGGAGACAGAGATGCAAGAGGTGACTATATTAAAAAGAGGAGAAAAAAAATAGGGCTCACCTGTGAAACAGAGATGCCCCATTCAGGTGGGACCTGTTTTGACCTGTTGCCACAGGGACCACAATGTAAGAGGTTATGGGGGAGTGGCCATCTGGTGTATATGTGTGTTTGTGATTGCAAGTGTTTGCCTTTGTTGTGTGTGTCACTAGAGACATTAATAGGCAAATGGATTTCTCAAACAGCTGTCACTTTACATGGAATGAAAATGATGAAAATGTGTAAATTGTGTTTCATAAACACACCCTAACGCCACATTAAGAGATCTTTATTCTATATATGATCCTTTCTAACGTGCTAAATGTGGAAAACAAATAGTCGAAACACAAAACCACATTATCCTGTTATGCTGTGTATTTAGTGATACTTGATTCAATCCTGTTTTATGAGGGATAGGCTGAAAGCTGAATAGCTGAATCTATGTGAGAAAGGATGAATAGAAAGCAAATGAAAAAACAGCACTGTGTTAGGATTATTACCATGTAATATGCAATTTCCCTGTTTGACGCTGCACACTGCTGCAATTAGTAAGTGTTACCTTTGGATTACTCTTTGAGCTTGCTATCACCCCATTATTTGTTCATATCCTCCGTCATGCCTTTTTAATGCAAGAGAAAAAATAATCCTCTGACAATGATGCTGATGTGATCTTCTGTTTTTTCAGTCAAAGGTCAGTTGTTTCTACAATTGTAACAGTAATAGTCAAAACAAAATCAAACACACTAAACGGAACAAAAATGTGTGCTGAGTCAGTTGAGAAATGACCTTTGCCATTTAGAACTGGTTGCCGGACAACCTCTCACACATGAACGTAGACAGATGTATGTCAAAAAATATCAGAGAAATCTAATTGGGGATTCAGAATTGGTTTGAGGCCTGGGGGCCTTTTTTGACTATGTGACTTGTATGTCTATTGTTTCTATCTCTCTAAGGTCATTTAGGAAATGCTTGTTTAGGGATGAGTGATTAACATGAGATGTCCAGGGGCTTTCGACTCATCGGAGGCTTCTTAAAAAGGCAGGACAGACCTGCTACAGTGACATGGCTGAGGAGCAAAGGCTCCAAGGCATTTTCCAATCCGTGTACTGGGGATTACAGCAGTTGTGAATCAGTGCTATGGAGACTTTTGTGCTCGAACACATGAGAAATTATGAATAAAAGCTTGATTTCGGGATACAAATCTGTAGTGTGACAATCCCTGACGTGGACCTTTTAATAGAAAAGAGACAACAAATTATCACATTCAAATGACAGCTCTGAGCACATGGATTTGTGCACGCGCAGGGTAACACGTGCACTCAAAACAGACAAGGATTCAATGCAACAAAGTCCTCTCTTGAACCTGACATCCAATTTAACAAACACCAGTTTAAAGTCCTGTTGACAAGAAGCAGGAAGCGAGAAGAGAAAGAGGATATGACATGAGGAGAAATCGGCTCCTTCTGTTCCTTGTCACTCCAGATTATTGAAGACTTACCCAACATGCACCTGGGGGAATCAGTGTCTGTCCACCCGAGTCTCTCCGTCTATGTTGCTCTGCCTCTCTCTTGAACGCATACACACACACACACACAGACTTTCTTCCTCTTTCTATTTCTTTTCCTCATTCTTTTCTTCCCTATCAAATGCGTGCAGACTGTAAACTTTCATTTGCGTTTCTTCCCTTTTTTTGTGATTTTGGTCTCCTTATATTTTTATGGTGAAATGGCTCCAAGACTGTTTGCCAGCCCATGTGTGTTTATACATATGTGTACATGTGTGAGCAGATGTTTCCTCGAGGCAGTCTTTCATGTCCGTCCCTGATAGCTCTGTGGAAATGTGGGACAAACTGGATATCACAAAAGAACTTTGTATCAGAGATGTATTCAGCATATGCGCTGAATAAATAATAGGACTGTGATCAGCTCATCTCAATCAAATTGTACGGTCCACGTTTTTTGGGCTGACTATTCATTACCTGACAATTTATTATAATTTGCATTACTTCTACGTGCCTAAGGAGGAGGAAAAATACATCTGTTAATAGCGTGAATCCCTTGATAATGTCCCTGCAGAATAGGCTTCTGCTTCCCATCTCATATTAATAGGTCTCCGAAACATAGCTGTAGTTATTACAGTTATTTATACATTTTACCTCACAAAGCCAGTATACCTCAGTGAACACCAAATATATTTTGTCTAACTCTTTAATGGTAATTTAATGAACCGTGACCTTTAGATGACAATTAATGCCAAATGTATTTCCACAGTGTTCATTTATAACTAGCTAATTTTACCTTGCCTGCATTTTCTCCGACGTAGATATTCATGCAAGTCATGTTTAAATGAGCTTTTCATCATTAGTTAGCCTCACCAGGACAAAGACTTTGCTGTCCACTTCCTGGAGATGCATTCGAAAGCCCAGCTTTCTTAATGAACATGTTTACAAAAAGCAGCAGCTGATGTATTATCAGCGTTATCATTATGAATAATTTTGATAAGAATTAGATAGATACATTCATTATTTAGTTACATTTCAAAGCTGGATTTTGAGATGGAGTTACGGAGCCTATGAAGTTGATTAAATGAAAGTTTAGCGATTATTTTATTGACAGGATTGAGCCAGACTTAACCTTGCTCTTGAAGGGATTCTAATTTATAAGCCTTATCATAAGTCTGGAGTGATTTTTTTCAATCAAGTGAGACAGTCATCACGAGATCTCAGAAATATCTAGTTGGCTCTTGTTCCCCCCCACCCTTCTCAATATGTTTCCAGTCTATCATACATCCCCCCCTTACTGGGATCAGTGAGGCCATCACGCGCACACCTTTGATGTCTCCCAGAGTTAAGCCGGTTTTGAAGTCAGATTAGTGAATTGTAAACACCCTTTTAGACCTTCAGACTCTCCACAGAATGAGGGAGAGAAAAAGTGAAAGAGTTGCGGGATTAACCCATACATGACAGCTCAAAGGTTGGCTGATCCAAAACATCTTATATGAAGCCAATGTGCAAAAACCTAAACTAGAGCTCAGTTTCATGCTCATCTGCTTTGCACCGTTTGTCCTTTGTATTTAATTTTTCCTTTCAGTTTTGCTGAAAAAGGTGGATTGAAGTCGACGGTAAATGTGAGTGAAAACAAGAGTATCCTGGCATACACAAACGCACGCACATGCACACGCACGCACATATGCACACGTGTACGGGGAGAGGGCAGTGTTTTTCAGACGAGAAGCCCGTCTGTCTCTTTCACATTCCATTAGTTCCTGGAGCTACATCAGAGGGCAGAGAGCACACAGACATTCCTGCAAGACGCAGATGTCAGGATCAAAAGTCAGACTGACTCCTGTACGCAGCAGGGGAGAAAGAAGGAGAGGAAGAAAAGAGAGGCACACCAAAAGAGAAGAGAAAGAATTTATGCTGGGTATGACGTGGACGTGGGGTTGAATCTTTTTAAACATTCTGTGAGCACAAACCCGGAAAACTTTGCTCCCTCACTCACCAAATCCCCAAATTTTCCACAAACAAAGGCTTCATCCACTGCTGTGTGTTTCCATCTGCACCTGTTATGCTTTGTGTATTTACTGTTCTCAGGGCTATTGTTGCTATTGTTACTTACCGCTTCCTCGCTGCCAGGCTGATGGGAAACCGTGCACCATGCTGCCTACATCTTGTGCCTTGTTTTAGTTATTAAAAGGCACAGGACCAGATGGTGTGTGTATGCGTGTGTGTGTGTGCAAGTGTCTGTGTAAAATGTGTGTGTATGTGTGTCTCCAGGTCTATACTTTGGCTCCAGGCTCTTCCAGAACTGGCACAAACCCAACTGGGTCATCCATGCAAAGACTCCGTCTCTCCACCTCCTCCTCCTCTCCAAGAGCGCATCTGTGTGGTCCTTACATGAGGAGCGTGCGGATTTGTTTGTGTTTGTGTGTGTGCTCGTGGTGGAGATACAGTATGTATTATAGAAAAGGAAGGAGGGGAGGGGTGATGACAGATAAAGTATGGCTTCTTTTCAACAAAACATAAACGCTGGGCTGCATGTCCATCTCTCCTCCTGGGTCTTTCCTATGTGTTTATTTTCCATCTCATTTGTTTTTTTTATCTGTTTCTTCCTCTCATCTCCAGCCAGTAGAGAAGCCAGGTGAACATGCAGTTAAGTGATCAAGGGATGCTATTTTTTACGCTTTTTTTTTTTTACAAGATAACTCTATATAATAAAAAAAAAAGCAAAACTGAAAAAGTTGGAAGCAAGAGGGTGTCAAGTCGGTGATCTTCACGTGTGGAGGATCACCGAAGTGAACGGCAGCGACTGGGAGGGTAAACGCACTATACTGTTGATTGAGAAAACAGTCAAAAGACAGAGGGAGTTAAGAAAAAACAAAAAAACATGGGCCTAGTTGAGCTGTCAGGACAGCCGAGAAGCTGTTAGAAAACAAGTTGTCAGGAAATATCTAGTTCCCCAAGAAAAACTGGAATCTTGGGTAAGTTTCTAAATGTGTGTCTTTTAAGTCGACAACCACTGTTTTTTATTGTGTGCAAAGAGATCCCACATGTCATTGTTACATTAAGCAGACCTGAGTCGAGGCCTCACAGATTCAGCTCAGAGCTTTGCTGCAGATCCTTTCTCTATCGGATTGCATGCGCTTCATTTGTGAGACGCAGGCTGGAGTTTGACAAACGGATGATTGTCTCTGTTTGCTTTGAGCAGGGCTTTCACTCTGTTTAACCTCCTTGAATGAGAAAGAAAAGATGTTTTCATATTTTTTTCACATGAAGGTGTTCAGTTCTCCATGGTCTCCTGATAATTCTACACCTTGCATAAACCAGTTTCACACCATCAGTTTATACGTTACAGATATCTGTGAAAGGTTTTTCCTTTGTTTTTCTTTAGGTAAAAGATAACACTAAAAAATGTGCAGCCAATAGAGTTTTGATTTCATTAGAATAAATGAAATCATGATACTATCATATTTGTATTAGAAAGACTGCACCTGTATTAAATTCTCTCATCATTTTACTCACAGAAGCACACAAACATTTATTTTTGTTCTTAACTTGATATTGTTCCACCTGTCTCGCTGCTAATCTCACCCCTCATCACCTGCCATCCAGGTTGCACAGGCTCTGATTACATTAGTCCTCAGAGAGCTGGCCAGATCAATACAGTGTCACTGTTCAATCCAGTGCAATCACAGCTGCTTGCTAATGAGAAGTGCAGATAGAGACAAGACAGAAAACGGATAAAGGTGTGCTCTGTTTTAAACAAAGTGAAACCTTGTTATAGATTGTACCATTCTAATTTTGACGGTC
Source organism: Menidia menidia (assembly GCA_907169785.1). NCBI lineage: Eukaryota > Metazoa > Chordata > Actinopteri > Atheriniformes > Atherinopsidae > Menidia > Menidia menidia. The sequence continues at coordinate 14,286,494 of CAJRST010000001.1, read as the reverse complement.
GCAATTATCCTCGATCAATATTGTTGATTCTTTTTACATTTACTGCATCAAAAATGTGTCACTCTTCCTCTTTTGTTTTCATCAGGTTTATTTCATATGAGTGTCGGTCTTCCATTCCTCTTTCCCTTTGTCTATCATGGGTTCTCTGTTTTTTTGGCTCCCTCTTTCTCTCTCTTGCACATTGCTTTTTAATGATTGTAATTTTCCACCCAGGTCCAAGAGTGAGCTGATGTGGTGAGGCTCTTGGCTCCCCGCTGTTCCTGATGAGGCATGATGGGAAATTACCCAGAGCTCTCTGTTGTCAGATAGTAACTCACTGTTTGGTTGTAATAAGCAGGCAAACCCCTGCATGTGTGTTCACACACACTCAGACTCAGACACCTCTGATTGTGTGCATTAATTGCACTGTGTGAGATCACCACAGTGACCACAGCTGTGTGGGCTACGCCTTGCTTTCCGGGTCACTTGGGTCATCAGCTCCACATAACAGCTACGGCATCGTCTCTGTCAGACAAGACAGCTCATAATGAGGGCTCTCCTGGTTGTGCTCGCTGTTCAGATATCACTGAAAGGCTCTCATCCATCCATGCATCCCTTCCTTTCTTTTTACGTTCATTTTCCATCCTGACGTACTCCTTAACAATTTCAATTTATCAGCGCTACCACCGCTGTTTGTGTGCGGTGTGTGTGCCAGCCTGTAGTTTTATTGACTGACACAGGGGAGGTAGGGAGCCCACTGGGACACCACCGCTGGGTGGAGAATGGTGCCCGAGAGTGTGTCAGTGAGTGTTTGTTTTGTGTGTTTAGGAGAGGGGGGGCGGCCCTGTCACTGTAGTGTGTCACCTTTCCAGAAGCCCTGTCACCAACAAATGGAGCTTTGGTAGAACCCTGTAAAGAGAGTCCCGCTGAGGTACTCTTAGAATCAGCTTTGGCCCAGCAGGAGCCTGCAGGTTCTGTTTGATCAACATCAAGTAATGTTGGGTGGATGTCCACTGTCAGCTTAACTATAGGTGACCATCTATTGTCAATACAGACAGTGGGCAGCTTTCATGATGGGCTATGCAAGTTTTGAGGAAACATCGGGGAACTGTCAAATATGCGAATCAGAGGGCTGATATACATACACATTGGCATTGTTTAACAATTTCTCTCGCAAAAGAAGATTTATAAAAAGGAAAAAGGAAAAAAGTTCAAATTTGCAGTATTGCAATTGCCAATAACTCTGCATGATTCATTCCCAAGCATGTATTTAAAAGATCAATAAATTAAACCAGCTAAATACTCTGAAATGTTAAGAACGCATCTTTAATGTGATAAACAACATGCTGTAAGGTTGCGATTTATAGTCTCAATTCACAAATGGTTTGGAGTTTATTTCACATCACATTTTCAAACTATCTGTATCATATTGAGTGCATGTAAATTACATCAAAGCCTGCAGCTCTAGCTGCTGTGCATGGCACCTTAGTGCATCGCTGTAGAGATACTTTTCCAAGATAGGCTTTAGTTATTGGATAACAGTCAGCATTACCACAATCACAGTGCCACTGGCTGTATATGGGCAAAATGGCAAGGTCCAGCTAAACTGGTGTGACTGAGTATACTCTCAGATAGGCCAAAATCAGTTCGGCTTTCTCTCACACGTACACACACGCACACACACCCAGGGGCCAGGAGCTGACAGTAAATAAAACCGGAGTCCCTCCTTAATTAGCTCCATGCCTGAGGGTGAAACCACTGAGAAAGTGTGTCAGTCTCTCTCCATGTTGGACACTAAGCTGCCACCCAGTCCTTCTGACAGTGGCAGCAAAAAAATAAAACATTTCAGAACACTGATTCACCCACTGATTTAATTATGTGGCTTTTATTTACTTGAAAATTAGTTGATTGTTTAAAAGTCAGTGCTCCTTATCTTCTAATTATCTACAAATTAGTATTTTGTAATTTAACTCATTTTCAAGACTGCACTATTTAAAAAAAAAATACACATACAAAAAAAGCTCAGCTTTATGTATAGACATGCATTTTAATTAAAACAAAAATAAAAGTGATTTTAGAATTAGGGCACATAATTTATGAGACATCTGAATGCACTCAGGGGGAAATAATAAAAGCTCATTAAATTAAACAATTACAAAATAATGTTAGTATTTACTTTTGCGCCTCACTGATGTCTCAGCCTCATACTCAAACCTTCATTAAGATTTAAATATAAGCTTTCTCCATTCAGCAGTTAGTAATAATTTAGTGTCCTTCATCCACAATTTTAATGGGAACTACAAGTATGAAAACATGCATTTCTAACAATATGTACCCTATTAATCTACCTTAAGTTGATATCATTTTAGTTGATGTTTATCGACTCTAGAGAATACAAAAAACTATGCAAAGATGATCAGTGCAGCCGGCTTAAAATTTTGTCTTTTGAAGAGTTGGTTTCAGTGAAATGTAATCAACTGAAAGCATCAGTATGAATAGAAGTGCAATACTGTCCCCTGCTGGTGAGGTCAATCCAAGGGAAAATTATGCTCCATTTGGTGAATTTAATGTTTGTATGTTTTGTTGTGTGTGTTTTTTGTTTACCATAATGTAAAATAACCATTATTTATTCATTTATTTGGCCAAAATTAATGTAATAATTTTATTAATTGAGAATCTGACCTTAAACAAATAAACTACCTCCATCTTTTGTTTTTATTGTATAAAATGATCACATTACTTTCACAAACGTTTTTGTAGGACATTGTCTACAAGTAACTTACCGCGGAGTAATATAACTTTAGATTTTATGAACAAACACACACACACATATAAGTAAACATATATGTAGATATATACGCAATAAAGATCTTTCCCGGTAGAAAAGCACATTTGCAAGACTACTTGGGATTAAGTTGATCAAAAAATACAATTACATCTCGGTGCATTATGCTGCATCAATAATGATATCAAAACATGTATTTGGGCATATCCTTTGTGCAACAAACTGATACATTGAGCAATCCTTTCCCACCAAACAGGCGTGAGTTTGTCACACCTGACCTCACTGTGGATGGGATCTTTGAGAGCAACGGATTTACACCTCGCTGCTCATTTGTTGTCACTAAGCCATGGGTTGGGGGGGAGGAGTGCGCTTGTAAGTGAGACCTGTAGGCGAGAGTAGCTTCAGAAGTTTATATGAATTGCGTAGAGGACAAAAGCTCGATCTGATGCGACTTGCTATAAATCTTTTCATCACTTAACCATGGGAACAAGGGCATAACGTGAAATGCTAAATCTGCCTAAAATGAATGGAAATAAATATAAATACCGTATGCTGGAGTTCTTCTTTTTTTCTGCCCACAGCTGGGCGTATATGTTAGATTCTTGTAAGCCGAAATTGGTATATGTATGAGATCAGACAAGCACAGGGCACAGGACACTTGTCAGTAAGAGTGCTTGGCAGTAGCCCTGGAGCCATGGCTGGCAATGGGTGGACTATCTATTGCCACTGTAAGGCAAGGCCCAATCAAGGAAATTAATTATGCTTCCTTGGCACTAACTCTATCACTCCCTTTTAGCCTGAAGAGAATTTCAGTCTGAGGCAATGGCTACTGCTTCCTCTTGTGCTGTAATCCAATCTAGCTGAGGAAGTTTGTCATGTTTGGCAGAACTGGATACGCTGGGATGAGCTAGGAAATCCAGATGGACAGAGTAGCAGAGCCGAACTCATCCACAGGGTAAGGATGTGAAATCACACAGAAAATGCAGTGTGACCTCCCAGACTTACGAAGTTCCTTTAATGCACTACGAAAAACCTGTGAGGAAGGCTGATGCAACATGTTTCACATGGGCATGTCTCACAGCTCTTCGCTGACACAGAATATGCTAAACTGCTACATGCTTCACGTCAATTAGAATTTCATACAAAGAGAACTGAAGATAATTAGCACACTGTTTCACCATACGTACAAAATTGAATCATTAGGAATTAAATTAGCTTTTACTGTTAACATCCCTAATGTGCCACAGGCATGCTGCCTTAACATGTAAAGGCTTAATTGAGAGGGTCGTACATCCTCTAGATTTAGTTCTCATTCCTCTCTGTTCACTAATGATAACATAATCAAGCTTACTTATCATAGATCAGCATGCATCTACAATTCTTATTACCACATCAACGCCTGGATATTTGTCATGAGGTTTTTATAAACTACTCAAAATAAATTTGATAAGTGCTTAAAACTTTATCTTTGCAAGAGATTTTATGAATTAACAATGCATGCAACCTCTAACATGAAGCCATATGGACAAATGTGGATTTGAAGTCCAAATAACTAAGATGATTTAACTCAAACAAGCTGTTGCAAGGAGCAGAATCAAGTTAAAATGTATCAACAGATTTAAATAGTAATTTCTTCGACTCTTCTTTAAGATGCGGTGGTCAACTAAATTACGAATGTCTTGATTGAAACAACTATATGATCTTTGCCTGAATTTCTAGTGGAAGTTTTTTCTGAGGTCAATTCAACTGCCTTAAAAATGTCATCAAAGAATGGATTAAATTCAGATTACTTCATTTGATCAATCCACAAAAAGGAAATCAAATGTTTTAAAATGTGTGATGAATTGAGTGACAAAATAAGTAAAGCAATAAAGATTGTTTGCGTTTGTGGTTTTCACAAAATGAAAAAGTTTGATTTTTCTTTGTGTCCATTACTGTCCCAACATGCAGTTACGAACCAAAAACAACTCAATCAATGAACCTGCTCTAAAATATCAAGAGATTACCAGACCTCTGTTTTCATGGCCTACAGAACATTAGCATGCTTATTGCTCTCACCGATTATCCTCACTATGTACGGTACATTAGCGAACTGTACGATTGGCCAACCCCCTGCCTGTGCAATCAACAGAGAGCGTGAATGAATGATCAGCCATTAGCAGGTCGGGTGTGAACTGTGAAAATGGGCTCTCACACCAATGACTGCATGAGGCCCTGATTTGCTTTAGCCTAGCCTAGCACATATGCTAGCAAGGGCCTGCAGTTGTTCCACTGTGTGGCAGCCCATCAGCTAACATTAGCCTGCCCAATGTAATGCAGTGGAATACAGACTAGTGTACCGTGTCGAAGCCCAGTCTAGTGGAGGGCTGTGTGCAAGATCATAGTAAGACTCCTTGCTAGCATATGCTTGTGTTTAATGCAGCGACCTGCTTCTGCATGGTGGGTTTACACATACCCTGCAGTGAAGGTAGTGTGTGTGTGTGTGTGTGTGACTGTGTGTGTGCAATATCAGTAATCAGTGTACCTCACACAGACAGAGTATAACTAGGCCTGGTGTGGCGAGAGTGCTGGAGACCAGCTCTTTGCCAGCCAATGTTGACTGTTTCAGTCCCTCAGTGTGTGCATGTGTGTGACTGTATATGTGTGCATGTTTGGACCCATGGATACTGAAATTGGAAGCTCCACCTTCAGATACAACCGAGACAACCAAGACCCCAGAGGTCCAGGTAATAAGGAGACATGTCAGTGTAAGTTGTTTGCCATTCATGGTGTGTCTTCATTTTGTTCTTTAAGACACCTCTGTGACATCTATGCTTGCGTGCATGCCTCTGCAGTAGTGCATTTATGACCTTTGAGCATTACACGTGAGGGAAGAGAAGAGAGAATTCAGTAGTCAGTGTTGTAGGAATTCTGCAGAAAGGGTACATCTAAGTCTCAGTGGATGTGTGGATGTATGTGTGCCTTTGTGTGGATGAGGCAATGTTAGCGTGGTCTCTGTGGATAGGATGCTATTAGAACTGCCAGCATGAAGGCAGCAGCATGTGGAGGGTCAAAAGAGGATTTCAGATGGACAGAAAAAAAATATCAGAGAAAACAGCCCAGTGATCCTCTGCCACGATTTGTCAAAGCAAATGATAAAACGACTGCAAGTGACAAGAGAAAAGTTCACTTATGTGGAAGTTAAAAAGTTACCTCATGTAGAAGAACTGTTGGAGATTGTCTGTTATTTCATTACTTCCATTTTCTTTACTTTAGGTGCCTTGAAAAAGTTTGAAAACAACTTTTCAAAAATGTTAAAGGAGTCAATCTTCCACTTTTGAGAATATGCGAAAAGCATAGTCTATCAAGCAGGGAATAAAGTAGAGATAGAGAGAAATATGGCACATTAGTTCTTAACAAATCAAGTCACTTCTGATCATGTACTATATTCCCTTTTATCAAGTCTGGCAGTGTTGAACCCTGAGATTGAGAGAAGCAACAAAGTGTGAAACTGTGTTTCAGCCTCATGCTTATTTGGTCTTTCCACCTTGACACCCCAGCATCATTTCACAGTACAGGATCCTTGCTGCCATGCATGATGGTTTCTTGTAGTCCCTTGAATCAGTAGACCAGAGTGGACCCGAGGCCGATGACTGAACTCAGTACTAACCAGTGTAAGCTATAACACGCTGATGCCTGCATGTGCACAGTTAATTCGGTTGTTATTGTCACTTATGCATGTCCCAGTGGAGTCATGGTGTGTGGGTTCACAGGCCAGGTTTTAGTTCCACTCACTAGTCTAGATGCACACATCAAAACTGATGTGAGCTCCCTCTGGGCTGCTGGATGTGTGACAACCTGAAACTGCTATCTGATGCTGATTATATTACATTAATGTTGTCGTTTCTCTGTGACTGACATAGATGGCTGAGCCTTGGTGACAAGGTGTTTTGTTTTCGGTCAGATTGCGTGCATGCATTCATAGTTTTATTGAATGAGCTTAAATAATTGACTCATGTATGATATAGATATAAAAGTTTCCACTTTGACTCAGAAGATTGGCTTACATGCTTTCATGCTACAGCAGTCAAATAAACATCTCATCAAGAATTCCTGTTTGTGAATTTGGATCATTTCTTTTTGTCACGCAGTACTATGACACTGAACTCACTACAAACTCTCAGCAGACAACTTGATCTATCTGTTCCAGTGCTTTCACTTAAGTGATGACCTCTTTGTTCCCTGCCAATGAGCTGCTCAAGGACCATCAAAATCTCATCTTTTTGTTATATTCACATCACAGCACTTTTACAAGCTTCTGTGTTCACCAACAGGCACAAATATTTCATTATTCCTCCAAATTGCTGGAAGATCACCAATGCATTTTTTCATGAGGGATATTTTCTAATGTCAGCAGCCAAGGTTCTAGCATATAGTCACATCCCACTTCATGAAACCTCAAGACTCGGTGAACTCAGCTGTAGGATGTGACCAGTGGCTGTGTGACAAGGAAGGCACATAATGAGTGGGCTTTAAAGGAAATAATGGCTGAGCTTTACCATTAAAGTCTCACACTAGGGATTTTTACATTAGCCTCGCTTTTTGATCTTGTCCTCTCAACCTTTTGATGTGGCGCTATGGGCAGTCGTCCTTTCCTTATGCAGGCCGGGATTCATAATAATGAGCAACAACGATTGTCAGGAAAATATATGGTGTTTGTGATATTAAGTGTAAACACTTTTAACTGGATACACCTGATTTTTTTTCGCTCCAGTGTTTTCAGGCACATTATAAAGCCAAATCTAATTGACAGGGCGATATTACATCATTATGGAGATACATGGATATATGAACTGTTTTTATTTGTTTTAACATGAATATATAGACCACATTACCCAAATGGCGATGGGGTGAACCTAAAGCAATCCCAAATAGGCAGTAATTGTTACTACAGGGCACTAAAGGAGATAAAGAAAAGGGGGGTTCATGCAGACCCAGGTAGTGTCCCAAGCTTACTTGGGTGTAATGACCCATCAATGGTGACATCTTGTTTCATCGTGTTCTGCTTCCCTTCACTTGTCTGTTTGGCCCCTGTCTCTCTCTTTCTCTTGCTCTTCTCCCCTTCTGCTGCCGGTAATTCATCTTTTCCCATGTTTTTCTTCTTTCCCTACAACAGAATTTCTGCCACTGCTAGATGTAAAGGAATCATGTTCAAGGAGAACATCCAACTCCAGAGCACGCCGTAGTTGTAATATTGTGTCCAGTTGAAGCTTAGAAAAACCAACTGATTTACTTTTTAATACAATTTTAATAAAACCAATTCATTGCATCGTCAAATATTGCAAATTGACAGCAATATAACTTCGCTTCTAATGTTAAAGTTAACAATATGAAGAAGTTACCTGATTGATTGAAGGCACAGTGATTAAATTTCCATTGTATCACCACTGTGAAGTTCCTCAGCAAAACTTTTTGATGCCATTTGTTTTATTGAAAAGCTCCATTTAACTATGAAGCTGTGACACAATTTTCTAATAATTTAATTAAAGTAATAATAATTAAGGAAAAAAGAATCTAACTATTACACATACTTGTTGTTGGATTTATTTGTCTTTTTTGCTGCTTCTGAATCCCTTACTGTGCTCTCACAGACTTTTAAAAACACACAAATAAGCCCATTTCTATATATTTAAGATTAAAAAATTGTTAAATACATCGTGCAACACTGTTAAAGGCAGTTAACCAAGGTGGTAAAACAATGCATTGTAATTTTTGCTGCTGGATGTGTGTTGTGCGCAGCTGTGTGTGTGTGTGTGTGTGTATGTGCATGACAGAGAGATGAAGCAGGGGACCCAGCTGACAAAGCCTCTCACTGGGACACTGGCAGGCCTAACGCGCCGCAGGCCGAGCTCTCAGCTCCACCTCTGACAGGCTTCATACTTATTGCTCAATGACATTCGATGTTTTCCTTCAGTTTGCTGTAAGATTGATTTCTCAGATATGTTTGAAATATCTCCAGAGCCCTAGAGCAGGGTGACTGGCACAGCAGCACAGAGAAGGAGAGAGACAGAGGTGGTGGAGAAGGAGAGTGGAGAGGGAGATGGTGTGTTATGGGCAAGAAAAAAAAAAGAAGAAAATGGAAAAAAAAGAAAACAGTGCTGGCAGCACAGGGCTGTATTTATGGAGGGGAATATTGCTCTTATTATCTACTTGTCAAGATTATCATTAGTTTATATAATCACAGTGAAGAAAACCATAATTCATCAAAGCAAAACAGTGGAGTTTCCTTTGAACAGTAACAATTGTGATTGAGTGTTTTGTCTTGCGTTACTTTGTCTCCTTGAAAGAATATCCAGATATACATTCTCCTTTTATTTGATGCAATGGTTATTACTGAAAAATGTGCAGGGACAGAAATCTGTACTGTCTCTTTACCCTTTTATGACTTCTTCTACAAACATTGCATAAGTGCACCAGTGAGCCTGGTACTTAGCCTACACCAATTCTGGCTTTTGAGCTGTGGTGGGGGCATTTATGATGCATCACACCACAGTAGAGTAATTCACTTCAGTTCATTAAAAATGAATTTGGTAATAAACACAGCAGTGCTGCTTCTTCTTGCCCACAAGAATGTTTATGGATTCCAGATGCATGTTCGCTTTCAGTCTTGAGCCACCCCAAAGTCGAAAGATCACCTGTCTTGTCTTTAGTGTTTGGACATTTCTGTAAATCTGTTAATGTTACCATCTACTATTGATTCTTTGTTTTACACTTGGAAATGTTTCCTTGTCTTACTTTATTAGAAAGTAAAGATAGTTTCAAGGAAGGATAGATTAGGAAAAAAAAAAAAAAGTAAAGATAGATTCAAGTAAAGAACAGCTCTATTATACGTCAACATTGAACCTTTGCACTCTTGAACTCCAGATAATGATAACTTCTCTGGTTTAGAGAGCTCTCTGAAACTTGTATTTAAATTCTGCACTTAAAGGTCTTTCACAATTTTCACTGTTTAACTATTGATCAAGGTGTGTCTTTGAATAATATAATGATATTCAATGATAACAATAGTATATATATAATATATATGACTGATAGTTATATACACTGTGTATAAATGACAGATTCTGCTCCGATTTTTTCACTATCTAACAGCAAACTGGCATGTGGACTATTACTTTAATTTTTACATTTCTAACAAGATATATGACAGTGGACATAGCACACCGCAGTATCGCAAATGTCTGTGTGACTGGCACTTGTAGCGTGAGCAATTGATTTGTTTCCAATGACAAGTATCAGTTTATTTTGTGCAAGGAAACACAACAGCAGTATAGTGCAATAACACTTGTGGTTCTGTGTAAAGTCTAATGAAAAAGAGCATATAGCACAATTTCTAATTAATAAGGTACACATTTGGAGATCAGGAGGATTTTCTTGTGGAGCTCTAAATATGACTGTCATCTTGAACATCTGAACATTTGACTCCCAAACTGTCCACTTCTTTCCAGATTTGTTTTGTTTAACTTAGGCGTTAAAATAAATATGTGATTTGCTAAGTCTGTAATAATGTATCGCAAAGGAATCTCCTTTTCTGAGTTTCCAGGCTTTAACCAAGGCTCATACTTATATATAAGTATTTTAAAATTACATGTAAAAAAATGTATGCTTTATTGCGTGAAGAAAAGTACACGGTTTGCCTCTGATACAACAACATTCTCCAATGTTACAGGAAGTGGTTTTAAATATTGCTTGAAGCTAAAGAATTCCACGTTGTAAACTTAACCGCAGAACCTATTAAACTTATTTTTCATTCACGGTCCAAAAGATTAAACTTGCAATTCTGGAACTTTTCATGGATTATTTTCCGAATAATTTTAGTACATTAAGTTCAAAACAAATTTGGGTAATTAATGCATGATCTGGGAAGGCTTGACAGTCCCTTTGTTCAAACTCCTGTAGTGGCATCAAGTTCTTCTCAGTCTGCAGAGGTGTTTATCATAACTGGATGGAGCTGGATGAAATTTTCCCCTTTGTGATAATGCATCCTCTGTGCACATGACACCATGTCACATCTTGTCACTGAACATTTGATCACATTTTGGGGGGGAGCACAGATCTACTGTTTTAAACTCTTTAATGCAATTTAACAATGCCACGTATTCTTTTCACGTTTCATTGGGGTCCTTTACGTGTGAAATTGGAGAGGCTGGCGTAGCTTCCACGACACGCCATAGCAGAGACACGGTCACAGTGAAGCGCCAGATGTGGGAGGGAGAGCGAAATTAATTGCTACACATTGTTCAGTGGGTGTGTGCGCACCTCCAGTGAATTAACCGCACTCAGGGCGTGACTGTTTGAATAACAGGAATTAGGTACGAGGACGCTCGCTCACAGCTGAAGCCAACTCCAGGCCCCACACTCAATTAGGTGATCTGACCCCAAATTCACATGCTTAACTTGTCGTTTGTCAGTGCGTAAACATGGAGATACTTTTTTTGTGAAAAAGCGTGTACAGAAGTATTTTCCTCCATGTATTTCTAAAACATGCAGTGCACTTCCCCAGAGTTCCTATTTAAAGTCTATTTTCGCATTGTTGCAAGAAAGAAACTCTTCACTTAGAGCTGAAGGAATTATTGGAATAAAGGAAGGAATCATTAAAAGCCAAGCCTTTAATTAAAAGGACATATTCAGACAGGCGGTTTTAGCGGTGATGGCCTGAAAGCTGCGCTTGCTAAAAATGGCAGAGCCATTACAGAGGCTGTCACTGAGGCCCCATTAACAGGGATCTTAATGTTGTCTGTTCACACTTGTATCACGATCAGATGAGACAGTGAGGATGAGAGCGCAGATAGTGCACATTAATGACAGCTGGATGGCAGACTTCAGGAGCATATGGTGCTCTCATGTAGTCCTTAATATTACGTTCATACCATACCTATCACCCATAAGGAGGATGACAAGAAAATCAAAACCCTTTTTAAGATGATATTTCTCAGACATCAGAATTGTGCAGCTTTTTATTACACTTTATTCAATATGTGTTTTAATGTTGCCGCACAGTGACATTTCTGTATGACAGCTGTGTTTTTATTGCATTCCACTCCATTACTCCAAGACCTACAGTATCAAAAGTGGTAGTACATCACAATGCTTCTCAGAGGTCTACAATTACCATCCCAACTTCTCATAGTGACCCTAACATACACTGTCAGCATCATCTGTATCAGAACAACAAGCAATGGCATGCCAGCCTCAACTGTGACCCTGGCATAGATGCATGGAAGGTAGAATAAAGCACCTCTCCCCTCCACCTGCCCCTCACGTCTCTTCATTTTCCTGGGCAAAAGAAGGGTGGAGGGTTGAGAAGATGGGGTGACTTGATGGAGAGGTGGTCGGTGAGGGGGGATTGCTGAGGCGGTGGGTGGGTGAGGGGGAGGGCTTAGCTTCCCCTGGGGCTGCCTGCTGGAGTGAGGTGACCCAGCTTGTCGTTCAGTGACCTGTGTGAGGGACATTATGAAGTGTGAGTGGCTGTCACTCTAACCACTTGTGACAACACTGCTCCTGGCACAGCTGTGCCAGCCTGCTGTAGCCAGAGACCCAGGGCCCAGGGAAAAAAGGGCGGGAGAGAGGCCGCTTTGAAGAAACCATGAGCTGGACTGGGGTGTTCAGTCCGAGTCCACAATGGGTCAGTGAGAGAAGAGGTGGGGAAATCAAGTTGGGTTTGAATTACCCTCGGTCCTACTGGTGTAATGACTTAGTTACAACTGAGCTTTAGTGGTGGGGTTGTGGCCCTGAAGTGTTTGAAATGTTAATACTTTTGTATGAAAATAGATTTGTGGCTAGTTTGGCATCATTAATAATTTTTCTTGTTGGGGCAGAATTGTCTTCAAGTTTCCTAACACAGTGAGATTTTAATAGACATTTAAATGTGTCTTTTTCAGATGACAGTTTAATCAAGAAGGTTTCAGTCGGATTATGGTCACATAATCAGGTTGGCAAAGAAGGCCAATGACATCAGAAAATGGGATTTCAGTCTGCCACTTTCAGGCATGCTCTTCTTCCTAATGGCTGGTTGAAAAAACCTTTTAAGGGTTCAGTTCAATTTAGCCCCTTCCAATAAAACCTCTTGTGAGAGGGTCAGAGACCTTTGACATGACTGTGCTGTTATTTGCTGTCTTGTTAAGCTGATTTGTTTGTGAAGTGACGATAAAAGGACAAGAGGGCTTGCACCTAAATCCAGATTAGGATCATTAAGGGCAACCTCTTTCAAATATCTGATGACAACTTTGCGGCTACTGTTGAAATAATTAAAACTTTTCCAAGATGTATTTATTTTTTTTACCGAAAAGTTATCTTTAATCATGTAAGATGTTCTACCTTTCCATAATGAGTTGAATAATTAAAAACAGAACAACCAGGCTCAAAATTTATTATACACTCCTAAATACAAATTGACAAAGAGGGGACTTAACAATTCGTAGGAAATACTTTATTTAGATTTTCTCGTTGTGAAATCTAATCGTGTATTCCATTAAAATTGTACGTTTTCTTGTGAAAAAGATGTAGTGGGAATTCTTCTGGTTTCAAATGAACTACAATTAGATGAAAAGTGAGTATGAAGCTGTATTTTTTCTGCAGTATATGTAGTCTTTCTTATATCAAGTCATGCAAACTTTTTTGCTGGATTGTCTGGGATTGTCTCTCATCCTCTCCCTACAACTCTCCGCTCTATATATGTTAGTTTGTCCATTCTGGATATAAACCTTTCCACCAAACGCCACACCTCCCCTCCAAGTGTCCCTCTGTCACAGCTGACCTGTGTCCTCTCTCTGTGGGGCCTCTCCTGGTAGCGCCCAGCTGGCATGCTGCGAGTCGGCTGGGCAGAGGCGGCAGGCAGTGCCAGCTCTACTGGTGCAGAAAGGGGCACACCAGGCAGACAAGCCCAGTGTCAGCGGTAGCAGCATGCCATCCCCCTGGCTGCTACGTACACAACGCGCACATATGTCCACATACATGCCTCTGCGGCCCAAGAGCAGCACACCAGCATCAACGGACCAATGCCAAATAGGTTTGGTCCGACTGGGACCTAGTTAACTGGGACAAAACATTTGTTTACACACTAGACTAGTTCAAACAAGCGCACATACACATTGAGCCACACAAACAAAAAACACATGGGAGAAGAAGTAGGGATTGTGATTTGCTTACATAGATAGAATCTTAATTAGTCACCGGCTTGTCATAAGAGAATCCTTAATTCAAATTCAGGACTATGAATAGTGATAAGCCTGAAATAAAATCTATTTTCACCATTTCGTAAAGATCCACAGGGTAAATATGAGCTTCTCTGTGTAATTCAGAGGAAGGAGGAATTAGCCCTTCACCATGTCAGGCCTGAGAATGTCTGTCTGTGAATATTGTTTCAACTTGACCTTATTTCTAGCAGAAACTTGATGTTTTTTACTGCCCTGAAGCCGGTCTATATTAATTATGTGTAAGGACAGGTGGAGCAAGCATATCTTAGTAGTAAAAAAAAATGTTTTATTTGCATACTGTTTGATTATTGCAGTCTTGAGCCACACTTCCTTATTTGTATTTGTGCTTTTGTGTGTGTATTTTGACCTCTGTCACACAGCGAAGCCCCCAATTGTGCTCCAGTAGCCAGCCGAGCTCAGTGAAGCAGAGCCGATATGCTCACTGGCATTTCACACACTCCAATGTGGGCATGTAAACACACATGAACAGCATTTATCCAGCTGGGGTCCAATATAACACAGACACAGACACACACACATACACACACACACACACACATCGGCTGAGAAATGAAAATAATGGTTGAGGTCTGATCCACTAATGCACGCCTTGCGAAGCACCTCCAAACAGCGAAGATCCCCTATGTCTACTGTTACCAGTCCAGCTCTGCAGGTCAGCCCACCCTTTGCCATCTCTGGGATCTGAGGCACACTTCCGCCTTAAAAGTTGTACACCATTTGATAATCAAGATAGGACCTAATTGAGCCCACCCATGCAGAAGATGCTCTCGCCTTTTTGTAAGCGCACACTTTTTTGTGGAGATGGCGTCCTATACTGTTTCAGCTCATCCAACTGTGAGATACTCCTTTCCCCTTTCCAGTCCTGCCATCATCACACTAATGGTGTTTCTATCTCCTCTCCATAGGAGGTAAATGAAGCTTTTAAGCAGGGCGGAGGGAAGGGGGACCGCTGAAAAGATTAATTGACTTTCTGCAGAGCTTCACTTATCCTTCACTGGCACCTTTGACTTGTAAGTGTATTTGTGTTTGGGTTACATGATTATATTATAATTATTATGGCAATTTGTGGCTGGCTCAAGATTGTGGAAATATCAAACTGTGTCCTATGTGCCAGTTCAGCCACAGGGGCAGCCTCATACTTTTATGCACTTAGATGAAGTCTTGGTCCAAACGTTGTGTGAATTCAAGTTAACAATATTATAAAACAATTTATGAGTTAGATTTCTCAAACATCTGCACTTTTACTCAAACTGAAATACAATATGGAAAGTCATTGGTGTCACATTATCCTGTTTATCAAGTCCAAAAATTTTCACAGTAATGACATCATTTTCAGTTCTGTTTTTTGTGCCATTTTTCATCAGATTTCTGAGTAAATTCATTAAATGAACAATCATATGCACTTTAACCCCAAAACTAAAAAATGAACAACAAAAAACAACAACAAATAAATGAAGAAGTTAAAGCTTCAACCTCTTACCATCACTAAAGGAGACAACTTCATCTTAAACATCCTGTACGTAATATGAACCCAATATAAGTTGGTTGTGCAGGTGGTATGTTCATCCTTGAATCAGTTGGCCGCTGGTTTGATCCTCAACTTCCCAAAACTACATGTCCAAGTGTCAATGGAAACAAATAATTAAGTCCACATTTCACCCCAATATTCTCTTTAATGTAAGGTCTCTTTGGACAAGAAAGTGATGCGACATTGATATTTAGCTGTTTTGAGTTGAAATATCTCTCTCTCTATTCTTTCTATACATTTAATAGAAAATAGTTTTCAGTAACATTTGCCATTTACATCTACTGGGGACATCTACTGGGGACTTCTTGCTGTTGAACTGCATAATTTTTTCCACTGTATCTTGCATTTTCTGTTTCTTATTCAGTTACTTGTGCTCTACATTTCCTCAGTATATAGTGAGGTTGAATTTTGTGAAGAAACCTTGCGGTTATTATTTTTTTTTTGGCTTGTCAGCTGTAAATCGTCAACCTGTCAGCCCTGTTAACATACATGACCAGCAACAGGCTCAAAATGAAGAAGTTTAACATGTTTGAGTAAAAACATTTATGATACACTTTTAAGTTTTTAATGCACACACACACATACACACCAGGATTTTTGTTTTTACTGTGCATATTTGATCATACACAGATTGATGGATGCAGAGTGAAGGGTGTGCACTGAACATGCAGGTGAAGCCCGAACAGTTTAAGCATTTTTGACTTTGTCTGTGCACGCTGGTGTGATGAGAAAGGGCCAAATGTGTGAATATACAAAGAGCCCCCCCACCACCACCACCACCCCCATCTGCCCGCTGCTAACTCCACCACCCACAGCTGCACACACTTCTCCTGTCACGGTGATAATCTCTTTGTCAGGGGCCGTCTGTTAGAGATTTGTCCGTCTGATTTGTGAATGTCCGAGTGGCAGGTCGAGCTGTAATGCCACAGGGTGTCCAAGGTTTTGTGTGAGTATGTGTGTGTGTGCATCCAGTTACATGGGTGGTGGGATCTCAGTCCATGTCAGAGCGTGTCAGTGTTGCTTGTCTTCGGTGCTGCGGTGTATTGTAAAGGAGACTCGTTGAATAGGGGGAAGAACAGATATATTTGTACAAGACAATGTTGCAATTTGAATTTAATAGCATGTATGCTAATACTTTATCTGTTTTCCTGCTTCCATCATTATCGTTCCTCATCTTCATGACAGCTTATTCAGATATATGTCAGCGCTCACGGGGTATCCCTTCTGAATTTTAACCAGGATACTTTTTACAATTCATATCATAGTATGAGTGTTAAATACTGTGGAGCAGAGGTGGCTGGACCTTTTGCAAAGCGAGCTCTGATTCAGATCCTGCATGGCGATGTGGTGGTTTGCTCTGTCTACCCAGAGCAAGAGGGTTCCCTGATCTAATCCATCTGGGGCCCTTTCTGTGTGGAGTCTGCATGTTCTTCCCATGTAGACATGGGTTCACTCCAGGTACTCTGGCTTTCTCTCACCGTCCAAAAACATCTGTGTTAATTGATGACTTCAACCTGACCTTAAAAGTGAGTGGTGGAGTACATGGCTGTCTGTCTCAATCCTCTCTGTGTCCCTGTGATGGACTGGTGACCTGTCCAGGGTGTACACTGCCTCTTTCCCAGTGACAGCTGGGATAGGCCCCAGCCCCCAGTTGTAATCCTTGGAATAAGCACTATTCTATTTCTCTGATAGGAATTATTTTAAAGGAAAAGAAATGAATAGATTTGAATATGCACTGTAGTGATTCCGTTCATCATTGTGTCCAATAGCAGTAGCATGCACTATTTGAATTTTTGTAATACCCCTCGAAGAAAGTGAGCCATGTTGTTTCTGCTTAGTGTTACTGTATTTCCATGCTAGGCTTTGCAAGAACATATTGGATTGAGTCCTGCAACAGATATTTATTTGACTTGTTCTACAACTTTTTTATTAACATGTTACAAGGACTTCATCCTTTGGCTGTCTGATAAAGCAAATTGAGGTTTTCTACCAATAATTTCAGAACTTTCTGCTATCACTATGTTCATTGTAGTTGCAAATGACAAATACATGGAGTGATTAAGTTGAAAGAAAACATAGATAACACCCCGTATTGGATCCATAGAACTCTTCGTTTTAGATAGTTTTCTCTCTTTGAAGTATGATAAAAATTCAGACAAAACTGTAATTGTCGGGTTAAGTCATTGTTACTAAGAGCTCCTTTTTCTCTTTTTTTGCCTTTCATCTCTTCCCTCCTGACACCTTCTCCTTCCTCTTTCTGTTGTTTGGTCTTCTCTTGTCACTCCACTGCAATCATCCTTGCAGGGGGGCTTGTCATCTGTATCTACTCATGCTACAATCCCGTCTGCGCTGAGTACTACTGCACTTAAATGTCAGAGCTGATGAGCCCGCCACACCCACTTGACACATCAGCTCAGCGCCTGCTAAAAGCTTTTATGGAGTGTGAGCCTGGTGGTTGATATAAAAGAAAGACTTTCTCCTTCTTTTCGAGGGGGATTGCAGCTCTGAAGAGATAACTTCTACACATCAGTAGATAGAGAGCGACAGAGTCTGAACATTGCCTATCACTGGGTGCCATCTAGTGGCTCAGATTTTGTTGCCACCCTGTCATGGCTTTGACAAAGGTTCAGTACTTTCATTTTCACATTAATCGATAACACTTCCTCGACATCTAACTTTTTTTTCTTCACCAGAGCCAAATGTTTATGAATGCTTGTATATGTACATTGAATTCTGATAAGCTCTATCATATTTCATGATGGAAAGATTGATAGAAAACACATGTTCTTCTTGGTGTGAACAGTAAATACAAACTTAATAAGAAACTTAACTAAGTTCATTAAGAAAGCACAATAATTGAAGCTGACATTTTTCCCATTAATTCACCTGACATTGTTACTCAGATTGTTTAATTCCTGTGAGACATCTTGTCTGTTGTTTGGTTGTAACGGTAAAAACATCAAATTGACTCACACATGCCACTTTTTACATATATCCATTTCCATTCATTTAATTTATTTGCAAAACTTTGGCATTTTCACCAATTTTTTTCAACCATTGGCCTTATGTAGACAGTTTGTGCATTCTGAGCGGTGGATGCACAATATTTCTTAATATGTACAGTCTTAATACATTTTCAAACATCATATGTACATTTGTTCTGACTCCATAAAGCTGTACAGCACTGCATATACTACAGAATATTTTCAGTAGTGGTTTTGGAAGATAGTGTGCATTTAAATTAGCAAAGATATATACAGCTTTACCTACAGATTGGGTGTTCACAGAATCTACAACCCTATATCCAAACCTAATGACTGCGAGAGCCCCGTGTACACTAGTCAGAGCTGTGCACTGCAACATGACACATTTGGACTGTACCAGCAAACATGTACACAATTGCTGCAACAGTATTCTGCTACAGTGTTTACTGGTTTATATATCCCATTATGTTTTGCGTCTGACTGGTAAATGTGCATATCAGTTGAATGGCATCAAAATCTACAGTGTTACTGGTAAAATTTCCAGCATTGCCAAAGTGTAACACAACATGAATGCTACTAATATCTGCATGTCATAACGCATATTCATCCTTACCTCGTATTAATGATTGTACACCTCATTAAATACAATCAGAGCAGCAGCAAGTGACAACATATACAGTAAAGTCTTTGACACAGTGGTTCTCAGACATTTTGGCTTTCAGACACTGTTGACAAACAGAAAATGCTGGCAGCCCCAAAGAGGCACCGATGTACAGACTACTTTTTGCTAAGACAGAGACATTTAGAGTATATGAGAACTGGTGGTTGCTCTCACTTTTAATGACATCTCCAAAGAAATTTTTTAATGTATGCTATAAAAATATAATAAACTTTGCTAATTATATACTGTATCTCACTGATAAGTCTGATCTTGTACATGCAGTGGAGATTTGAAAGGAAAATATTTTAAGCGTAAAATAGTTTTTCTATTGGACATGATGTTCAACAAAATGACATGATGTTTACAAAATGGAAAGAATAATTACCAAGCAGATTTTGAATGAGTGGCTTAAAAAACTTAGGAAATACTCACTTTGGTAGGATATAAATGTTTACTCTGCAAATATATTGGTATGAGCTAAAGATTAAAGGTAAAGTAAATCCTTTCATTGCATGTCACTGAATACAGTTTTGTCCCACTTTGCTCTAGATATTGTACAGTTAAAGGCAAGTGTTTGTGTGTATTGCACAGTGTGTGACAGTGAAGTATGTATGTTTAGAATACTTAGAATATTCATTAAAAGGGAACTTGAGTTAGACTTAGCTGGGGAGTGTATCATGGAAACTAGTTTGTTGTAATTAATAAAAACCTGTATGAAACTGTCGGCTGGAAGACAAATAAAAAGACTGAAAAGACAAATCCTGGATTTTTAAACTAGTGAGATGTGATCAAAATTGGATTCAAGGGTTCTACTATGACTATTATGTATCAAAGTCATATTTGTTTCAATTCTAGAGGGTCCAAAATTTATGCTGTGAGATGTGAAGCCAAGCCTGTTAGTGGGACGTGTTATCTTCGGGTCGAGGAGGCATGGCTTGTGCTGTTCAAGGGGTCCATCCCCCTCTGATAGTAGGGTTTTTAAATTAAGACTTGAATTTAATTTTGTGTTTCACGCAGTCTGTTGGGATTATTCCTTTTCTTCAGGGTCTGAAGTGACTTTTAGACTCTCCATCTTCTTCATCCCTCTTCGCTGGGCCAGGCTGGATGACTGCACAGGTTCCAGGACTGGAGCAGGAGTGCAGCGCCTCAGAGCGGAGTACGTGGCAGAGAGTGCCCCCTAGTGGATTACAAGTGACACTACATTAGTATAACCCTGTCAACAACTCTACGTTGCGGGCAAAGCCACCTGATGGACTCACAGAGGAAGATTGTCAGTACATTTTCTATTTACATGCGTAGTGATGTTAGAAAGTATTTGAGGAGTCAAACTATTTACAAATGTTCATAAGGTTAATAAATACTGTACTATTCAAAGGTTTGAACACATTTGTATTAGACACAGCGTGCTTCTTTAATGACAGAATGTGTCCAAACAGCACACACTTTTTATTGTTAAATCTAACATTACAAACATAGGAAACAACATTACAACATACAAAGGAAAAGTGGCTGTGATATTTGGTGTGGAAACACTTCTTTCTTGAGCATATGTAACATCCACATTATAGAATACAAGACTCGAGCAAACCCCTCTTTGTTCTCTCTTCCTTTACAGAAGTACTGTGGGCTTGCACATTTTTCTGTCTCATGCAAAGATACTGATGCACTTCCAAGAGTGACTTAACAAAAAGTATTCATGAATACTTGCTGGCTGGCTTATCTGAGGTGCCAGCGGGCTTTACTGGTTGAGCAGGCAACTCATGTACTGAGGATGAAAGTCAGCTCAAACATAAGTCCTCAGCTATGGTTCTTTTCCTCTCACATTCTTCCCAGTCTAAAGACTTTCAAAAGACTCTTTTATCTATTTTCTTTTTATCAGGCACACTTGATTCATGCAGCCAAAACTCCAGTTGAGCCTGTCAACCTATCCAAGTGAAGTCCTGGCCACCCTTGTCTCAATCTATACTGACAAAGACTAAGGTGAATACACCTGTCCTTCGAGTAATGTGTATCCAGAACCATAAGGACTATCATTTTTCTACAAAAATAGATTATTTTTGTATTTGATTGCTGACTGAGCAGAATAATAGGCAGTCGGATGACATTGACAGGCTCGTTTGGTGCCTCTGCTGCCTCACTCGTCATCTTAGAAAGAGACTATTGCTTTCTGCAAATTCATATTATGTTTGATTTCAATGACAGTCTGACATTCAAAGTTTTCCCACATTCAAGCGGCTGTATTTTGTATTCTGTGTCCATCTGTGCTCTGATGTAGATACACCGAGACTTCACAAATATAAAAAAGTAAAGTGTCTGACCTTTACTGTGAGAGCATCCTTTCTGGTGAGAGTTTTGTCAGAAAGCTGGTCTCTGTCAACCATCCACGGGTGTCGAAGAACCTAAAAAAAGGATTGCATTGAACAAATCATACATGAGCCAAAATCAGTTAAAACAATCTGTTGTCATGGTGGTTACACAAACCATTAGAAGCTACACTACCGGGGTGTCTTACTATGTGCACTGTAAAGTCCTGATTTCTGACTAACCACATGAACAACTCAGGAACTGATGTAATGTGCAGTGTGTCTACCTTTATTCCCTTTACACTTTATAACATTAAAAATGCTACCCTAAAACTGAATAAAGATGGTAAATGCCATGTATTAATGTAAGGCAAATACTCCACACATGGACATTGTTCTAAATTCTTATAAATACCTACATTAAATCCCTATGATTGTTTTTTATTTTATTAAGGAAACAATAACTAAATGCTTCTTATCTATTCCACCTTAAAAATCCAGGTGTGACTGGGATCTTGTGATTTTGGCCACTAAACTTTGGAAAAGTATTTCTCTATCCAGTTTCTAATTACACTAAATAAAAACTCAACAATTTAAACTCAAGTTTGAAGTATTGGGAATATTTTATCTGTTTATCATGTTCCTGTACTTTTTAGCTTTGAACCCTGACTTGATAGTATGTTTATGTTTGTATGGAAATGCTTTTATGCTTTTGTGCAAAATCTGAGTAAGAAAAAAAGTTTTTTTTTTAGAAACATCCCCATTTTATGAAACACAAGGTGCTTTAATGATTGCTTGATATACAAATTTCTTTTGTCTTTTTATTTAGGTACCTGTGGGGCTGTTAGGCGCTGGTGAGGATCGACATGAAGCATCTTTACCACAAGGTCCTGTTAAACATACAGAAAAAGGCTTTCATTATAATTAGCCTGAACCAGTTCAGTGATGTTGGACAAACAATAACTTTAATGAATATAATAAAACTTCTAGATGCAACCTTGGAAGCAAGTGACACCAAGTCCCAATTCCCTCCTGTCACGATGACTTTCCCACTGCCAATCTGAGCCAGAATCTCCTCTGATGTGTCAGTAGGACTGCTGGCAAATGGGCTGAAGCTAAAAACAAGAATAGATAAAGTAGGTGTTTATTAAAAAAAAAAAGCAAAAGGCTGAACTGTATTGTGACAGATGTCACAAGTAGTTTTAGGTGCTTTCAAACCTCACACTGACCCGGCTATCATTGTGTAGAGCAGGATCCCTATGCTCCAGATGTCACAGGCAGCATCGTAGCCTTGTTTCCTCAGAACCTGTGCACATAAACAAAAATACATCTTGAAGCCATTTAAATCTGTTTAATTGCAGGAATTAGTTTTATGCTTTGACAGTTGTTATTGTTATTGCTATACCTCAGGAGCCATGAATGTAGCCGTGTAACATGGTGTCATCAACAAACCATTTTCGGCCCTGAGCTGTTTGGCAAAACCAAAATCACAGATCCTGATAGATCCGGGGAGTCCACTGTCATCGGCGTAGCGAATGCTGCTGGGCTTTAGATCTCGATGTACAACCTAAGAAAAAAGACAAAGGAAACAAAAATACCAATCTCACTCATACGTTTTTAAAGCGTCAATTCTGGATATGCCAATTTCAACATTTTTTTGTCAAATCAAAAGCTTGAATTCTAATGATTTGAATATTTTCTAGGTCATTTTAGGGTTTCAACTTAATCAGTATCAATATTATCAATAGATTACTTTCTCTTTTCTAACTGTCTGTCTTACCCCCTGTGAGTGTAAATACTCCACAGTTTTAATCAGTGTGCAGATGATGTCAGATGCGTCCCTCTCGGTGAAATTTGGCAGCTTCAGAGCTCTGTCCAGTAGCTCATCTCCTCTCAGTAAATCCTGAACCATAAACACGCTGTGGCCATCATCAAACACCTAAATGGGAAAGAGAACACAACGATGGGGAAAGTGTGCTATTCATATCCAAAATCTAAAGATGCATAAGAGAAGGACTAACAGCTCCACCTGTTATTTTATCACAGAGTGTGTGTTAAACTTACATCTCTCAGAGTAATAATGTTTGGATGTTGTCCATATCTTAAAAGAATCTCAATCTCTTCTGCTGGATCTTTCCTAGCTCTGTCAATAATCTAAAAAAAAATGAAGAAAACACATATTTACATATATTAAATATCCGGTTTAACTAATCATTTCATTTAATTTAGAACAGAAGGTAATAGACCCCCCAAATGTTCTGTATTGTACATATAACTAAAGACAACTCAATGTGGCTTCTCTAAACATGGTAAATTTCTGTACCTTCA
Source organism: Menidia menidia (assembly GCA_907169785.1). Classification (NCBI taxonomy): domain Eukaryota; kingdom Metazoa; phylum Chordata; class Actinopteri; order Atheriniformes; family Atherinopsidae; genus Menidia; species Menidia menidia. The sequence goes on along the minus strand of CAJRST010000001.1, from coordinate 14,262,671 downwards.
CTGAATACTCTACAGCAGTAACTCTGTGCAGACACCTTCTACAAACAGAGGCTCCTGTCTGTTTGACTTCCTCCTTCAGTTCATAAACATCTTTGAAGGCCACATCTCCACGAATATGCTATGAGAGACACACACGATCAGACACTTGAACACACAAAGAAGTCACATACATGAATGAGTGAGTGACAGTCAGCAGTGTAGAAACATAGTAGTGAGAGAATCACTGAGATATTTTTAGCTACATTATACAATCTCTTCTTTCTCATCAGTTGCCTTGTGAAACAGTGTTTCTAACGCTTTCATTAGATCTGGAGTTAGTGTATTATGGACATACCTGTGCAATGGGGTTAATGTTTACCTCCTGATGAGTAGGCACTACTGGGGCAACAGTGGCCTCCTGAATTTGGTTAGTTGCTACAAAGCTGAAACCACGAAACAATTGGTGTGTGTTTGCACTAGGAGGAATACCAGGAGAATCTGGAAATGACAAGATACAAACACAGGTTCAGTGTCTGAAAAACATTTATGAAGAGAAGTGAATAAACTTCTTCAATTTTTCCTAATGTGTCGCACTAGACTATTTGCAATGTTTGCACGCAGCTTTTGAAGCAGTTAAAGGACCGATCTTTCTTTCAAACGATTTTCATGTTTTTAATTTTTGTGCATATTCAAGGTACCTGTTGGTGTTCTGGACGTGAACTCAGGGTCAAAATGAAAAGTGTCTTCAGGTCTTCCCACAGTGGGTTTGAATGGTGGCCTCAGCTCCTTCCTGTACAACTTCTGTAGAAGACATGAGGCCAAAAGCACAGTTATACAAGCAACAGCTGGTGTCATCACAAAATGAGCCACAGGCTGTATGTTTGACGAGAAACCAGGCAAGAGTTATGACGACAGCTGTTTGTGACCCCACCAGTGAAGTGGTGTAGCAAATGGATGGATTGTTGGATGCTGTCTTTAGTGTCACAGAGAAACGGTGAAGTTACATGATAATTCACAAAATGTCCATGTTACTCTTACATGTGTCACAACATGCAAGTTTCACCATCAGTGTGTAGGCCTTCTCATGACTCAGCAATTACACTCCCTGAAGAACTGAATTGTAGGAAAAAATACTAAAATACAGTGGATATCTGCTGAAAATGTGTTACAATGTCTGTCCAAATCTGCAACATGGACATCAAATCAGGAAAGTTATGGCCAGTAATTTCATTTAAAAGTATTACTGAATACGGCATGCAGGTGTCAGCCACAATTGTAATTAACGACCCCAAGATGGTTTATTTGCACCAAAACATATTAGGTAACTGCAAAGGGCACACAAAAATGCAAAGACAGTAAGCTCCATTTATGTTACATATATTGGATTTAGGGCAAGTTTTGCCAGGTTTATGGGTCAAAGCCCTAAAAACAATGAAGAATTGTAAGATAAGTTGAAGGATAGCAGACAATGAGAGAAACCACTTTCCCTGATTACACTTCAGTTACCTCACAGGACTGCAGAGAAAAGCTTAAGCCTCTTATTGGCAGCTCGTCACATTAAGCAAACATAACATGGGGAAATGTGGCATCTGGCAGGAAGTGACCAGGCAGTAATGTACTACTGAGTACAGAGAAAGCCCAGGGTGGAGATTAATGTGCATTTTAGTGAATTCTGCTCAAAATTAGAACATCTACATTGTCAAAGGCAGTCAACAAAGCATCATAATCCTTTGGAACATTTGTATTAAAAATGACTAAGTGCTTCCAATGAATTTGCTCTATACTGTTATTATTCTGAGGGGGCATGATTAGATCCAAAAGAGAAAGTGTGTCAGTGACCATTTTGTTGAAATTTCTGAATACCACCATCTACTCCAGCACTCACAGTCTTTACTGTTATTGTAGTGATAAATCTACACGTTAAAGAACTTCGACTCTCTGTCTTTTGAAGTTAAAAGTGTCCATTTAAACATTTGACATGGTACCAGTTTACTGTCACATATTGTTGTCTATTGTTTCTATATGCTTACAAAAGGGGGCATATCACCACCTCTTTAGAAAACGATTAAACAAAAAATACTGAACTCAGTAATCCAATTGCTTGAAACAATCAATGTTCTGCTATTATTTCTTTACCTCTTTTCTGCCTTCATTAATAAAATTTGCTTTATTGGTCTAATCTGCTGTCTCTTATTTCAGTAAACTGTAGACATGCTGAACAAGTTAAAGCCACCTTACTGTGTGTAGTGCAGAATATTCTTCCTAATGACACTTACATTCCAGTCTATAGAAGCAAAGAAGCAATGTCTTTTTATTTCTTCAACTCCTTCTGGGCCAGCACCTGTCAATCACACAAATGAAAGAAAATATTCAAATGGGGTAAATTTTTGGGACACAGAAAAAGGATCCTGGGCTCAAATGTGCAGAAATTGGGATTTCTAGTGTCATAGATGTATATACCACTAGATGTCTCTAGTACATTTAGAGTATACACAGACATGTGCATATAAATTAGTAATTTGAAACATAAATAATAACAGAACTCCTAGATTTAAAGCAAGAAGAACATGAAGTCCGGGATAATCCACAAAGTGAACCAAAATAAAATAAGAATCATCTGTAGCCACAGCTGGAATTCCCTAAATCTTAAAAGGCTCAGGCCAGTTTTGATTCTAAGCTTAGTAAGCTGAGGCCTGTTTAGCCTTTTCCAGTGTAGGATAATATGGAATACTGTCAACAGCGGATCATTCCTGACTGCACTCCCTTTTTACACCAAGAAATGTGACATCAAGCATTAGTTAGAAAATGGTCAGTCTCTGAAATGTCCCACTAAGCAGGTTTGCATGATTAATGCCAAAGTGAAAATGTTCTGCTCAAGTCATGATAATGACTGCATGTTTCAGTTATTTCAGGGCTAAATATGATCTTGCAAAAACATCAAGCAATTAAAACACAGGAACAAATCCCCCAAATGGACACTGACAAGATTATCGTTTGAGACGCGTTAACCAAGTCAACCTTTTCTCTAAGTTATTTTTGTGACTTTAATTTGTTTTTGTCCACTACAGCTGTTGTACCTCTTATAATTAAAATCCGACGAGATTACCACTGATCCCAACAATTTACAATCCAAAGCACGATCAAAAAGAGCTGACGCACAAGATGAACACGTTTTACCCACCAAGACGGTTGGCTGGATTCCTCTTGAAGAGTGCTCTTAATAAACTTTGCACTTCGGTACTCAGAAACTGTGGCATTCCCAGCTTTGCTCTAGATAGACATGACACAGATACACATTTGAAACATTTTGGCCCATTAACAAACAAACACACAAACACAAACACAACTTATGAAATAAAGTCTGTAAGAATATGAATAAAATAAAAGTTTTGTCGTACTTTAGAATAAGTGCCATTGTTTCCTTACGATCTTTTCCTTGGAATGGTAGAGATCCTGTCAACATTTCAAACTGAAAAAACAAACAAACATAAAAATATATCACCTTACAGAAAGTATTGATGATTTATTGACTTTTTAAGGACTTCTGCTGAATATGACCAAATATCATGGATTTATTGTTAAACTTTATGCCTTTTGTGTTTATAATGATTGTGATTCTAGATGCTCTAACAGTAAGACACGATGCTTCAAAATCTACGTTAATTAAATTTAGTTTATATAAATTTGGGTTTATCTATATTTTAAAATGTGCCTTCAATGCCTTTGTATACCCTTGGAATATGAAAATGCTCAGCTCTTGGTTTGTTTTCACACATGTATATTTCCAAATACTTGTCAGGGGTAGACAAGGGTGGCATCTTACTGTGCCAGATGTCAGTGAATATTGACCTCCTTCTCAGCATTAGTGAAATAAGCCACCAGCCTAATAAAACAAGATTACTTTAGAGGACGTACAATTGTGTAAAGTGAAGCGAACTTAATCTGACGGAGGCTGTAATTAAGCGGCTTTACTGCCAGGAGAAAGTCAAATGAGGAAACCAGAACACTGGCACATTATGTTGGGGGGGGAGAAGATTGATCAAATTTGCTATTAAGCAGGAAAAAACATCATCACCAGCAAGCAAAAAAACTGCCAGTGTAAAACTGTGTGTGTAAATCTGTATATACAGTCAAAGTCAAACCATTTTTTAAGGGGAAGCTATTCTTACCATTAGCACACCAAATGACCACCAGTCAGCACTTTGTGTGTGCCCTCTCCTGTTCACAACCTCAGGAGCCATGTACTCGATTGTTCCACAGAAGGAATAAGCTCGTTTATCATGATCTATAGCTTCCTTACTCAGCCCAAAGTCTGAATAGACACAGAAATGGACATGAAAATAAGAAAGACAAGTACAGACAGAAAAAAGGAGGACATATTTAAATTTGCAATCTTTGCAGTTTGATTTACTGACCAGTGATCTTAATGTTTCCTTCTTCATCCAAAAGAATACTGATGCAAGAAAATGAAAAACAAATGTTACAAAAGTACAAGTAACAGACAACAGAGCCATTAAAGGTCGTCGTACTTTTCAGGTTTGAGGTCCCTGTAGATGATACCCAAACTGTGTAGATGGTCTAAGGCCAAGGCCAACTCTGCAAGGTAAAACTTGACGTCTTCCTCTGTAAACATCACCTAGACAAATAAGGACATTTTAAGTATTCATGTCTTTTTAAAATAATATTTTCTTAGTCAATAAGTATTAGATTAGACTTAACCTTTGAAATAAGACATGTATCACAGCAGAATCACGTCATAGAAGCATTCATAAGCACATTAATCCACATTATATATTGTCAGCAGTAAAGTGTCAGACAGACACATCACGAGCAAGCTCACCTCCTTTGACAGACGTGTAAAAAGATCTCCTCCTCTGAGAAAGTCCAGTATAAGATAGAGCTTTCCTTCGGTCTGAAAGGCTACATGCAAATCAAGATGCATATAGGCACACAGACATGCAAGTTAGACAACAAACTACAGTCTATTTTTCTCTATTAGGACTTCACAGTGTTAGATTGTGTTAACAGTATGTTGTGTCTTTGTCTGCAACCTTTTCCACATTCCACACACTTTATCTAAAACTCTGTCAGCCTTTTCTTCAAAACTTCATTATCAGTCTATTGAAATATGTAAACATCTGCTCTTCGTTTAAAGTAAGCATTGTGTGAGGTATGCACATTAATCATTATGCCATGATTGCTATGTTTACCCAAAAGAAAAACAAAGGTATACTCAATTAAATAATTAAGAACAATAAAAATAACATCAACATACTTTCTTATCTATTTTCCCCAGCAAAATATCTCCACGTAAAAGATGATTCCACTGTGACTCCATTTTGACTTACCATAGTGTAGTTTAACTATAAAGGGGTGGTTCACTTCAGCTAGAATGTCTCTCTCCATCTTAGACCGCACCCGATCTCGAACTGAGAGGGAGATAGAAAACAGTCTTTCATAAATCTCTGATATTGTAAAAAAATAACTATGTAAAGCACTGAATAAAAAATAAAAGGATTTTTACACATTCTGATAGCAATAACAGAAAACAGGCATAAATATACAGAGGACATGCATTCTTAATATAATTACATTTTATATGATGTCCAATTTTTTAAATACTAAGATAAAAAGATTACATGCTAAAAACTTCTGTTTTACTTATTACACTGTGCATAGATGATACCAGAATAAAAATATTATGGCGGCATCAATTTGACAGGATAAAATTTAGGTTCCTGTTGTTTACTGTGTGCAGGTTACGAAGATTAAGATGTGTATAAGGACAGCTCATGACATCTCACCCTCCTTGTACAGAACACTAGTTTACAATAATCCCTTGATGTAGAACAGTTCAGCTACATCAAAAGTACAAACCAACCTGTTTTACCATAAATCCCCCTGAATGTAGGGCACTGTGAGAAAATCTGCCAGCCTCGCATTACATGTGTTCCTGCACAAAACTAATTTGAATCTTTACAAATTACCACTGGCATATTTTGTGGAGGCTATTTTCTAATTTGTTATAGTTTTATATCTAATTCTAATGGGAATATCATATGAAAAAATTGTTTTTACCGTATAAATGAATTTCTCAAAACGTTGAATTGTGTATAAACAATGTATTAATCTAATATGACACACTATCTAAACATTGCATGTATTCTAGCTGCATTTGACATTTCAGCTCCTTTTGAAAAAATGCATTTTGTGCAATTTAAACATAAGCCTTTCCATTGAATTACCTTTCAGCGTGGCTTTCTTCAGGACTTTCATGGCATATAGCTGTCCTCTGTCCACCCCTCTTATCTTTCTGACCAGGAAAACCTGTAAGTGATCATTACATTTTGTGAGATTATTTTGTGGTCATGTCAATCAATAACAGCACATAGTGTCCCGATGAAGAAATTAGCTGAAGCATTGAGATGAAATGATTGAATACATTTAAAAATACTCTCTGAAGCACACTACTTAAACATAAAAAGGAAGGTGTTGAGGTCACGCAATTTTAAAGAGCAGCAAGTGAATGCTGTCCTATATACTCGGCAATGTAAACACGTTATCCAGGCCATGCTGTGACTTAACCTAACTTGTCTGCTTGCAGTCTTGCAAACCGCATTCAACAACCATTGTTTGCAAGGGTTGCATGTTTAGCCTGCGAAGACCAGTAATCTGCCGTAGTAGATCAGTCGTGCAACTCTACTCATTTAAATAAGCTTAGAATCCGTTGTCAAGGTAGCTAATCTAAAGCTAATTGGAAATGGAAGGCTTTTCCCTTGCAGATGAGCAGCTGATAAAAAGCAAAAAGACACTAAAAAAACTCAAGCCATCAGCAAGTAAATGCCCAAAAGATGTGTATTTTTTTACTAACACAGAAAACAGTGCATCTGGAAAGGTCTCAGATATTCTTTAACTTTTCTATATTTTGCATTGTAAAACTCATCTTAAAACTTATTAGCCTTCCAACAACAAAAGACAAAACACTAACCAGATAGAAGTTTGTTTGTGACTCCTTAAAAGCCATCAACTCAGACAGTAGCAGTTAAGAAACACTGAGTTCTATAGATGAGACGCTCATGACAAATATATTTGACAAATTGTCCTAGCATAATTTGCAGGCACAGCTAAAAATGAACGCTTACCTCTTTTTTATGGAAATGTGCTTGGTTGTATTTTATTCTATTTTGAGATATTGTAATAAAAATGTTTTAAGACAACATTAACCCATACTAGCACAATCTGGGCCACTGAGGCCAGTGAAAGACACACTGAGTGTTGCAGATGTTGAGATGTCTCATAGCCTCAATAACGTGGTCTGTAAGAAACTGCTGTCTCTCAGTTGTCAGTTGTGGATATTCATGTCACTGTTAATGGTTTGAGTACCTTTCCATAAGAGCCTTGTCCCAGCACCTTGAGTAGCTGGAACTGAGAGGGGTCTGCTTTCTCACAACCCTCCTTAACATGGTGACTGATGTCAATTTCCTTGAGTACACTGTCATCCTGAGGGAAAAAGGCAGATATTATCATTATCGATGCATTGTTAGCAAGGTTACAAAAACAAAGAAACCTAACCTAAATGGGTAACTACCGTTCAGAAGGAGCTTCAATGAAAAATTAACCAATATGATAAATTATGGTTAACAGCACCCAATCTAGTCTTACAATGCTGTTAAAATAATCCACATATTTAACATGGCTTGAAAAACTGACCTGCAACTAAAATCAGAGGCCTCATAAGGTTCAACTCAACTGGCACCATGATAATGACATTGATCCTTGGATTTGGAAATCACAGTCATTTCTACAGCTCCCATTAATCTGAAAATAAACTGCCTCTTGAATCCGTTCCTGCTAAGACAGCATGCTCTTTGATGCTGTCGCCGTAGCGAGAGCGCTGATGCTGTAACACACTGCCAGTGTCCCTGGTTTCCAGTTACAGCCTTCCCCTGACAATAACAAATGGAAAAGCTATTCACAATGCTTAAAGTTAGTTTTCAGCATTTGGCAAAACTGTTTTGGAAGTAACATGACACTATTTAAAGAATACTTGTTTTCCATTTTTGTCTTGGTATGGTGATCCCACAGACTGATGCTTTGTCAGAGCTTTGGTCAAATGAAAACACTGCAGTGCAAGATTAAGTCGGATATTCATTAATGATTATTATCATTTAAATAGAGCTTTTTTTGATAATATGATTTAGTCACTTTGTACCTGTACATTCAAACATACCCATCTATTTCTACCAGTTACATCTAAATGGGACCATCCCTAAAAAGAGACAACACATGCTGGGGCAAGTAATGCCAGATCAAAAAATGCTACACAGTGTAATAAGTCTTAACTGGACTTGCATCCTACATGTCCATTCAATAGGATCAAACTTTTTGTTAACTTTATGTATCCTTTGCAGGCACTAGATGTGTCACTTTGTGTTATATTGGAACTCCCTAACAGCCTATCTTTCTGTTGGACGTACCTTATCAATAACCTCTCAACAATGCATCCACACATGCTGATGTGACTAAATGTATATTGCAATCAAAACTTTAGAGTTTCACTAATAGTACCTCTTTGGGCATGCAATCATTTATGTGTTATTGTCCCCTGGTTAAATGCCTAAAAGGAGTAAGTTTTGCTTAAAAAACAACAACATTAAATCCACACATTATCTTGCACACTGAACTGGAACCTCATGAGTACAGAGCCTATTGATATACTTATGTGGGAATACTTCTTTATAAGTATGCTATTCCTGTTTATCTGCCACCATGGAGGAGATTTTAGTTGTGCTGTTGACAAAGAAAAGCTGGTGTCATTTACAATAATTAGTAACTCCACATGTAAGTTCACTTGAACACTAAATCCATTAAACAGTTGTTATTATCATGGAGTTTTTCGTGTTGTTAAGCCATTGGTTCTAAAATGTTGGAGATGTCCTGCCCACACAGAGCTGGTGTCATGGCTGCCCTATTGTTTGAAATATGAAGCTGCAGTTAAATCCAGAGAACTAAGGGAAAGAAATAGAGGACAGAGGTCCTCTTCCTGACAACCACACACACAAAAACAGGTTGACATTTGCAGCTGACAGTTTACAATTGTAAGAACAGGTACACAGTCAAGTCATTTCAACAAAAACAAACAGGGGGAGTGTTTTTTAAATGTCTAATTTTAGCCCATGCATACAGGTAGATGTCCTGCAAACCTCACATTTTTGTCTCCCTCCCTTGCTGGTGTGTTTGGGCTATAAATAGAATACCACTCCTGTAGCTGTCAACTGAGTCAATCTGCCTGGATCCATTTATCTACCACTGCCTTGTCTGGCCAACCATATTTTCGAAAACCCTTATCACGTGGTCTCAGGAAAAATTAAGACAAAAAACAAAGAAGCCACTAAAACAAAACAATGGAAGACAATGAAATAACTCATCTCCATTGTCCCCATGTTACATGTTTACTGGCAGGGAGGGAGACCCACCTCTCTGCATTCTAATACTGAAAGATTCCACAACAATCCCAAATGTCTTCACACCCTTTTTGCATGCGCACAGAGGAGATTCCTCACACACGTGAGGGGGGTGTTTGTTTCTCGGGGCTGTTGTAACCCGCATGGTGCAAACCGACTAACCTCCAGCTGACAGAATCCGGCGCTGTTCTTGTTGCGCGCCGCCTTGTTCTTCAGGTAGATAGAAAACCATCTCCGCACTGTGAATTTACGCGTGCTGGTATCCATGGCAACGAGCGGACCTGTGCATCTATCCCATAATGAACATGTCCCCGCCGGGGGCCCTAGAGCAGCGACGCATAAAACAGGGCTTGGGTCAGTTCCTCTACTTGTCCCGCAGCTTCTTCAGTGGCCCATCCTCGATGCGGTGGTCGCTCTGGAGCTCTCCCATCCTCCAAACGCCCCTCTCTTCTCTCTCTCTGGTGGTGTTTCACTGTTGCGCCTCTCGCTCTGGACCTCCCAGCTCCCGTGGATCCTACGGCAGAATTTTAATCCACGCAACCTTGCAGCGGGATGACAGTGAGCGGGTTTCGGGATTGTCCGGCGCTTTGCAGCGGGCGCGCTGCGTAAAGGCTGCGGGGGGGGAGAGGTGACGGGTAAATCTGTTCCGCTGAATCAGGAGCGGCGTGCGTGAGCTCCCCTCCTCACATCTCGTGCTTGTGCATCATGTTTATGCTGCCTTTCCCCTCTCTCTCTCGTTCTCTCTCTGCGGTGCAGGGGGGATTGTCACCAGTCACATTGTGCACCACCGGCAGCCTCTCCACCCCTCCCCTCCTGATTTTCCTGTCCCTGTCCTCCCTCCTGCCTCCCATAACACCATACAGCAACAGCTGGTGAGGTCACATGGTGAAAACCTGCAACCTCCCCCCCCCCCCCTGTCTGCGTCTTCCTCTACCCATTCTTTTTGGCTGTACTCATACATACAGATAAAAGCAAACACATTTCACTTACAACAGTTGGATCGTTACCACTCCAACTGAACAAAAATGGTAATGATCAATCCACGAATTCTGCTGACAGCACGATTCAATGACATTGAGGACAGCCTGATGGTGGTTTTATCAATAATAGTGAGAGCAGCTACAAAGTACAGCATGATCTTGTTGATCGGTGAGCGTGGATGAAAAAAACATTTGTGTGTGTGTGTGTGTGTGTAGGTATTTGGATCTGTCACAGCTTTGCAGGGCTGCAGTATTACATAACCATAGGGAGAGAAAGGGTGACATGACACTGGACACTGAATTGATGAATACTGGCAGTAAATGAGAACCACTTCCCTGCCCTAAAGGTTTGTTGTTGACCGGGACAGCAACTTTTTACAAAAACATTTTTTGGGATATCTTCGGCATGAGGATTCCCAATTCCCAACAACTCTTAAAAGATGGAAATAGGCCACGCACTGTAAGGGCATTTGAGTAGAAGTGAAATGTAATCAAATGTGTTTGGACATTCTGCTGTGGTGTGCTATGGGCGGAGTTTCAGGATTATGGACTGGTGTCTTTGTCCTGGTAGGATTAGGGCTCCATAAGGAGATCACAATATTAATATTTATATGCACAGAGTCATAGACAAACAGGCTTATGCATAGCATTGCTGCTGTACATTATCACACAAGTACAGAGAGAAAAAATGACATATTTCAGCACGACAATGTCTCATAAGAATGACAGTCTTTTTTACATTTTTTCACTAAACTCTTTTAATCAACGTTTAATTGCCTGATTTATGTGCTTTAAAAATGGGTAGAGCTAAGTGCAAAGTCTTGAGTCTTATTTGGACTGCATTAGTCCATTTTTCACTTTATTTGGTGACTATTCATTAACTGTTGGGTTTATGGTGGAGACATCTAACATGCTGCGGAAGACATTCTTGAGGAAGTGAAACTGAGAGAAATGTTAAATCCTTAATGTTAAATCCTCTTCCAGCATATAGCGTTCAAGGTAAGTGTGTGACTGGTGTTGTAGTTGAAAGTTAAAACCTCTTTTTGTAAGTCGCTTTGGATAAAAGCATCTGCTAAATGCATAAATGTAAAATGTAAATGATTGAATCTGAAAAAAATGGACAAACTGCCTTTATGGAGTGATGAACCCCTGAGGAAGTTTGGACCACAACATCATGTATGTGATTGTCTTGACAGATAATAAAGAGCAGCTGACATACAAAGAAAAGTTTTGGAAGGTTCTCGAAACTATTATTGGAGAGTACTTCAACAAAGATAAAAAAGCCTCTCTAAAAAAGGCTGTGTTGAAGAATACAGGCAGTTTTGGCAAATACTGACTTTCAGGTTAGAATTGAACAAGATCTTATACTCAGACAAACAGTACATATACAGTAGTTCTCATTTTCCTGCAAATATTTAAAGAAAAAAGACACAGTTCAAGACTTTCTTACACATTACTGCGCATTTTATTTCATTTTTTGAGCGGTGACAACATATCTTTATCACCATTAAAACTCACACAGTATAAGACTGGACAACTACAGTGGTTCCATTTTATGAAGCAACAATAATTTGATATCAAATATATTTGATTATCCTATAGAGAGGAATAATCCCAATTGAAAAGCACAGAGAGAAAATGATAATTAGACACATAACTCACTGTTTGTAGGATCAGAAAAAAAAGCTTTTACAACATCCAATGCAATGGCCTCAGTTTTCCACATTTTTAGAATTTCTAAATACACCAGAAATAAACACAACAGAACTAACCAGGAAATGAAATAAGTGCATGAATAAGTGCATGTACTTGGCAAAGCTCCAAAGGTTGTAAGTGATAATTATCAAATAGTATAGAGAGCATAGAAATACACGGATGTTATAAACATTTGTCTGCCTTTTGCCATTTTCCATGATCAAAGGCACGTTCCCAGTGTTATGTGCAAAATAATTCAATGATATGGAGGGTAACTTATTTTAATGTTCTTGAATGTCAATATCATTCCAAAGAGGCACTGTGAACCAAATACAAATCAAAGAAAAGCTAAAAAAACTAAACAATATAAATCAAACAGCAAAACTTGGCAAACAGATAAAAAAGTGCCAGTTGACCATTTTACACCATTGTAAAGAAACCAAACATTATCACGACGTTCCATATTGTGCAAAAGTGTTCTTTGTCAAATTTCCATGTGAGAATCAGGGATGTGGTTAACTCCGATGCTGCAAAATGGTGTAATGTCGCGTGTACGCGTGAGGCCTGGATTTTGCTACATATAAAAACAACAACTCATGTGATGGTAAACTATCTTCAAGTTTCTGGCAAAGCCAAATCGCACATGCAGCTCAGTTAAGTTATCAAACCGCAGTGAATCATTTTCACAATTATCGATACAGCTTTGAGGATCAAGAAATGTGTAATTTATGTGCGTTTATGCCAAATTACAGCACATTTGTAAACATACAAGCATTTATGGATGAGATGGGTAATAAATTGGTATGTTGTGGTCACACACAATGAATCCAGACCCTTTGGCAACGTCCCTCTGATCACCAAAACCTCCCTTAGAAAAGGTTCCCACCGTTACCCGCTTCTCACAGTCGAGGAGTGCAAAGTCAGCATCAAAACAAATCTCGATCTGCCCCAAAATCTGCGCATCAGCATTCTGTCAACAACAAAAAACAAGAGAAACTTGCACACTGTTTAAAAAGTAACAGAGTGCACAATGTTCACAATGGACTATGCTATTATTATTTGAGTGAAATGAAGTGTTTATACCTTGGAAGGATGAGCGCACTGGATCTTAGGTTTGATGCCATAGACATTTTCAATTACTCCTTCAATTTGAGAATACTGCTCAACAGGAGCAGAGAGAGAAGAAGAGGTAAGAGGAGACACTTTTAGTCACGGGGAAAATTTGGACATGTTTTTTCTAATGCAGAAATCCAGTGTTCCAGATAAGAGACTTACAGTGTAGTATTTTTCACTGGGGACGATGTCATATTTCTTCAGGATGCTGCAATAATAAAAATCACATTTACCATTTTGGGGCTTTGAGATGATAATGCTGTCATTCAGAGGGAATAAAATCAAGTACAAGTAAACTCTGGTGGACAAACACGGACAGTTGAGAAGATACAAAGAATTTCATCCATTCAAAGGAACAGATGAACAAACCTTGCTTCCAGGACAGGAGGTGGATGTGAATGTGTGCGTGCTGTTTACCTGTTCAAATCCACTTTATGGTATAACTCCAGGGCCTTGCTGAAGTATTTATATTGACTATTCAGTGAAGCTGCTTTGGCTGCACATGTGCCGTGTTTGTGCCACTCGTACTTCCTATGAAAAAGACATAGAAACATATATTTTGCTATATCATCTATAATGTTATATGATAAAAACTGAAAATATGTATTAAACAATCATGTCTGTCCTTCATGGCAGCTCAATAAGAAAAGCAATAATGCTTTAAGAAAAAAGTATTTTTTCTTTACAATTGTTAATTCAATTTTTAAAAAAATCCCAAACCACACAAGCATTAATCACAGAATGAGCCAACAATGGAGCAGCCTTAAAATAACATAGGTAGTACTAGGAGAGTAGTTCTCGGGATACATCTTCACAGTGCAGGGAAATCTTGACTACAAATTGGATGTACCAGAAGCTAGAAGATGAAGGGTCAAGCAAATCAGGCCAACTCTTCTTCATGTCTGGAAGAAGGTCCTAAAACAACAATAAAAAACAAAGGCATACAGTTTTAGTTAATGAATAGTAAACCAATTAGAGACTGGGCAGAAAACGATACGTGATTTTTATGGGTTTTACCCCCAATGATAGGTTAAATCTGTCTGAACAGTGTTATACCTCTATTTGGGAAGAGTTAAAATGCCACGATGAATTGCAGTCAATCCCTTTATCTGGCCTGCAACACAGGAAGTTTCATAACGTTCTAACTCAGAGTTAAATAAGAATTCATGATAAAAGAAAAAAAAAGAATTTCAGATAATATTCAGTTAGGCTATACACCAAAAAAAAAGATTAAAAACTTAACACGCTCTTACCAGAGTCCATGAACTGCCCAGTAGCTGATGTTCAGGTGACATTTTTCCATCTGGACGTAAATAAATGATATGAACAGTTAATACCATGTACCGAAAACCATAATCAAAGAATAGTGACTAACTGTTCCTATGCTATTCAAAGTTAATACATGTGCTGCTAACGGAGACACACCAAAAAAATCTAAATTTGCCAAAGACTAGATCAAATCTGCACAAAAAGGTCAAATCTATTCAACTGATGCAATTGGGGAAAAAAAATTTACCTAATCTCCATTATCGGAGTGGCCTCATGGACAAAATACAGAATGTGTGTTTTATGCTGTAATTTATGAAAACTGCAACTGTAGAGGGTTCAGATATTTATTGCCTCTATTAAAGTTTTTATAAAA
>CAJRST010000001.1:14216038-14247788 GCA_907169785.1 Menidia menidia | reverse complement strand
ATCACTTGTGCCGACCCAGATTTCCCCTAGGTCTGAGGCCGGTAACACAACCACAAACACAAAGTTGCTAAATCAAACCAGATTGCTGACACACAGCTTGTCCCATGACTTTGACATCACATGTTGACAAAGGAGTGCATGTTTGGGCTTTTACTTTCCCGAACTAACGGTGCAACATTTTAGCAGACCTGATGTTGATAAAACTGCTGGTCCTGCCGACGACACGGACTACATTAGAGCTCCTTTGTGTCACCCTGGATCACTCAACTTGCTCAATTAGACATATAAAAAAAAATTCATCCAGGACAAAAGTCAGACCACAGCCACATTCTGCTAAAAAAAAAAGTGATAAGTATAAACACAATACATTGTGCATCCTTTCTGGAGCAAAAATGGACCTCTAAACATAAACTGCTCACGATCCAAAGTGATGTGGGTTATGACCCTGGACTCATAAAGTGTTTGGACTTAGTATGCTTCTTTAGTTGTTCCTACCTGTGTGCTACTGAGACCTAAGTAAAATATTCCCATTCTGATTCTTTCAGATTCCTTCAGTATGATGAAAAGAAGTAATGTGTATGTAAATTAACTTCTTCAATGGTGAACTAATTGGTCTTTAGTTAATCTATTTTTACTGTTTGGGTGTCAAAAAGGCTGTCCACACAGCCTTCAACTGTGAGCTTTTAATGTAATGTGTTAATGTTGTGCATTCAGAACTTCCACACACAAAAATGTCATGTACTCTCCAGCTTCCCTTTATTGTCATGGGTTAGTTAACTCAATTTCAGTGATGTTGGCAACTCTTGAAAAGGAAGAAGTACTCTTATCTCCAACCCTAATGGCAGTTACAAAGCTCTCCCACTTCTGTATTTTGGTCTGCCAGTCGTTTTCCTGCCATTCAAACACAACTTACCGTCAGCTGATACAAAAGCTTGTGACTCGTGTAGTGATATGAAAAAAAAATTTTTGGGATCCAAGGCAAACAACGCAAAACTAAACTGGACTGATAATATAGACCATTCTTTCTCCACCAAAGTTAAACAAAAGAGATGATAAAATATCAACCCGGCACAATGGCCAAGACATTATCCTTCAACTAAGACCTACAGAATAGCATAAATAAATATGAATAAAATGGCACAGGAAGTGAGAACAGACAAACTCACAGAGCAGAATGTGTTGGGCCAGTGGTGGGTGAGAATCAGCTTGGACCACATGTGTCTGAAACAGGCAAGACATTTTTAGTGACTAAGAGTTTATTTACAAGTCATGTAATAACACAAAAAGTTAAAATGACAGCACTGGGTGACTTCATGAGTTCTGCTGTAAACATCAAAGGATGGATAATAAAATGGAGTCAGTCTACCTTCATATTCATGTTTGTATGTTCATTTTTATTTGTGTACTTACGGAGCTGAAAGTACAACAGCAGAAGACAGGGCTGCTGCCAGACAGGCCAGAAGAAGAACGTTGAGCCTCATAGCTGATCAGAAAAAAGATTATAGGTTCCTCAATAAATCAAATATGTCAACCTTTTTCTAAAACACAAAGGTGAACATTATCAACCCCCGATCTGCAACAGCCATGTTAAAATCCATTCTGAACTTGGATCTCTGTATGGAATGTATGTACCATTGTAAAAAGTCACAGCTAGTAAAAATACCTCCAATAGATCATACAATAAAACCTTACAAAAGAGTTAAAGTCACACACAGTGACCAAAGGAGATGTCATGGCTTAAACTAGATGAAACAAGCAGTTCTAATGACATACACAAAAAAATAAGTTTTGAGAGGATTGTGTTGCTGGCAGACTACTGATGTCAGTTTCTTGGTAAATATTGGCCAACAGTGTTACTGAATACTTCTTAAAGGCCACAATGCTACATGTCATTGATGCCACTTTTTTGAAATTAAAAGTGAGAGTGAAATTAAATTTTGCAGATCCCAGAGACAAACAATTAACGAATAAATACATTACTGGTGCTTTGTGAATAAGTTAGCATTGAGGCTCGTTACATCTGGATATACAGATTCAAATATGCGTAATATATGTGTAATATATATGTAATGATACAGAGCATGCTGTGTCAAATCTGCACAACCATTTGTTGTGCTGGATTAAAAATAGAAGATTCTTAAAAGTGCAACAATGCTATGGAAGAAAAGGCTGTGGAAAAAAAAAAGCGCCCAAAAAAACCCATTGTTATCTGCGCACTAGAAGCTCACAGATGGCAACGTGTAAACTTAATTTTCAAGGTAATGCAACATTAAACAGAAAGCAATAACTTCAGCCACAGGTGAGACTGGGTTTTGCGCCGACGTTAAATATATGGCTGGACAAATACAAGACACATTAGTCCCACATCAAATTTAAGAGCACGTAAAAATGAAAACATTAAATGTTAACTCACCTTGTCTCCAGAATAGAACAACAAAGACGTAGTGGTGAAATGGGCGCTGAACTGTTCGTTGGGCCGACAACTAGGTTAACTTGTTCAGGGCAGTCTTAAACAAGGCACGGCTTGTTGTTGTCTATGTACTTTACTACCTGCCTATTAGCTCAGCCAATTGTGGGTTACGCAAGGAACTACGTAATCACGCTGTGTGGTTGGGGTTGTTTGATTTCCTGTTTGCACTCTTCCGGATGCTCCGAAGCTTTTTGTAGCTTTACGACGATATTTACACTAAGATATAATTCCTGGCTCACTAATAATGCTATTTGTTCTTGAGATTGAGCAAAACGCAGGAAATCACATATTCGCATAAGCGTACAACCTAACTTTGCTGCAATTTATCAGAAAGGCAATGACATACTACTATTAAGAGCCTAATACATAAAAAAAACTTTACTTGATATTGAATAAATGAAGTCAGACATGAATAAGACACGATGCCTAATAACCATGCTGAAATGAGTAGTAGCAGACAATGAGCTTGTTTTAAAATTAATTCTGTGTCTGGCTATCATTTGGCCAACAGAGGGCACTTTTTCACAAGCTGAACTCATCTTTGTTTTGACAGACTTGCATTGGGGATGTTTCCTGTCCAGTTCAGCTTTTGTTGTAAAAAGCTACTTTTTCATTTTAGTGAAATAAAATGTCACACCCTGTTATCTACTGTTCAAGTAGGCCAACTTGATGATTCAAGCAGAAACTTAATATAAAGTTAATTTAAAGTAATGGTTTCTTATTTAGGAAACTATTACTTTAAAGGTTTGATGCCACAGGTGAAAGTATTAGGCTTTTATTCTTAATCCTAAAAATTTTTAGGCTTTAAAGATGCTGCCCTCAAAACTTAAACGGACAAACAGAGAGAAACATTTCATTTGTCCCGACACTCTTTTTTTATCTTGCCTTCTTTCACACACTTGCATCTGTCTACGTCACTCACACATCACACATTCCTTCCCAAGGACCCGCGCTGCAAAATCTAAACACATGTTGTTCACTCACATGATTTCGTTTCAGATGTGAAATGTGTTCCACAGTTTGTCGACTGTGTCAGGAATAGTCTTGCTGTAACTGTAGCTAGTTTTATAAATAGGCTATGGCCAAAGTTCAGCATGCAGCACAGTGTCTCAAGATGCTTCTTAATGTAGATGGAGAAAATCTTAGATTGGGTCTTCAGTACTGTCCAGTGAAGCCAGATTTAAATGGAAGTGAAACATTTGTCTGCTCAAGACATCACATATTTTTAAAGCGCAGAACCTTAATAAAAATGTTATCCCAATTCCATGCATCATATAGATAATATGTGTAATTATTTGACAATTATAATGTGTTGAGGAATAAACCAAAATGACCGGCTAACTGTTTAAACACTACTTGGGAAAGCTCGGACTGCTGCTATTGGCACAGGAGGCATACATTCTGCTAGTTACAGTATGGTATTCACCTCAGTTACATCATTGGTCAAATTTTTTTTTTGCATTACCTTGACAATCAGGTAATCTACTGTATTGGTGTGTGTGTGTGTGTGTTAACTGCACATCAAAATGCAATGAATTGCAATGCCTCTGTTTGAAAATTATATGAATAAACTGTCCATCAAATAGTTCACGAATCGTAGTGGCCATGAGTCTTGAAGGATACTGGTTATATATAGGCAGTTCCCTGTCCTTATAAGGCCTCAAGGAGAAGCAGGTGGGGGACGACTGGAGACGGGTGGTGGTTTTGTTGGCCTGGTACAGTACTTGGTTTAGGCTGACTCCCTGTGGAATCAGGCTGACAACCGAAGTTGCTGAAAAGAAAATCTCAAGGGGTAAGAAAATTAACTTAAAAATGTCATTTCTGCTCCTTTGTTTCCTCTGCTTAAGATGCGTTTTAATCCTTATGTGAAAGATATGTTTCGCTGGTGGGATCAGTGGGATGGGGGTAAATCGAGCCAAGGGATGTTTCATGATCCTAAGCTGCTGCTCATGACTCTTAAAAGTGATGAATGATAGAATACAGCAGTTCTGAATGTTGAGTGGTAATTTAAGTTGAATAAATGACCAAACATCTCAGAGTCATTTTTCATTCCGTTGGTCAAGCAGATATCGGTCAGATTCTTTGTTTAACACCGGTGATGTAAACAACAGGTATTCATAATGATAATACTACTCAGTTAAAATACACTCAAAGTGTCCCATTTGACAATGAGACTTGTTTTTTTTGTGGTAGACAGGTTTAGTCAGTTCATGATTTTTACATTTGCTGTGTTTTTTAAGTACAAAACAGCAGAAGGAGCAGCTTAGGCTGTCATTTGACCATAGGTTTTGGCTGTGACAGTACTTGGCTGTCCTGACAGAATAAGAAGCACAACTAAGAAAAGAAAATTAACTGGAGCACAGCCTTTTCAGGAGTCTGTTGCTACATTTTTGTTACTATTATCTTTATACTGAGTTTTACAAGTAAATATTGCTTACACATAAGGAAAAAGTTAACCTGAGGCACTATAATTGACATTGTTCATATTTTTGCCTTTTTATTTGTCACCTGTATTGATCAGGTATTTATGGGCTGCTGACCAATTCAGTTCAAATCATGAATTTGGAAATAATTTGGATCATATGTAATGGTCACCCTTAAACTCTCTACTGTTTGATCAAATGTGTAAATAGGATTAGATTTTAAATGTTGCTGTGGCTGACTTCCAGAGTTAGAGGTCAGATGTCAAGGGGTTAGAACAGGCCATAGTTTCATCTGTTCAGGTGGTTCTCTTTCTGACTGGCATATTTGGAGCAATGGATGTAAATCAAACTTGGCTTTGGTGATAGTTAAGGTGTCACTAAAGCTGGGAAGAGCATTTGAAAGATATGGAGAAAGGAATGTTCTGCAGAACATCTCGTTAGCCCTCTGGGTGAGTTGAGCCGAGGGAATCGCTTCGTGTTTCACCTGATTCTCGTTGCTGGTCTCTTAGGACTATGATGTAAAGAGATTATAGACCGCTGTGTGAATGATGTAAGGCAAAGTTATGCTGTTGTTTTGGTAGCCACACTTTAAGGCATTTTTCAGCAAGGCATTTAATAAATGAGAAAGAGAACAAAGTGTCATAAAATTGAGTGCTGTGGTAAGCTTATTACTATTTTGGTCTCATTTTATCATTTGAATTCTGCCATCCCATACTATAATGCACTGGCCAAATGTTCTTATAATCGCTCTTGTGGAACCCAGCTGTCTGGATTTGTGTGTCTGGGTTTCCCTTTTAAATCATTACACTGGGCACATTACAATGAATGGAGTCACACAATCTTTCCGTTTTAAACAGATACATTGTGTAAAATCATAGTGTTGCATGACTCATTAACTTAATGTTTTAATTATGTATCATTCATGTAATTCAGTAAAAGTTATTTTAAAACTATTTGTGTGCTGTCAAAATTGATGTGAGAATCTTTGGGTTAGCTGTACTGTCAGTTTGTATCGGTATGTGCAGCAATAGTCCATGACTATGCGTTTTGTTTATGTCCGGGTACATGTGTGTCTTTGTTGCTGGTATATTTAAATCATGGTGTCACCTTCCTTGCCAGCAATAAAGCTCCCATTTGTTGTGTTCGTGAGAGTTGGAATGTCTGAATGTCTTGTCAGCTCCATGCTTTGAAATTCCAAGAGGGCCCACCTTTGTGTAAAAAGGTGAATCAGTAATTTCATCAGTATGTAAATATATGAATATATATTGTTTTGTGAATTTTACAGTTTGTGAAGAAAGTGACATTATTGGATTTTACAGTCTAAAGTAAAAGGTAAAACATGGCAGAAATTCGAGCCAAAGGACTTTATGGATGATAATAGACTCACAGTTCCATCCGTTTGTCCATCCATCTATTTTCCAAACTCTGTTATTCCAATTCAGGTTCACAAAGGGTCTGGAGCCCTATGACAGCTTTCACTGAGTGAGGAGAAGGGTGAACACTGGACAGGTCACCAGCCATAAAGACCAAAACTTTATGCAAATATATTTATTTCTACTGGTATATTGAGCAATTCATCATAGCCACCTGTTTGAATTTAGAATGGTGTATCAATTGACCTGCTTAATAAACCAGTAATAAAGCCAGTGGCCCATCAAGAAAAATAAATAAAAACATTTTTAGTTTTTCTAAAATCATCCTCTTGGATCGGGAGCTGGTGTGTGTCTCTGTATTGGTTTATTTAAGACTTGTGTCAATCTAGTGTACTGTGTTATCACGTCTGTCTGTGTGTCTTTTTGTTGTCGTCTTGTCCCACAGGTCAGTGACTAAAGAGTCACCATGTCGTCAAGGATCAAACGTGGAAATTACAACCAAGATTATCACCACAAACAGAGCAGATATGTGGTTAAAGAATACAGCAGGTACAAGAGACCAGTGCTATTAATCAAGGCATTAATCTTCTGCAACACTTTTATAGTTGTATTATTACTACTAATATTATGTCTTTGTAGAAATACTAAGCTTACCTTGCTTATTGTAGATATGCTTACATGGCTATATTATCTCTTATCCTTGCATATGAACAAACTGGTAGCTTGAAGCTATTTTTTCTTAACATACACTATATTGCCAAAAGTATTTGCCCACCCACGCAGACTATTACCATAACCTCCTGAGACCCGAGCTTTTATTTGGCATGCATTTTAGCTTTTTTTTTAAAGATATATGAGATACATATTTAATTAAATGTTTTTACAATTTTGTTCTGACAGTCCCATTGACTCATTTACAGTTTTTCTATTACACAATAAGAACATGATTGGATGGAAATGTATAAAACCATTTTACTTTAGATTTCAAACAGTGTCTGATAGCATCTGCTATGAGGTCAAGAGGTCAAAGCTGAAAGAAAAAAAGAAGTATCATGGTCCTCTTATGAGGACACAGGGTCTCAGGAGGATAAAAAATTGTGAAAGAATGGGTTGCTCTCAGGAGCTCAGTAAATTCCAGTGTGCTGCTGTGATAGGATGCCACGTGTGCAATAAATCCAGTTGTGAATTTTTCTCGATATATTCCACATAAGCGTAAAAGTGTAAAGCAGTTGCAGCAACTCAGCCACAAAGTGGCAGGCAACGTCCACTGATGGAGCGGGGGCATAAGATATGGGCAGATGTTGCTAATTTCTGCAGTGCATGTGTAAAATGACTTGGCTCTTGAGTCAAGTCTGTTACATCTGCAAAGCTTAGAGATTAAGAATGGAATATCTCTTAGATTTCTATGCGTGTCAGTGTAGGTGAGCGAAACCCTTTGGCAATGTGGTGTATCTTCAAGCTAACAAAGTAGTTCAGAGCTAGCAAGTTCAGAAAATAACTTTTCTTCTTTATTGTTCAAACATTGTCCCAGCAAGATTTTAAATTGGTAAAATTGGACTTGCTTGGCCATATGATTTTTATTTAAAGTTATGTGGTTTTTGATGACAACAGTTAAGGTTGAGATAAAAAATTAAATGAAAAGCATCATATGCATACTAATATAGTCTAAAATTGAGTTGTGTTTGTATGTCTGTTCATGGGTGTTTGTGTACCTGCTGATGCAGCTAACCCATATGAGTAAGGTCTTTTTGATGCAAAGTTTTAAATGACAAATGCTGGCTTGATTTTTAAAATGTAGTACTTATGCTTTAGTACAGTGTGTTCATGTGTCCTCAATGCTGTATGACTGACTTCCAGAATGCATAAGGTATAAACATAATAAAAATAACAATTACTGTCACCTTTTCATTGCCAAAGAAAGGTCTTTTTTTTGCTTTAAGAATACACTGGACTATAATTTGACCTACTTCTGCTCCTGGTTTCACCTCTTTTTCTGCAGACTATGTAAACAGTTATTATTTTCCAACACCTCCTCAAGCTGCAACGCAAAGTCTGCAAGTTTTTGGTCAAGGACTGTCTTTTCTTCTTTTCCTATCATGCATAAATCTCTGTCAACAAGGGGGAGAGAGAGAGTTGACTGGAGACCTCTGGTGGCAGTGGAGGTGTTTGCTCCTGCTTGAAAAACAATAAAGAGACAATAATTATGACACTTAGTGCCTGGCCCTACTGAGCATCAATTGTCTGCACTTTCAGCATCTAAGTCTTCTTGATATTAGAGTTGACCCAGTGCATATCATATCCATGCAATCCAATGGTGGTAAAGCATGCATGGGAGTGTTGTAATTCATTACTGTTTTTAAACATTTTTAAACCAAACATTTGGCTTCTAAACTTGCCACAACCTCACTTTAGTAATCTTCAAAAAAGATTACTAAAAAAGCTGTCGTTGTAACAAGTTGTAACAATAAGCATTAGTGAATTAGTATTAGATCAGTGTTAACTTTGCTGACATAAACTAATGTCAGGATGTTTTGCTCAGTAGATGTCAGTAGGACATTATATATCACCAGAGTCCTCTATCACTATGACTCAAGGGTCTATCATTTTGAAAAAACTTCAAGCACTATTGACAGTCCACATGTAAAATTAGAGGAAAAGAGAAAAAAAATGCATTCAAGGTAAGGGCTTTAAAGTGGGAGAGCTTTTTCCCTGATCTTTTCTTTTCTTTCACAGAGCTGCTTTCAATGGGAACCATGCAGTCTGAAATCATTAATCTGACTTGTGAATAAGCTGTTGCTAGGGAACCAGTTGTACTTTACTTTTTTCATTTCTAAGTAGAACTTACATACTGTTTGTCTTTAGTTCTGAGGCTATGGAGGAAAGATATGAGCACAAAACACAGGCTCGCATCCAGGAAGTGGTAAGAATATATGAAGCCTTTTAATCCAAACTTACTTATTAACACTGGGTGAAAACTGCTGTCATAACCCGCTCTTAACCTCAAGTAGTCGCAATAACAGATCAGGCACCTTTTAGTCATGATAAGGAGCTTCTATTAGAATCTATGCATTGTGATCTGGTATAATGTTCTAATAAGGTTTGAAACAACTAAGAAAAATGCACAATAAAAGATTAATATCATTCAATGTTGAATATTTTTTGTCAACCTCTTTGTCTGTTTAGGTTAGATCAAAGATGGTGGAAAAATATGTGCGTGAGGAGCCCATGATCAGGGGACCACAGTTCGTGGTCAGACTCAGATCCCACACTGTATTTGAAAACAGTCCAATCAAACTCTTCTGTACTGTTGATGGCTTCCCCATGCCGATTGTGAAATGGTAAATCACATGTTCATCTTTTTCATTATATCCTACTTATCACAAACATATGAATATTACTCTTTAATATATATTGATTTCACATTGTTGTTTTTTTAGCATAAATCATAAATGTAGATGTATGTTGTGTTTCAAATATTTATCTGTTTGTCTATTGTTGTTATGCAAGATACAGTGTGGGTGAGCAGAATATTTCCTTCTCTGTAGGTATAAAGATGGAGTGGTCCTGAACTTATCCTCGGGAAGGTACTTGGTTGAAGCCAAAGGTGGAAGTTATTCTCTGGAGATCCCAAGGTACAGCAAGTTTTAAAAGAGGGTCACTGTGTTTTTGACCATACAGTCAAAGGAAAGTTTTATTCCCAATGAAAACTATATAAAATATAGTCTAATTCATTAGAAGCATTTTGTAGCAGTATGACATGCACTCTTTGAATACCATACTGAAAACTACCAGCCAAAGTTCAGTAGAAAAACCTCCAAATGGAAATTTAATGAGAACTCCCTCACAAAATGGAATAAGCTTGACAGAATAGCTTCTGAAAAACAGCTGACTGTGTGGCCACAGCCTGTGTGGTTAGAGTGCACATCCTCTTCTCACTCTGGTCTTTGAAAGCTCAGCTGTTCAAGTGCTGTCATCAGCGCCATGTGATACTTCAGTATTTTGACAGTCATCACTCTTTGAAAGGATCCCATCACCCTCATTGGTCATTTAAAACTAAGAAGACAGTTCTTTCCTCTAAGAATGATTATTACAATGCCATCAGGAAAGGTTTAGAGTAGTATCTACGTTTTGAAAACAGAGTCAGAACAAACAAGATAAACCACGTAACATGTTTTTTTCCCCCCTTAGTCGTAAGTTTGTTGTTCTGGAATCAGAAAGATTGCCAGGAGTTGGTTCTGTTCAGAAGCTATTCCTTCCATAGACAACTGAACTGGACAATGTTTGTTCAGTTGTTTGTGCAAATGAAACTGTGCTCAGATAATGTTGTGGTTGCTCTGTTGCAGATTTTCCATGGCAGCATTATGGACACAACTGGGCAGTGATTTCTTAATTCATGCAGTGAAAACTTGTATAAAAACATTTGCACAAACTTTATTTCTGTGCTACACAAACAAGAACATATTGCCCTGGTTCAATATCTATACATTATTTCTCTTTTTTTATCTCACCTCACTTGAGACATTTTTTTCATGAACTACCCATGAGAATCCTGAGTGGCATGCTTATCCCCTTTGCTAACCTGTGCTCTTATTGTCTTTTGAAGATGTACAACTGATGACACAGCTCAATACACTGCTATGGCTGGTAACATCCATGGGCAGGCCTCCTGTCAAGCTTCCATTATCGTAAAGCGTAAGTTATAGGAGGTCACATTGTTAAAGATGAACTTTCATGCAATAGTATTTAATTTTTAGGTCATGATTAGTTGATCACTCATATCTTGTGAAGAATATGACAACATATTCATCAGAGTATGTCAAACAGATTGAATGAAACCAACAGAAGTGCACTGCCACCTATTATAATTATACTTTTTGAATGGCCTTGGTGGGAATACAACAATCTCCCACCATGCTTAACTGAAGTACTTGGATATATACTTTTCATCACCACAGTGTGTTGTATTTGTCTCTCTGAGTGATCACTATCTCAATCCCCATTAAATTTGTTTCCTCTTTTAGGTTTCAAAGAGGAGGAGGCGTCCAGTCCATATGCATGGTTGCCGTTTACAGGTAGATGTCAAACCTTTTTCTTTTTCCATATGAAAGGATAAAATCAAGGTCTCCTTTCTCTTGACCATGAAGTGACAAGCTTGATTTGTAAACTCTATCCCATTTCTACTTCTCTGTCCCAGCTGCCATGCTTCCCAAGATCCATTACACTAAAATCGACATTACCTTTGTGGAGAAGTTTGGTCCAGTGTTTGCCACTGAGGGAGAATCTGCAGTTTTGTCAGCCACCATGACCCTGACCCCCAACCTAGCCAACTTACAGCCTGAGGCCCAGTGGTACAGAGACGGTAACTGTCATAGTGCATTTAAAAGTCACTACTCCAAAGTAACTACTCTATGTTTTCTTTAAATCTGTAATGACTCCCTGTCCAAGAGTAGTTGACATACAATTAGAGGTACAATAGTGGAAAATGAGAAATGACCACAAATACTTTTCTTCATCAACTCTGCCAAAACTGTTTATACACACTCTACTCACACATCTATGATTATCAACTGTAAGTTTCACATAGGATTAAGATATATGCTTGATGTATAATAGATAGAAATATGTTTAGTCCAAAAAGAATATTCATATAAATGCTCCCATGTGTGATTTGATTTCATGTGTAGATACCCGTCTGTTTGAATCAAAATGGGTGAAGATTGAAACTGGCAGAGGATTCACCAAACTGAGTCTTCCAAATCTCTATAAAGATGATGAGGGCCTTTACACTCTGCGCATGGTCACAAAAGGAGGCACTGCAGAACACAGTGCATTTGTTTCAGTTGAAGGTAAGATGAATGGTCAAACAATCCAGGAGGAGGTAAAGAGATGAGAACCAGACATATATAAAACAGAAACTAGTGACTTCAATTTGAATTTGTGTCTTTGGAGTCAATCGCTGACTTGATGCTAACAAAATATATGGCCATCTGAACTTTTTTTTCTTTTAACTAAACAATTTAATTAACAATGCTTTCTGTGTAGATGGGCCTCCCCCAGTTCCTGCTTCACCTGGTGCTCCTATGGACATCAAGATCCACGATGCCAACAGAGACTATGTCATTGTATCTTGGAAGCCTCCTAATACCACTACAGAGGGTCCAATCTTGGGATACTTTGTGGACAAGTAGGACTTTCTGATATAAACATCATAGACAGATAAAATGAGCAACATAAAGACAAACTAATAACTGTGAGTCACCACATTGAGTTTTTTCCTAAATTATTGTAGAAATCATTCTCCGGTTTTAATCTCACACTCATTTTTAAAAACATACTAACTAAACAGTAATAGTAGTATCAATAGGGAAACTACATACTTTGCTATATCCTGTGAGTTTATTTTTCTAGGAAATGTAAGCCATATCTTTTTTAATTGAATTTTTAAGTTTGATATTTAATGCGATTTTTAAAAATATCAAAACTAAGTAATCTTACCAACTAGTCCTAAAAACGTAGTGCTGCCTCCACTTAATGCTTCAAGTGTAGCCAGTACATGCTACTATCGTATTTTCATTAATTGACTGATATAATTTGCCAGCACAGTTGTCAAGTCCTTGATAGTGTGAAACACATCTTCTAAAGCTCAAATATGCACTACTTCCATCCTCTACTTCATCCTATAGATATTGTCTATCATCCTATAGATAGACAATATTCTTTTCACTAGTAAATGATCCATTAAATCTTCTCATATTTTGATGACTATCACCATTTTTTTAACCAAACCTGAATATTCAGAAAATTCTTTAAATTGTTTTTAATATCCTAAATCTATTTATTTTGAATTTAGATGTGAGGTTGGAACTGAAAACTGGACCCAATGCAATGATCACCCCATAAAGATCTGCAAGTACCCAGTGTCTGGACTGTTTGAAGGACACTCCTATCACTTCAGAGTCAGAGCTGTCAACTCCCACGGAATCAGCAAACCATCCCGCATGTCTGATCCTATTGCTGCTCTGGACCCTACTGAGTTTGAGAGGCTCCATGGTGGGTTTAATTCCTTGGCTGTAAATGACACTAATCCCTAATCCCACAGTCATAAGTGCGTCATGCTGATATTGTTGCTGCTGGTTTTCTGTTTGGATGGAGCTGCTCCATGACAGACGCAAGGATTCAGATTTAAACTGATTGCGTGTAAATGCAGTCCTCTCCTTATGTATGTTAGAGGAAGAATTAAGGAGAGGACGATTAAACTCAGTTGGTACTGTTCTCTTGATGTGTACTCTGCAGCAGGGACAAAATCACCTAATGCCACCAGACAACCATTTTTCTTTTTAAAATGCAGTGTTTATCAGTTTTCCCAAACTGATTCAAAACCCTTTAAGTCACTCCACAAACATAATTTAAACCAACCACGGTTTAAAACCAAATGAATGTGTTTTCAGTAATTATGTCAGTGCCAAATTATTTTGATACCAGTGTTATTAATTTTGTTTCTAAAATGAGTCAAGCTGATTTCAAATGATGTCTTGTTGAAGGGGTAATGAAGAAATAATAAGCTGTACAATAAACAAAGCAATGATGAACAGTTGGAAAATTATATCTTATTTTACATGACCAGTCTCTATTCAAAATTCTCTACAGGTTATATGTATGTAACATTTACTAGTTGCTGATGAGTGTGATTAATCTAGCCAAACTGGCATGTGAAGTCCATGAATTGATGTCAGGATTACCCTCCAGCATTAATCAAAATCTTCTTACAGCCAAAAAGCTTGGAGGAAGACTGGATGTTGTATCTTATCACGATGAAGCTGAAGGTGGGATGTTAATTAGCTTTTTTAACAAAAATGCCATTTTTAGTGTGTATTATATTTTCAGTGACATCATTCTGCACTTTCTTCTGTTTAAGCAGAAGAAGGACAGGCCCCAGGTGCTCCATCAGGAATTTCTGCATCAGAAACAGACAGGACATATGTTGTTCTGAGCTGGAAAGCCCCTGTGTATTCAAGCAAAGCTCCTATGTGGTACTACATTGAAAAGGTAGCAAACACTTTTGTCCTTTGACCAGTTACTTCATGACTATTAAGTACAGTACTTCTTATTTACACTTTGTATCATTGCATCATGGTTACATAAGAGAATGACAGATGCTTGCTGAGTTATTATGTTATTATAATCATTCAACTCCATGAAATGTTATCTTATGGGTTTCTGTTTCTCCATAGGCCATGGCAGACACTAATGCGTGGCAGCGTGTTAACACTCAGGTTCCTATTCGATCTCCTCGTTATGCTGTGTTTGACCTGGCAGAGGGTAAACAATATAAGTTCAGAGTATTGTCTGCAAATATGTATGGAACCAGTGAGCCATCAGAGCCAACTGGACCTGTTCAGACACAGGAACTGAGAGGTCTGTCTCAGCTGCTTTTCCCCTTATGTATAGTATTTATTGTCGCTATATGATTTACGTCATTCTTATATGTCCTTTTTTGTTGCATCCTCAGGTGTGCCATCTGCTCCAGGTCAGGTGATTGCAACTCGGGAAACAAACACTTCTGTCCTTATCCAGTGGGCTCCTCCAAAGGAACCCAACAATCTCATTGGTTATTATATTGACCAGTGTGTGAAGGGATCCAAAAACTGGACCTCAGCTAATCACAAACCACATAAGAAAACCAAGTGGGTTTAAAAAAAAATACGCACTCATGTTCAGAGACAGTATGGCAATGTTTTATTTGGTTTTACGTTAGAGGGTATGGAAGAGATTCTTACGATCTGTACACGTGATTATTTTTCTTCAGATTTGTGGTTAGCGGCTTGACCACAGGAGAAACCTACGTGTTCCGTGTCCAGGCTATCAATGAGCTGGGTCTCAGTGAGGAATCCCAAGAATCCTCACCTCTGACAGTCAGAGCTGCCCTTAGTCAGTACCGTCATATTTATGGGCAACATTAATGACTGGTGTGTTCTAAAACCACATTATTTGAGCTATCGTTTTTATTGGTCCTGCATTTCTAGGACCCCCATCTGCTCCTTATGATATTGCACTCCTGAACTGTGATGGTCATTCAATGGTTTTGAACTGGAAGAAGCCTCTTCACTCTGGAGGTTCAAAGGTCAAAGATTACTTTGTGGATAAAAGACGTAGTGGAGCCACAATGTGGAGAGAGGTTCATATTCCACCAGTGTCAGAGAGACTTTATAAGGTAAGGGATCCATTTATTGAATTGCCTCAGAAAAGCATTGTAACAGGAAATAATGATGTATGTAACCGTGATCATATATTACAAAAAGGTTGAAGGCTTAACCGAGGGAGCAATCTATCAGTTCCGTGTGTATGGAGCCAACCTGGCTGGCCTTGGACCAGCTTCCAAACAATCAGAGGACTTTTCATGTGAGCCTTGGAAAATGCCAGAGCCAGGTTAGTAAATAATGTCTTCTGACTCACCTGGTCACAGATACTGTAGTACTTTCAAACAATTATGAGGTCCTTTTTAAACTTTTACGATATGGTATCCTGTTTTTCCATGTGTCGTACAGGCCCCGCTTATGACCTGACATTTAGTGAAGTAAGAGATAATTCATTGGTGGTTGAGTGGCAAAAGCCTATCTATTGTGGTTCTGAGCCAGTCACGGGCTATCATGTAGAATATGCAAAGAAGGGAACTTCTGACTGGACTATGGCCAATAAGACAGCTGTCAGCCATCGCTTCCTTAAGGTAAGAATCATTCATTTATGATTCAGCTGCTTTACCATAGCATGTCATTTCTATAGTATATTATAATAATCATTACAACTACCATCACATTTGAGTCTGGTGCTAAATGTTCCTCTACTTATAATGCAGCACTGCAGTTGCTTCAAACTGTGTGATACTGACATCTAGTGGCTAAAATAATCAGTCACTGTCTGTCAGACAAAAGTCTGTGAAGGTGTGTGGACATCTTTCCTTTTCAAAGAAAACCTGTAGTTAAAGGACAACTTAGTCACATACGTGATTATGTTCCATCTTCGGGACAGCCAATGAAAAGCTACGTGTAGACAGGATAGGCTATGAAACAAAAGCCTGACAAAAGAGGCTGAGGGTTTTGGATGACTCATCACATTCTGAAAGAATGAATGGTCAAATGAATTTCATATTACTAAATCTAAAAGAAAAAAAGTTTTTTATGGATGTGGTACATAATACTATTATGTTATTTGAGTGCTGATAAGGCAGTGATATGGATGCATGAAGAGCAAATGGAATGTTTCCACAAAACGAACACTCAGCGAATATTCCTTTGGTTTGAAGCTGCATCCACAAATTTATATTAAGATGTATTGATGCAAAGTAAGTTTAAGATGAACAACCTAGTTTAGTCAGTTTTATTCATTTCTTCAGAACAATTCTAAATGTGGATTTATTATTTGCTTTTTTCAGCACTTTCTTCTGTCCTAATTTGTTTGTTTCCTAGGTAACTGGTCTGGAAATGGATGCAAGCTATGTGTTGAGAGTGTGTGCAGTCAATGGTGCAGGAGTGGGTATGGCCTCAATGGCCTCTGATCCTGTGACTGCCAAAGCGGTGCCAGGTAACCAATAACTGAAGAAACTAAAAACCTTTAAAAGAAATGTTACTCCAGGCATTCTTTTAGCAGCATAGAGCATAACTATATATAAACAGATCAATGTTCCTGATTTGAAGGTGCTGAAGATGAATTGATAAATATCGTACTGAAATGTGTCAAGGCTGGCAACAGTCTGGAGGTAGCAACAGTTCAAATATATTTTTGGTCTGTGTATTGAAGGAATCCAGGAGGTGTCCTGTGTGGTTGATGAGAAGTCAGGTGACATTGTTCTGTCATTTGAGTCCTGCCAAGTGAATGAGGGCTCTCTCTTCACCTGGAAGAAAGATTATAAAGAAATCACTGATTTCTCCAAAGGGATGGTGATTAAGACTGAGGGCAGCCTGTAAGACTACACACATACATAATTCCAATACCTCACATTTTCTGTCTGTATGCATTCATTATGTAGTTTAATGTTATCTCTGATTCCATTTTATATCTTCCCATGTCTTTGTTCCTCCCCGTCTTTGCATTCTAGCTCCAAGCTGATTTTTAAGAACCCAGATAAAGAAGACTTCGGAACGTTTTCTGTTTCTGTCAGCAATACAGAGGGGGTGTCATCCAGCCATACAATCACAGCTGAAGGTAGGATTCATTTATATCTTTGTTTGTGTGGTTCTTGTGCTTAACCATCTGGACAAGTTCTGGCTTTTAAGAGAATCTACAGATTCAGAAAGTCAGAAAATGATTCTGTAACTTTTAAATCATAAATCAAATATGTGACGTTGACAGTCGCTGTCATCAACACTTGTATGTTCAAGGACTGCAAATAGTTTTTTTTTTACACATTTATGCCTTGATCATGGAAATTTGTGCAGTTGTACAGCAGAATCCAAATGAGCTCATCAAAAGTATAGACTTGAGCAAAAAAGAAGAAAGGGAAATAGTGTATTGAAGAACTAAGATGCTCTGCAGGTTGTAATAGAGATGAAAGCTATGAGACTGCACTTAAAAATGAATGGCATGTAAGCATATAAGCAATGGAAATTTTCATTACACATCTGATGAATAACATCTGAGCACATTGCTCACACTATTTCTCAAAGCTTGGGGCACTGTATGTATTTTATTCATTATGGCTTCATGGAAAAAGACTTTATGTCAGAAAGTTCCTCAGTATTTTTCCCCCTGTTGCACCATGATGCTACGAGGCTATCATGTGTTATTCAGTGTATCTTCCACTGAATTTCACCCATTTGGCCAGAAGATATTTCACCCAAAGATGTTTTTTAACTCATTTAGAAAATGTCCCTTTTTTGTGTGCATCAGGGTCAAAGTCAGACTATGAGCCGCAACTACACATTGCATTGCATTCCCTGAGCACATTTGAGCCCGTCTTAAACAGTTTCAGCGATCTGCTCATTAAACACAGTTACATTAGTGACTTTCCAATCTCCACTTTTGGTACATTAAGTACCCTATCAAAATGCATGGTAAAAATTACAGCAGGGCATTAAGGATTATCTGTATTTTGATTACTTTAATTGCATATAATCAACATGTTTGCAATTTTTTCAGAGTTGGAAAAGATGTTGGCTCGCAGCTATGATATCAGACACCCAAGTAGGTATCACTCACATTTTATTTGTCATTTTTAAGACTGCATGTTTTCTTAACTTCCAGTACTGTACTTACATTTTTCAATCCATATTTCATGCTTTCCTTTTTGCCTTCTCCCAAATGCTTTGAACCTTTCTATATTCTTTTAGGGGCCCATTAAAAAAATGACTAAGATTTAGTTTGATTCAAAATAGGTGTTACCTGCTTTTGCATCACCTGCCTAACTACCTGCTACATCCCTCTGTTTTCTGCCAGTCATCCCACTGAAGTCTGAGTTGGCCTATAAGATTTTGGAGAGAGGCAGAATGAGGTTCTGGCTGCAGGCTGAGGGGATTTCTTCCAATGTCACCTACAAATTCTTTGCAAACAACAAGGAACTGTCTGGAACTGATGTAAGATACACTGTATTTTTCATTATAATGAAAAAATAACAAAAAATAACTCAAGAGAGCTAGAAAATCCCTTTCTAGCCTCGAGGTGAACAAATTGACTGCCTGCCCCACACTGCTTCAGTCAGACAGCGGTTTGCTGGAATGAGAAAAAGCTCAATCTATATTCACAAAGACTATCATTGACTATGTGTGGCCTTTTTTGTTTTCCAGTTTTTCTTCATTCTTTTGACAATTCAACCGTATTTTTCTGCAGCCAAACAAGATGGGTCACGACGTCTCTACAGGTATCATTGAGTTCATCATGGACCATTTCACAGAGGAGAATGAAGGGACATTTACCTGCCAGATCACAGATGGTGGCGGCAAAGCACAGAGCTCACTGGTGCTGATTGGAGATGGTAAGACAGG
Organism: Menidia menidia; assembly: GCA_907169785.1. NCBI lineage: Eukaryota > Metazoa > Chordata > Actinopteri > Atheriniformes > Atherinopsidae > Menidia > Menidia menidia. The sequence continues at coordinate 14,228,548 of CAJRST010000001.1, read as the reverse complement.
CCAGGTCTAACTGCTGTTTCAGCATCAGAAACTGCACTACTTTCACTTGAACTAGCAAGAGCGTACAACATAAAGAAACCTCCATAAAGGGCAAAAAATACATTTTATGTCATAATGAATATTCAAATAGGAAATTTGTAGTTATTTGATAGTATGTTGCACTTATTATATGCTTGTCTGCAGTACATTTGTAACATATCTGACAAATTAAGGAAATTTATCAAGGTGTTAATGTAAAGGTGGGTTTGAACTTAATGATTCCACTTTTATAGAGATGACCGTTAGCTAATCAATGAAAAACAGAGAGAAAAATAGCCTTATGCAGTAATTGCATTTGTTTGATCTTTCAAGTCTTCCCTGTTTATTTATATCTGTATGTGCACACAGCTTTCAAAGCAGCACTGGCTGAGGCTGACTACCAAAGGAGAGAATACATCAGAGTCAAAGAGGGTAAGACTTACAAAACATCAACCACTTTTAAGTTTTATATTTAATAGCCCAAGACCAACTCAACAATATGTATCCTGGGAGATACCTAATCAGTGAGTATACATAAAAGTACAAAAACTTTAAGTGAAACACCTTTGCGGTTAGGATCTGGAAATTAGCCGTCCTTGAGGTTTCCATGGTGGCACTAATTTTCTAATAATCTTTCAGTGAGAACATGCTTTTCACACTGCGCCATACAGTTAAGTTCAATCCCATCTCTTTCTGCCCACAGGCCCCCATTTCAGTGAGTTCCTGTCTCTTCAGGTCGGAGAAGACTGCTCTGTAACTTTGGTTTGCAAGGTAAAAAGCCACCCAAAACAAGTAAAGTGACTTGTTGATCCCTGAGCAGCCATTCTATGTAGGGTAGGATGCAACAGTTCTGTGTGATGGTAAATTGTAGAATAATTGTCGAATCACTACGGTACTTACTATCCTGTCAGGGATTTCTCCAAATGTTGTTAGGAAGAAGACCTAAAACCCTTTGGAATTCAGTTTTGTTCCCATGCCATGAGCAGTTTATCTGAAATAAGTGCACTTTGAGAAAGACAGTCAATTAAATGTATGGAGGTTTTGAGTCTTGCAATTACTAAGCAGGCATAAACATGAGCCATTGTGCAGAAAAAAATCATATTTTTGTCTGAGATGCTGTATAAATATGCAAACCTCTTGGAACCACATGGATAAAACATGTTTGCTTGGTTTTGAGCTGAAAAGAGTCTTTAAAGATCATCATTGACAGCAGCTGCTATTATTCTGTCAAGAGCAGTGAAGCTTCCTTTGAAAAAATACGTCCTTGCGCCAAAGTCAACATCTTCTCCTTAAGTCTGCAATGTCAGTAAAGGGGGGCCCTTTATCATAAGCTGTGATGCTGAGGATTCTTGACAAATAAACATATGAAGCAAGGTGGAAGTGAGAAGGATTGAAGTCACATTCAGCCTAAAGACTTCAAGTGATAAATGACTTCCCACACCTGTGTGCTCATACATACAAAGTAAGAAATATATAGAAAACAAGACTATCTGAAAGCCCAAGGTGATCTTTAGTGAAGAGGGTCTTCAGTGAAGAGACCCTTTTTTAAAAGGAAAAATTGAAAGCTTAACTTGCATTTGATAACCCTGAACACTGAACTCCAAAAAACCCTTTACTTGTAAGAGAATGCTAAACTACATGTTCTGATAATGTTACATTTTTCATTACAGGTTGCTAACTTGAAGAAGGAATCGGAGTTCCACTGGTATAAAGACGATGTAGAGGTTATCCCCGATGTCAAGCCCGATCTTGGATCAGGAGTTTGCAAACTGCCAATTAAACAGGTAGAAACAAATTACTACTGTTGCTCTTCCGGTAAAACACTTAAATTTGTCATTTCTTCCTCAATATTCATCATGAAAACAACACCCCATTTTGAGTTCAATAGAAAGTATCCTATTAGATATACACAGCGAAGCCCTTTTTCTTTAATCAATCCAATGTGTTTAAAGGCAGAATTTATGTACTGTTAAATAATTCTAGAAACATGTGTTTTTCTTACTTTTGTAGTGGGGGTCCATTCATTTACTTTTAAAACTTTATGAGATCATATAAATACAGAAACAGTTCCATAAGAGATCTGCACACTTTCACCTAAAACCAAGACATGATAGTAAAAACATTGTTACACTACAATTGAACACATTTAAGTTGTTTTCTTCTTTGTTCTTCTTATAAGGGGGTGCCAAGGTGGAAGTATGTTAGCGCTGCTGTTTGTGAATTTAATAATTAAATAAGTTTGTACTTGTCGCTCCTTTTCTCATCCAGTTTTCTCTGAAGACAACAGGAGTTTATAAAGCCACCATCAGTGATGACAGAGGAAAAGATATGAGCCAACTTGATGTCAGTGGAAAAGGTGAAGATTTCTCCTTGCTTATTATAGTTTAAAATTACTTAGGTTGACAGTAATGGCATGAAAACAGCTCAATGCTCTTTGGACAGTGGAAGGCAGTGGAATACATTGAATATAAAGCATGAACTTGTTTTAGAACTCCGTGGTCCTTCACGTTCCCATATCTGTTCAGAATTTGAAAACAAAAGTAGGTCTTAGTATTATCCCAGATAATTCACTATCCTCTCAGTAATAGGGAATTACAAGTAAAATTAAACTTGTTCTGTCTTTGCTTATTAAAATTGAGAATAATATGTATGGAGATTCTGACCAGGGGTACAAGTGCCCAGCAAATTTAAAAAGGATGCTTCATCAAAATCTAACTTTACTGAGTTTAAATGCCGCCTCAAGGGGGCAGTACAGTCTCTTTTTTCCTCTTTACTTGACCCTATACATCTCTGCCTCTGTTCCAGTCTTTGACGATGCCATAAACAAGCTCAACCAGCTGGCCGGTAGGTATCTGCCCATTATGCATGCACACTTATTTACAGGTGAATACAAACATATGATTAATCTCATGAGGAAATGCATGTAAAAAAGAAAAGAAAAAAAAGAAAACATTATTTGGATCAGCCTTAACGGTGGGATCCAGTTCAAAATATATAAATTGCACATGGCAACACCTCAACTACACTGATAGGAGATTATGTAGATCCATCACCAGGTTGATAGTTCCACTTTGAACTCAGTGTGACACACACACGCACACACATTATCAGCATGTGGCAAAAGTTATCATGCATTTGGCCATCATACCATCATGTTGTGAAATCTCTTTAAAATTCCACTGTGCTGTCTCAGTGACAGTGTGAAGGAGCTTCTTACTACTATTTTAAGAAGCATTCACTTGACAGCTCTGCAGCAACTGTTACAGCAACGGTTGCAGAAGAGAGGAGGGATCATTATTCTGATAATGAGAAACCATGGTGATGTGACCAGGTGGATGGCACATTCGTACATGTGTACTGTGCAGCAAGCAAAGTTTCCCTCAGATAAAGGGTAGTATGAACTAGCCTTTCATCTGTAATAGATTAAAATTAAATCAAATTAAACTTCCCATGATTGGGGTGAGTGCAGTATTCAGACATACTGCTGTCCTAAAAAAACTCTGCTTCCGTTTCATAATTTCCATTTTTAGCTGGACAGAAGGAGCAGATAAAGGAAGGTCATTAAATGGATAGCATAAACAGTTGCGAGTGGAAGCTTGATTTTATTAGATTGCATCTGTATTGCATACAAAGCGGGCATCGCTAATGGATAGTGGATCCGGACGCAGGCTGCAGCTCTCAAATGTTGTTAAGGAGCAGATGGAAAACATGCTTTCTATTTTTATTTCAAATGTGCTCTATCACCTCCTTTAGGAGCGAGTGCACCAGAGCTGGTGATTAAGTGCACGGCAACGGGTATACAGCTACAGTGTCACTTGAAGTATTACACCTCAGAGATGAACATCACTTGGTATCATGGGTAAGATATTTAAAATTTAAGATTATCAACACTGATTACTAATATTGCACATTGGACATAACAGCTATAGCTTCAAGAGCTACAAGCAGTGCTGCTCTTATGGGTAAAACAATGAGGAAGAAAGGATGAAAGAATAGAATAATTTGGTTACCATAGAAATATTATAAAATGGAATTTAAGTAATCCCATAAACATACCAAGTTCATGGTGATTAGTTTTGCCTTACTCAGGAGTTAAACTTGGGGTAAAAGCTATAAAACACATAATAACCTTGTGATGGTTATTGACAAGTGCTTTTATTACCCAGCGTATCCCAATGATTGCTCTGTTTTAAAACAGAAAATCCCACCTCTGTTACTTTCAGAAAAAGCGCTTTCTCACCAATTGCAATCAGGGGCGATGTTGAAAGAGCAGGCTGAATAAAAAGAGGATAGATCGTCAAAAACAGAAAGAACAAAGAGAAACTGAGGAAAAAACGTCTTTCTCTTTATAACATCTACACACTTATTCTGTATAGAGTGTGTAGACCATGTATGAGGCATATAAATCATGTTTCACCATTACCATCGAAGTAGCCTTCACTTTTTGTATTACAAAACATCACACACACAACTATACTTACCTCTCCTTTCCTCTCTACATTTTCAGTGAGGCTAAACTCTCCCACTGTGACAAGACCGTGATTGGAGGAACCCCTTCTATGGCAACAATGGAGGTATAAGCATCTCCTTTAAAGTGTTGGTCAAATGTAAACTTCTACCATGCTATAGCATGCCAGATATAGGCACCATTATGTTGTTCTAACTGTTGCTTCTTCCAGATGTTCAAATTGATCAAAGGGGTTAAATTGAGTCTCCTCTTTATGACATTGAAGCAGATGAATACATCTTTTTGGAGCCAACACAGTCAACATCTGAAAATTGCGGTCAAACACTGACTGATAGGTTTGTTGATCACCCTACTGAGCATTTTATTGGTTGACTTATTCACAGGTGGTTGAGCCGATAGAGAAGGATAAAGGACCGTACTCTATTGTCATTGCCAACTCTGAAAATTCACATAAACGCATCCTGGACCTCAGCGGTGAAGGTTTGTGCATCCACCACTTATAGGAATTATTTAGTTTCCTAATTGATAATTCAGTTAAGAGGTAAACTCTTACCAGTATTCTCACTATTCACAATATTCTCAGTTCTCAACAAATAAAGGTTAAAAATCCTCTATTTAATGTAAAATTTTGTGATATATTTTTTCAGGGACAGCATATTGTAAAGTGAGAAAACTCCAGTGTTGTAATAAGTGGCAGTGACTTTTTTATTTTTGTCCTTTACAGTTTATGAGAAAGCGTTTGCTGAGTTCCAGAAACTCAAGTAAGACCACGTTCTTTACATTTGTCCTTACTATTTTTATTTGCATTTTTACATGACCACATGTCACACAAAGTGATGATTTCCCTGGTTAAAGTAATTCCCTTTCGCATCTATTTGCGCTGACTAATTCTGATTAGACTATGTTATGCTTATTTGCTTACTTTTCATCTATTAAAATGCAAAAACCTGCAGAGGAATTCAGGCAGATTAAGCTAAATTCACACAACATGGCTTGACTTCAGTATGCGACAGCCTTCCTGTTAATGATTAAAAAATATTACTGCACTGGTTACTTTGAATCATTCCACTATCCCAGTGGAGGAATGAGAATGTCAGCCTGTCTTGCCTCAGCTGAATATTGCAGATGCTCAGCATGCCCACCTCAAAACAGTCATCAACTGTAATAACTATTTTATAAGTTTGTGTGGGCCATAATGACCACATTCAAGGTGTCCCAGTCTTACATCAGACTGACTAAATGGTGTAAAGACTGTGGGTATTGTTAATCAGGATCTGGTTATTTAACTTCAGGTCCAATCATAAGAGCTCCGAGCTGTCACATATTTCAACACTACAAGCTGTTAGATGGATATTAACATGTTTTAAATTGACTTGAGTTTCAAAGGTTTGTAGAATGTGATGACTGGCAAATCAATTCAATTCAAAAGCAGAATGTCAAAAAATTTAGAGGATTGTATAATTGATAGGAATGGAGAAATAAAACTGTTGAAATATTAGGTTTAAACAATGTCCCTCAGTCTTATTTTCTGTATATCTATTGCATATGAAACTGTGAACTGTGACAACTAAGAATACCAAAGCACATAAACGCTCAGTGTAGCTTGTGTGGCTAAACTGTATACAGCCGGGTCATTTATAACACCTGAATGACATTAGAAGAAATTTGCTGTCTGGCTGAGAAGCTCAGTATGATACAATGTTAATTAATATTGGAGATTAGAGATAGTGTCAGCTAGGTGGCAAGAGTACTCTATGCAGGGATTTGATAAAATCCATGAAAAAAAAAGGAAAAGCGAAATTGGAAAAAAAAGTGAAACTACAAACACTTCCCTACATGCAGAGTTGAAAGGATCGAAATCCCTTTTCTAATTAACAATCACAGAGCGACATTATGTCACAAGATTTTACATTTACATTGGAGTATGTTTTGATGTTTGAGCATCAAAATGTCAAGGGGAGGTAAGATTTCCCTCAGCCATCTGGTCTTGCAGCTGACCTCTGGTCCTCACATGCTGGTCTGACAGAACTCTCAAGCAAAATCATCTTTTTCAAGAGAAAAAATGGATTTAATACTTCAAAGCCTTTAAATGTTTGTAATTCCAGCTTTAAAAGAGTTTATTGTCAATTTAGATATACTGGTCTTCTATAAAAAATGATTGAAATAGACTATGTGTTTCAGGGCTGAAGCATATGCTGAGAAGAGTAAGTTTCAGTCTTCCATACCTACTGAATCTTCTTTATATAATTATAACATATAAAGACTATAAATGAGTAACAATATTACCAATGGTTGTTTCAGACCGTGGAAAGGTGGTTGGAGGACTGCCTGATGTAGTCACCATTATGGAAAAGAAGGTAGATGTCCAGGTGTCTTGATGTCTTTGTCAAACTACTTCTAAACTACTTCTAATTAAGCCCCATATGCTCACAGACCCTGAGTTTAACATGCACAGTGTGTGGAGAACCCAAACCTCAAGTGTCATGGCTGAAGAATGGAACAGAAGTTGAACCTGATGATCAGGTAATTTATCTGTCATTTATCTGTCGGTATGAAATTCTTTTGCCCAGTCATCTGTCTCAGAAAATGAGTCTTGTAATTTTGTTTAATCCATTGCTGTCAAATTCTACTGTTGTATTTGATTCTGACCAATTTTACCCATTCATTTGTCACGATTATTTACAGGTGCATATTCTTAAACGTATAAAACAAAAACAAAAGCAACAGGAAGTGTCTTTAAAGTTAATCAGGATTTGAGGTTACCGGTACGTCTGAGGCATAGGTTCAAACTCCTCTTTGGACACACTGTACTCAAGATGGGTGAATCTTAGCAATATTTGAAAAGTTTTGATGACAGAAGCAAGAAATGCCACATCAAACTAAAGCGTAAACCACTTCATCACAATATTTTAAATTCCTATTATAAAAGTTGTATGATACAATAATTGCGTGTTTTAATTAATCCTGATGCAATTCATATGACACACTGTTCCCTGTTGGCAATGAAGCGTGTGGGTGGAGGTCCCTTTAGAATCAAAGCTCTCCATGTGTTTACTAATGATGTGGCTAGGATCAAACGCAGCAAAACACATCCGTCTGTTTTGGTACATTTTAGGTGAGGTCAGGATTATGAGTATCCTCATGGATCAGAAAAACTAAGAAATATATCTCTCATAACTCTTATATCTACTTGCCAGCCAGTGCAAGTCTATACCGTCTGTCCCTCATCAACAGAGCCTCTTTCAACAGCATCCTGCGGCTCCTATCAGCTTTGAAGATTTAAGTTTGAGAAACCCTCGTCCAGGAGGAATTTCTGTTCAAGTTGGCCCTGTTCTTTATTCATTTGCTCACCTGCTAATAATCTATCTATAACAGGAACCACAGTCCTTGGTAATGTGTTTTTCAAACCTCAGGGGTACCTCTTTTCCACCTTGTTAACGCAGAAACTACAGAGGATATGAAGATAACAGAAAAACAAACAGAAATATACAAAGATCCAGAGATTAGTTCACGGAAATGTGGAGTTGAAATATGCTGCAGAAATAGAAACAGACATGGTTAGATAGAGGTGAAGTGGGGGAAATGTACAAAAAAAAAGTGAATTATTTTTTTGTACATATAAGACATTTAGCTACACTGCATATTTTAGCCACCAACTCAGCTGGGATTAATAGATGTTGTTTTTCTTCCTTCTTTCAGTCTAACAGAAGGGAAGAGACACCCAAAAGTTAACCACCTTTACTTTTAAACTAATAAATTATTTAAATTGTCAAAGGTCACATTAATATTCTGATTAGAAAATGGCCATACTTTGAGATTATTATCATTATTATTACCATTATTATTGTTGTGATGGTGTCAAGTAGAGCTTTTAATGCCTCACAATTGAAAGCAAGTGTGTCTTTTAAAGGGGATGTAATTAGCCTGCTTAAAGTGCCACTTAGTTAAAATTCATTAATGCATAGACCTTTGAAATGAGTGGGCAAGTATGAGTCAGGTAAACTAGAATACTGCACTTGTCTATAATAGCCAGAATGCACTGTAGTTTAGGTACCCAACAAATTCAGCTGGATGTTTACTGTGAAGGCCAAAAGATGGGTAGTTGTCTTTGGCGGAATTACGGCAATGTGAATGGAGAAGGGAGCACTATATCATTCCAACAAACAAGGTTTAGTAGAGCTGAAATCACTAAACATCTTTCATCCTTTGTCTATCCAACAGTAATGCAGGTTTTACCTAGAGAGGCCAGTAATCAAAGACCATTTGATTAGACTGAATGCATATTGAAAAAAAAAATCAATATCTAAATAAATGGTACATAAGAGACTTTTCAATTTTTTAGTGATGCTTAAATTGTTTTTGTTGCAATCTCACTATTTAATCTTTGACTTATTTTTTTCAGTATGTGGTCTCCTTAGACCAGGGCAAGTTTGCCAGTCTTACTATCAAAGGTGTTACCATGGAGGATTCCGGCAGATATACAATGATTGTCCAGAACAAATACGGAGGCGAGTCTGTGGATATAGTGGTAAGTGTCACTGCCGTGTGCCCTAATGACTGGATTTACTCAGAGCCATGAAATGTTTCTGACCATCTTTGCCTGAAATCTTATCTTTTCATTCCCTTGCTGTCAGATATTTTTGAGTGATCACAGAAGCCTGCAGCTCAGTTTATATTTGACGATTTTAACTTTAGGCACAATAACGTGTTAACATTAAAAATAGCATAATACCACAAACAGGAATATTCTTCACTGGAGCCTAAACATGATTTCTTTCCAGAATGTTTACTTGAAAGACCTAGATATTTATAACATATCTGTTGCTTGTAACATGAAAACAATGCATGGGTCTGAAATATTCAAAACTGATACATAAATACATACATATGTGCAAAGCTGCATACATACTTGCTAACTGACTGCCTAACTTGTTTTGCTATCTCTGTCCCTTGAGAAATTTTACATGGATTTGATAAACTTGATCCATAAACACTCAAATATTAAAACACTTGCATGAAGAGGAATGATTTAAAACAATATCAATACTTCATTTAAAATGAAGCAGTTAAAATGTACATAGATTAATTTGTTAAAACACAAGTTAAAAGAAGAACTCAATTAATAAGCAATAGAAATAAAATACAGAAGCATCATGAATAAATCAATAAACAGATAGCTTCAATCAATTTGTGGAGTCACCCTGCAGCACAGCCTCATTCATTTCCATCTGCTGTTTAAAACATCAACTGACACAGGTGCAAAGGAAGTCAAAAGCAAGTTCACATGACTGACCTCTGTATCACATACCTAATGGCAACAAGTCACAATCAGTACAGAATTTGAGATCACATTCGGCTCTTATTTCATGTGTGGATACACAGTGATTCTTGTCCTTTCTCTTCTCTCTCCAGGTCAGTGTGTACCGCCACGGGGAGAAAATCCCTGAGGCTAAACCTGCTCTGACCCCTAAAACACTCATCCCTCCGAAACTCCCCATTGAGATCCCTCAACCTAAGACCCAGCCTAGTAGCCCTACTCCTAGCCCTGCCCCCTCTGCAACCAGCCCCACACCTCCAAAAGCCGCACCAGGGAGAGGGGTGAAGAGTCCCACTCCCTCTCGGAGGAAGTAAAGAGTGTGACAGCCATAAATGAGGATGAAACATAGTCACAAATGCGCAAACATACCACACATAGACATTTTAATTGGTGTTCTCTGTCTGGTATGACAAATGCATTTGGTATTAAATTATATAATCAAGAAAACCCTTGACGAGTATAAGATTTTCTGTATCTGGAACTGAGAGAAAAACATTTAGTTTCTTTTATACATCCTCATATGTGGAAAACAATTAGCATGAGAACAAAGTAGACTATCAAACTAATTATTAGCTTTACATGAAAGAATTGGAAGATAAATTAAACTTGAATAAGGCTAACAATGCAGCATAGCTTATTGGAAGGAGAGTGAATTATGTTCACCATGGATACATGCAGTCTCATGGTCAAGTAACTCCTGGTCAAAACATGCATTGTAATTGAGTGTGCATTAGATGTATTGTATAGTGCGCGTATATTGTTGGCCACCATCACAGAAACAACTGAGAGATTCTTAAGTCCATCAAAGCCATACACACGATCCCAAGGCAACATCAACCTTGTCACAAGGCTTAGCTTGGCATCGCAGATATTAACACATTTACATGTTCTAGATAAGCTTCCTCCTGTAACGTCGATGTGAAACACTGGCCTAGTATTGCAGATCCTGTTCAAGCCCTACATCCAACATGCTTTATCGTTTTTGAAAAACACCTATCATAAAAAAGAACATTAAAACGGGTACGGAGAGGACGGTGCAAAGCAGCCAACGCGATCCCACCTCTTCAGTGCTGTCGACTGACGGATGCATAAATAAAACACTGTCGTCCTTAACATCACCATGGTGAGATTCTGAACATGCTGAAGATCAGATGGCAGTGAATCACCACGAGGTAATCAGAGCTGTGCAGTTGGACTGACACAGCAGCCACTAAAAGCTGTTGCAGTCAAGTTTGGAATCAATTCTAGTTTAGCATGATATTTTTAGCAAACCCATGTGCATCCTATCTTACAACCAAATATGACTTATGTAGCATCGCCCTGATCTTTATCCAAACACAGACAGTGACAGGCAATAAGTTGGCAGATTTAGGGAGTGGTGCCTGAGTGCAGGAGGTGGAGATGGCAGAGCTGATGAGAAGATGGTTGATCAGATTTGTGGTTCATTAAAGCTGATGAGAAAAAGCAAGCGGAGGGGAGTGAGGGAGTAGGTGGAGGGTAAAATCATTGTTTCTGTGCTTGCTGTTGCAAATAAAAGAAAAAGATTACCCATTGTGGAGCGTTTTTATTCATTGTGTCGAGGTAAAGAGAGCAAGAACAAGAGGCTGAACGAAAGTGAGACTGTGAGCTTTGTGGGGTATCTGCCTCTTCTGTTGATGTGTTTCTGATGTTGTCTACTCTGACAGTACCAGACATGCCTTGGCATAGTTGTTAACAACTCGAGAATGAGCTGCGTGAATGAAAAAGGGGAGAACAGTTGTAAATGTGTTGGTGTTTGTGTGGAATTTCTTTTTGTTCCTGTTTTTCTTTGACAAGAAGACAAATTTTGACATGTCATAAGTTATGTGTGTATAGGTGTGAATAGAGGGGAAATGAGTGAGAGCTGAACGTGGATAATTCAGCACAGCGTGGCAATAAAAGACTCTGATGTGGGAAAGTGAAGGACAGGAGGAGTGAGAGTTAATGAGAATGGGACAGAAAGACAAAGATCTGAATCGGTCTAACGTTTCACTGATCATCTTCAGTTAGATCATTTCCCTGACTTTCTAATTAATTCTCACATTTTTAATCAACATCATTACTGGGAATGCACGTTTCCACGGCAACCAACTTTTGAAATAAAATCGGAAAATTACTGTGAAACACACAGTCTGTTCATTTACAGACACACTGAGATATACTTGCATACAGTCACATGATGGGATGTAAGCATTAACACACATTCAGGATGTACACAGAATCAGACGCACACACACACACACTGTAGATGACTGCTATCTAAATGGAATAGCTCGCCAATACTGATAGCATGAAATTGTGTTTCCAAATATAACACCGTGTCATTGGAGTGTATGAGAGTGTTTTCCCGAGTGTATGTGTGTATGTTGAGAACCCAGACGATTTAACATATGCTCCTCCACAGTCCTCCACGGGGGGGCACTATGTGAACACACTTGAACATTCAGACAATAACTCATTTTTAGGCACATTCACACACTCTCTGGCATTCTCTCTTTCCCTTTCTATCTCTCTCTCTCTCTCTCTCTCACTCTCACTCTCTCTCTCTCTCTCTCTCTCTCTCTCGTTCTCTCTCTCTCTCTCTCACACACACACACACACATAGACAGGCCTGTCCTAATTAAAGCAGTACTGTTCACACAATGAGATAAACTAGGAGCAGAGACATTTTGTGGGTTTACACACAGAC
>CAJRST010000001.1:14169474-14216028 GCA_907169785.1 Menidia menidia | reverse complement strand
ACACACACACACACACACACACACACACACACACACACACACACACGTCCATACTTGCAGTGACATGTGCACACACGTTTTTTAATTTGCAATTTACATCGTGAATGCTTTTTAATCCTGTGGTGACATTGATTATTCCAGATTTTTGCCTTAGAAAGAGAGACGATGGGAACAGAGGAGAAGCGATGCGAGAAAAGAAGGGAATATGGGTGAACTGGGTGGGTGAGAGGAAGAAAGAATATCATCAAAAAGAGTACTATAAAATGAGAATGCATTACTGAAAACTTTTGTGGTTTTCCAAAACCGATGATCATTTATTTTACTCCAGTCAGAAACGGTAAAAATAAAAGATGGAAACAAGAATAAAAACAGAATGCAGACATTAAAAAAAAGTGATTTGAAGAATAGAGGTGTTGTATTATTGTTTTGTTTTATTGTATTAAATATATAATTTTTGTGTCTAATTTCAGGATGCAATCAAAATACTTAATAAATGTGTTACTTCAATCTCATTACATTGATGTGTGATGAGATTTCAGTGTTTTTAAGCTATGTATTTTGAAATTGTGTATTCTACCCCAAAGATTTTTTTCTTTCCCATAGTCCACAATAATATCAATCAAACAAACCAAAATATAATAGCTCCACAATGGAATGCATCTGAGTTGAATAGATGTCTCAGGAGCATTACAGGGTGGGTAAATCCCTCCTTGTGTGACGGGCTGCATTTTTACATTTTTACAATTTTATTTTTTTGAATAAGTTTATGCATTTAACCAGTTTTAAGAAATAGTCAAAATGACAAAGTTGGATATCTCAGTGAATGCATGATTTCTGGAAAGACAATATGTTTTATGACTTATGGTAGAAGATTTGGAGTTAATCAGCCCGACAATCCTTTGCCTTGCCTTGCAGCTGCAGTCTTTGCTATGTGCAATACATTCACATGTTATAAGTAATACATCAAACATAACTACAAATAAAGCACAGAGGTGGAGGTGGTGAAAATATAGAACTTAGGATGAAAAGGCAGAAAAAGGTTTTAATAGATAGGAAAAAATATAGATCTATGCATACCTTGCATAGTTGTTCACTTAACATTCTTTATCTTGGGGCATTTTATTTGTCTGACGATGTAGCATTTCACACATTGAAAACACACTAACTAGAAAGGCAAATACATCAAAAGATGTTCATTGTAAATGTTCGCATCTGGTACTTTCCCTGTGATATTAAGTGCTTTGGAAGGACAATGTGCTTTGTTCCCTCATGGAAGTCAGGAAGATTAGCAACTAATCAGCCACCCAGCAGCCTGATGAGTCACTGTTGGAGGCTTGAATGTGGATGCTTGACAACATGAAAACTTAGACTCTGGATCTTGGGTCCGAGGGAAGGATATTTCTTTTCCATTCTACACTTAAGACCTAATGCCTTTCTGCTACTATTGTGTTCCTTACGCACATTATCCCGCAAACTCTTGTTTTCATGCGCAATGCAGTTTTGCATTCGAGGTTGTTTTCATTGTCAGACTGTATGCTTGGCTTAGTACATTCATCCACTCATTTATGGACCATGTCTGGGTACATCTTGGAGACATTGGAAGTCCATTGCTGCAATAGAACCGAAACAAACTGCCATGCATGCTCACAAATGCTCCCGGGGGGGATTTAACATAGCCTCTTACCCTCACAGGGATCTCTGTGGAAGAAAGCTGGGTAGAACTTATGCACATCCCAACTCAACACAGAAAAGCCCCTGATTTGAGAACCTTGTTTGCAAAGCAACAGAATCAATATTGTGAATACAGAATCCATGCATATTTCTCGAAACAAAGACACCTTATCTTATCAATAATTAATCTGGCAGGAAAAACAATGAATGATGATATTCCTCTGCCCCTTTCTTTAAAAAATGCTATCATTAATGTGCAGGATCATATAAATACATCTATATCGTGTTAAAACACGTTGCTTGTCGAAGACATAAGTAGACCTAAATGCTCGGGGAGACAAATAACCAGACTGTTTATCACCAATCATAAAAAAACACATTTATGCATGACCAAACAAGACTTTCTCAATGTTTTTTGAGAAAAGCTAGTATTACTGCTCTCAGTGGCATTTTCCTATTAAAAAGAAAACACAATACATAAAATAAAATATATTTCCCTTGTAAAATTCCCCAGAGATGGGGAAAAGCTGATCTCACTCTGGTCTCTGGCAAAGAAAAGGAAGTTAGTTCAACTGAATCTAAATTGCTCACATTCATGAATATGACGCGCCATGTGCCTGATTCTGTGTCACCCTGCCCTCAACAGAAATCGCGCAGAAAGAGTGGGCAGGGAAATTAATTTCTTTTATGAAACAGAAAAAAAAAAGTTTTATGGAGAACTGTGAGTGCGGGTTTTTTGAACGGTAGACAATGATAGTGATTTTTTAACCTAGGCTGCTTATTTCTGAAAGGCTTAAATTTTCAAAAAACTACGTTTGTCATCTCAAAGCAGTACTCTTTTCTCTTCTGCTGAAATACTTTAAAAAACTGAACTCAGCTTTACTATACTCAGTTTGCTTGCCTTTCTGTTACTCATCCCTCCCTCCCCCTTTCCAACTCTGATCCCTCAACCCTCTATTCATTTCTCCTCTTCGTTCCTCTTCTATGTATTCTCTTGTGCAGTCTCTCCTCCCTCACTCTTTTCACTCCTTGTCCAATCACTGTGAAATTGCATGGCAGCTACTTGGGGACTTTACTGACAGAGAAATTTGGCTCAGATCAGAATCACCAGTGAGTATTCCTGCATTCCTTTCCCAATTTAAATGATTTTTTCCAGCTTCACAGGCACACCCACCCAGACAACCAGACTCACAATAACATCATGCGACTCCTGCCCTCTTTCATTTACCTTTTCATTCTCTCTGTCACCCACAATGAAACACACAGAGCATTACTCACATCTAAAAGTGGAATTAGGGAGGTGTTAACAAGCTGGCGCCCAGACAGCTGTTCACTGATAGTTATTGCCTAAATTAGATGCAAAAAGTAGAGAATGCAGCTGGAAGAAGAGATAAATGTGCAAGCATATAGATGGAGTTCAGCAACAATAATAATTAAAACAATATATAACAACTAAACAGTATATTTGGAGAATGTAGAGTTGTAAACTTTCCTAGGGCCATGGCATACCTTCTCAAACTGCAGCCACACTCATTTCGAGCCTCTAGGAAACAGTGGAGCCATGATGCACGTTAATTGGCCGAAGTCACACCGACAAAGGCAATTGTGGGGTATGTTGTTGCATTGCAATTATTATGTGAAAGACAACAGGTTTGTTAGACCTGGTTTTCCATGCATCTGATATTTTTCCTAAATTCAAGTGAACTGTTGTTTACATCTCATACAGTTAAGGGGCAGAATCTGAAGAACTGACCATCAAGCTACCAGCTGTAAGTAGCAATGCCAAAAGTCCATTTTCTTTCATTCAAAGCTGTTAGCTGAAAGCAATATGCTATTTCCCGCTTCTATTAAGTCTCTTGACATCCTCAGTTATTATGAACAAATAACTCGTCTTGCCCACTGTCCTTTAATCTTGATCCCCTGAAACTCCTTAAAGGCAATGAAACTGAGTACATAGAACTTTTACTTTGTACTCCCCCTGAGTAAAATGCATTCATACATGCATACTATCATCCAGGGTCATGCTGAACTGATAAAACTGTTTGTGTGTTTGGTTTATATGAAACTAAAGAAAAGGCTGTCACTATCAATGTTTGGACATTTATATATGTTCTGCTCTTAATAAGGTATTGGTTTCTAGCATTTAAAGATGACATATGAATATAAAATAATTATTTTGGCTGGTAATTACCTGTTAAAAAACAAAAAAGAAAACATTAATTTATTGTTTTAAATGAAAGACGTGTTAAATAGGAGCCCTTATGGCAAATCCAGGAACTAACAAAGTGAGTTACTTAAGTCCATAATGGAAGAGTTGCTGCTGTGTGACAGTGTGTTAATACACATGCATGGACATGTGTGTACGGGCTTTGACCTTACAATCATAGGAGACATTCAGAACTCAGGAGTTCATGAGGATCAAATTCAACCCAGGAAATCTAATGAGAGAGGTGCAGACTCATTGTAGCCACATGCATTTTAATGTGCATCTTGGCAAATTTATTTCTACTGCAGGTACAATGCACTCCTGAAAAACTCTGCCGATTAGTATATTTCAGAAACATGAATGTTGCACAGCTGGGAAGTCAATTGGTAAAACAATAAACAACTTAAAATTACATTTAAGACTCAATTCTTTAAAAGCCCTTGCCCTCCTTCTCAGCTGTTTTCCCTCACACTGTCTGAAATGTTTCATTCAACTTTTCACCAGTCCCACAACCGATCATATTGTGTGCACGTCTTGTGCAACTGGTAAGATTTAATCTGCTTAGTCGATGAAGAACCAGCTCAGTAGTGTTAAAGGGCCTTTAGAAAGAAAACAAAAAATGAATGAATAATTGTGCTGGTTGGATCAATGGTGGAAATACACAATGTGCAAGTGTTGCAAACCAGATGTTGACTGACAATGAATCTTTAATCAAGAACGATCCATGGGCAAATAGCAGAATCTATCAATAACACATCTTCCTTGATTCCACGAACATCCCACACACTCTTCGTACAGTCGTATGAACACACTTCTCTCCCTATGTTCTAACAACTATTATAAGTGATTACATGACTCCAGTACTCAGAATCTTTCAATTGTTTCTTGTCTGTCGAATAATTTACCTCCAAATAGTCTACAAAGCAATTAATGATTTAAGGTCAAATTACATTTAGGATCTTTTGATTCTTCATGAACTAACCAGAGCCCTATCTTTCTGTTCCCAGAGTCAGAACTAAACTTGGAGAGAAAAAAAAGAGTTTTCATGGTCATCACATTTGAAAACTGAAAACGTCCTTTCCATTTACTGGAGCCTTGTGTCAAAACAATTGATAAGTCTTCATGCTTCAATTTATTATATTTTTCTCTTTTGATCTCTTTCAGCTTTCTATGTATTAACTTGATTCCTTTAATTCCTGTTAAGTCTTATCTCATGTGTTTTTAAAAGCTCCTTCCCAATTCTGCTATAATACTTTTAATGTTTTATGTAAAGCACTTTTTAATTGTCTTGTACCTAAAATGTGTGTAACAAATAAACCTGCCTTGCCTTGCTTAACTAGCATTCCTTATGTTTGGGATATAACCATGTTGACAATGTGTTTTTTAATGTTGTGAACTGTGAGTTCTCAGATGATAACTTACATTAACCCCAAACTGCCAACACAGCAAATAACTTAGCAGGATCATTGTAGATTTCTATGTTAATTTTGTGAGTGCTTTAGTCATACAAATGTGTTTGTTTTAACTTGCATGAATTGTTACAACAAGACTGAAAATTGAATTTGTAATATCATCAAAGTCCCATTTCAGTTTAATTCATAAAGCACATTTAACTAACTTTTAATTCAACTGAAATGTCATTTCTGCAGTTGACTAGATTGATTAATAGGGTCATTAATACAAATATTTACACAACATAAAGAGAAGTTGAAATTTAGCTGTTAGCTGAAAAATATGTTGAAATTGTATAGTTTGAATTCTTTTTCATTTTCAGTTTTTTTCTGATTATATTTTTTCTGTTTCAAGATTTATTTTGTTTAAAGATTTATTTGTAATTATTTTTGGTTTAAAGTTTTTACTTAGTTTCAACTCTCAGTTTCAATCAAAACTTTACAAAATATTGTAAGGCTAACCTTCAAAGACCTTCCAAAGATATATGAAGAGTTGTGTCCTTGAAGAAAAAGCATTTTTAGGGAACCCAAAGGTAATACATCTGGACGAATAATCACATTTTTCACACTGTTTTACCATCTGAAATGAACGCCTTCTTCACAAAATATCAATTTGCTGTAACTATTAACTGCACTCCATAAATGAATCACAACATGAGAGGTATGAGGAAAATATCAGCTTAAGCGGTTTCCAATAGGGAAAACCCTGAGGATACTTGACAATTCAAAGAAAAAGCTCCATAGCTTTTGAAGGAAAATGTCTTGCTTTCAGTTTTGAAGATGCCATTAGGATATCTCTCCACCATACTGTTTAAAATTTTATTGAGATCAAGCTATATTCCCTGTTCTATTTCTCCAGTCAGTAATTTGGACTCTCCGACATGCTATCCATTTCTTATGCTGTATTGTTGTATTCGGAAAATATGACAATGGAACCACTGCTGTTTAACAACAACACTTAATATAATGTGATTTAATATTTTAGATTTAGAGAATATATCCATTCAATTTTAAAGAGACACTTACAAGATAAATAAGGATGGTAAACAAGTAACGCAAAGCGAGTTAACGTGAAAGGGGGGGTGATAGGACGCGTAAAAATATCAAAACAGGAATGCATAAAATTCTGAGAACTATTTCAAGACAGCTGTGTAGTGAGAATTTGATCAAAATATGCTTTTTGTAAGTGTGTGTGTTTGTGTATCTGTGTACGGTTGTAGGATGCAGTTGCTCCTGGCAGCAGGTCTGTGCATTTCCCCTGTCATGACCAATCATTGTCAAGAAAATTGTCTGTCCACACACAAGCACAGACACACTTGCCCACATGGATGCCCGCACACACACACTCACACAAAGTGTCTTGACTTTCTCTTGTAATGTAAGGGTCAGTATGCAGCCATCCATGCCTGCTTTTCTTTGCTTTCAAATACAAGCTAAACAAACCGCATTAAAAAGGTGATGTGCGACTTTATATAGAAAATGCTTGGCGGTGTTTTGACATTTCAGCCCCAGCCATAAACTCAATGGTTCTAAGCATGATTCAAACATGTTTCTGTGCATGCATCGACTTGGCTCCCTTTAAACCGACTGGCACTGACCATTTCTGCCAGCAAAGAGAGAAGAGAGGCTCAAAACATTTCAGCTTGCACTTACAAATTTGGTATGCATTAATCGTGTCAATTTTATGAACACGTATCGAAGCTATGCAAAAACTCAGATACAAGAAAGTAAGGAAACACACTTGACTTTGAATGCAAAATCCATATCTTAAAAGGGACTGCAGACGTTGCATTTTGTCAGTTGCAATTTAGAGTGGAGTGAGAGTCTCCTTAATAATTTATCTTAATGATGATGATTACATACAAGACATAAATGCATAATAAAACTACTACACATTTGAACAGCGCTCCTATACTGTGCCACTCTGTAAAAGTACATGATGGCACAAACAAAAAAAGGAAATAATCTTATGCATTGTACCTATGAATAATTTGCAGACATTTGAAAAGAAAGCTCAGGCTGAAAAGAAGCAGAATTGTCCCTGAATGTTTACATCAGTTCACACAATATGTATACTATGATTTTACACAACAAAGAAGCCTGTGGTGCAGAATAGATATAAATATAATTGCGTTGGATATACAAGTACCGCTTGTAGCTATACCTGCTGGAAAATGGATTTAATGGCGTGTTCACATTATTCTGTGGAGGTAACGATGGTGAAGTCAGCAGGTAGTATGTTTTTTATGTGTGTTTTTTTGTGGTGTGTGTAAATGCTAGTTGATTATGACAGCTTCGTTAGTTAACAGAGAACCAAGAGCAAAACCCAGATGTTTAAACTGTTCACTCAAACTCTCTCTGTTCTCCTCTCACATTTTTAATCGCGTCCTCCTCCTGATGGTCATCGTATTTTCCTTTCCGGTGTCCACATACTGCATTGATATTTGTTGATCTTAGCATGGGACTTTAGGAGCAGCTTAGGCAGCCATGCAGAGTGCCCCCGTAATCCAGGTTATGGTCTCCACAGCCCGCTGTCATAAAAATCTTCATCCTATCCATTTTTTGGCACCTTCAATGGAAATGCATGCAAGCACAGGCTGAAAAATAGAAACATCTTTTATGGAGACAATATGGATCAATGATTTGCCCCTCTTTTGATATGTTTTGATCTGTTTTTTAAAGAAACTCAGATTTTCTGCTTCCACGTTCACCATGAAAAAGAGCACAACTGACACACTTTAAAAATCTAATTCATACAGAAAATCTGAACAGCAATACACACGTTTTTCTGACGATGAACGCAACCGTGTCAAAATTGATTGATGACCCTGACCTTTTGACCATTGGCTGGGCGGGTGGGGGGGTTTCTGGTGTATGTCTGGGCACGTGATTTATAATACTATAAGCTGAAAGCATTACGCAAAAAAAAGGGTTAGGGTTACGGAAAAATAACTGACAGCCTTTCGATTGAAATATAATCCTTTTGTTTTGCTTATGCTTTTAAGACTATTCTAACACCTGCTTCTCTGGCCTTTCCCACACCCTTTCAGAGCAGTTCAGGCTAGTTTATAACATGCCACTCTGACTTCTGCTGGAGAACGTCCTGTGATTCACAAGACTATCTGCTAAAAGCATTAAAGAACAAAAGATTTTTTTTTTTTAGATTACAAGCTTTATATAGGAAAGCTATCAACATTTGAAAATACTTGGTTATGGGTTAGGGTTATCCAAAAATAGTGTCCGACAGCTTTTTTGATTCTGCTCTGGTTGGTAGAAGTAGATAACTTTGTTGTAGTAGAGAAGAAGAGAGACTCAAACTCTTATACCGGGATGAGGAGGAGAAGAACGTTAAATTTTTATTAAAAGCCCTTCTTCAATGTCAATGCAGAACTGTTTTCCTCCAACATCTTTTTTGTCTTTTGTTTTTTATTGGTGATTGTACAAACTCACCATTGTATCACTCAACAGCCAAATGGTGCTCACATTAATGTTACAAATATTTTCATACTTTGAATAAGATCACAATTATTCATTATGGAATGAAAAACTTTTTCTTCTCATCTCACCAGACCTGAACTCTGCTGAGCTCCTCTATTCTTCTCATCTTTATAAACTCATCTCTTGGCAGCTGTACTGACTCTGTTTCTCCATCCATGCTGATCAGATGTCTCCAGCGTTCACTGACATCTTCAACACCTTGTTGGAGATTTGCCATGTTCCAGCCTGCTGCAAGGCCAATTTTACAAGATTCTGGTGGAATAAAGGTGTTGTATATCTCACAGTTGGGAGACTGTATTGTGTAGTTTCCAGTGATCATCTGCATTTCCGCAATAAGACATATTTATTCAGGTTGTGGAATGTTTACAATACTCCTAAACAGGGTTATTATGATAACTTAGCTATGTTTCTTTTTTTACTAATAAGATCATCCACACAATTGTGAAGCACTATTTTCTCAGCACTGGCTTGAGAGGGGAGGGAATCCACTCTGGCTATATATTTCGGCTGATTAAAAAGCAAATTTAGACACTCTCTGAATATGGGCAGCATAGTTTAAATTAGAGTCTATGATCATGACACAACTGTTGTAGCAGATGGTTTGTTAAGCCAAACCATCTGGGAAATCATCTGTGGCAACTGTGAAAAATGCAGGTACTTTGAAGAAATACTCAGCAAAGACAACCCTAAAAATTGAGAAAGGTTCAATGTTTTTTTATTTTTGTTTGATTTTTTTATCGTGCTTTTCCTTAATTGAGGAAGGAATGAAAAATTTAAAAATGTTGAATGTAGCTACACCAGTAGGACTCACAGGTGTCAGTTTAGTTTGTGTTTGTTATAGTGGGCTGTTTCATCCAAACTGTTGTACCTTGGCCACTAAACCATAGCTTGGAGCCTTGTAAAGGGAATTCCCTTGTTGCTGTGCACTCATACATATAATTAAAATACACCCACTTTAAAAGAAAAGTTACCTACGCTTTAAATAGACATAAATGCTAAGAATTTGAGGTGTTTGATTAGGTGTGAACCTAAATAAAACATGACTCAGTTGGATAAGACTTATTTATAATGTGACCTATAAGAGGTGGCTAGTTTTTAGGAATTCCTGTATGACTGCACAGCTTATTTAGATGCTGTACAAGATTGAAAAAAAAGGAAGAAACCCAAGCTTTGTAAGTAAATGTTTCCTGGTGTTGTTGAAATATCAGGCAGATGAAGGAGCAACATTAAGGACTCAGAATATGAGGATTTTTCTTCCACACGATGTTGCTGCAATATCTAAATATGCATTTGGGAAAGTACATTAAGAATTATCACTTGTGTTCACTTATGCATGTCACTGATCTTTGGAGTGTTGGCACATGCATGTTATTCTCTCCCTCTCTCCCTCTTGTAATTTTGTGTATTTCTATTATGATTTGTGTGATTATCATCAATACTTGAACGTTTTTATATTATTTTACTGATGTTGTAAATGGTGACTGATGGTAATTGATCATTACTCAGGAGTATACAGGAGTGTATACATGATAAATTACCTTTCGGAGTGAGTGTGGGTGTGTGTGGTTGTTCGTCCTTGTTTGTCTCTGTGTGGCCCTGCGATGGATTGGTGGACTGTCCAGGGTGTACCCCGCCTCTCGCCCATTGACCACTGGGATAGGCTCCAGTTCCCCCCACGACCCCATCAGGGAATAAGCAGTTACGATAATGGATGGATGGATGATTGCATGCTAATATAATGCACATTAAGACTTGGAAAATGGCAGAAAAATGTGTGTTTAGCAACAAGATTACTTTGTTTACCGTTTTACTGAGATGTCTTCAATATGATTGTGATTAACATCTGAAAGGCAGCTAGTGAAAGGCAGAAACAAAACACATCCAGTAACGCCCAGGAAAACAAAGAGTGACTGCATCAGTGTGCGTGGTCAGGTGTGCTTGATAGACAGACTGCATTTGGGCAGTCGTGTGTGGAAATGAATGGAAATGTGAGCATGTTACACACAGGATTCCCTTTCCTTCTGAGTCTGTTTTAACAGACAGAAGACACTTTTGAGTGACTAGTTTAATAAGGCGTTAATAAGGACCATCTGTCTTCATATGTCTGCACGTTAGAAAGACAGCAACAGGAATGGAAAATACATGAGGGACGGATGATGGTGAGAAAAGGGGAAAAAAGAAGCTAATATTAAAAGCCCTCCTAAAATTAAAATAGTTTGAATGTCAACAAGATTAGTAGATAGTGGTAGTTAGTACTGTTTGTTGAGCTTCACCCCCTGGCTGCCCGCATCAAATTCAAGTCCCTGATGCTAGCCTGCAAAGTGCTTGAGGGTACGGCTCCCGTCTACTTGAACCCTCTTGCAAAGGCTTATGTCACAACTTGGTCACTCCGGTCATCAAAAGATTGTCATCCAGCAGTGCTTACACCACGCTTAAGACAATCCCGACTGTTTTCATGTGTTGTTCCAGGATGGTGGAATGACCAACCAAGCGCAACAAGAACAGCAGCGTCCTTTTCTATCTTTAGGAAACTCTTAAAGACCAACCTCTTCGAAGAGCATCTCTTATCGTAACTCTTATCCCTTTACTACTCTTTCTGCATTTCCCTCTCTCTCTCTTTGCTGTCCCCACCAACTCTGACTTGGGATTTTCCTCTACAGAACTGATTGTCGTCTTGATGATAACTGTAAAATTGTGTCTACTTTGTAAGTCGCTTTGGATAAAAGCGTCTGCTAAATGCATAAACATAAACGTAGTAAAGACTGTCTTGAAAAAAAAAGACTATTTCGATTCTAAATTCTGATGAGAGCAAGGCAAAGAATTAATATTTGGTCTGGAGTAAATTAGATCTCTTTATTGAAAATAATGGGTCATGCTCATTATGTTGCTGAAAGATTACAGAAAAGGAACACCCTGTATTCTATTTACTGCCATCAATCTGTTTCACAGTTTGCGGGAAAACTAGTTTGCTTACTAGACCGCAAACTTCCAGCACAAAGCTCTCAGGGAGAACAAAAACAGCATGAGGCATAAATGAGAACAGATGCACTGCTGGAATTGTAGAGCATCTGCCATCAGAGTTTCTTAGGCAGAAATCTTCTAATTGATATGCAAAAGAGGCTGAAATGACATAGACATTCAGCCGAGCCTAGGACAACGTAGCAGAACACTGTGGATTCATAGATCAGACTGAATAGTTAAAAGCATAAATGGAGTTCAGGGCTATCCAGCATACAGAACACAGCTTATAAGTGTAGTAGGTGGTTCATGTCACTTTTGTGTCAATCACTTAACATGAATCAGAATTCATTGCTGTGCGTTTGTGTTTTCCATCCCAAACGTTTTCCTCCACGTGTCCTTTGTTGGCAAATGCAATCTGAGAGTAGATATCAAGGCTAAAATAAAGTCACATTTCCAAACCAGTGTCACCATAAACAAACTGATTGATTCTATAGTAACTGCTAACAATCAGGCCGACCACTTAGCCTGCTCCACAGAGCTAATGAATCAACAAGTGACACATAACAGATGCTTTTTCTTCTTCTTCTTCTTCTTCTTCTTCTTCAATGATCAGTTTTCCCTGGTTTTATCTCAGTATGATATGATGTAAGCTGTGGCAGCAGGGCACCAGAATTTGCAATTTGAATTTTTTAGCTTTCTGAAAGGAATTTTTAGGTGAGAGTGGTTTGTGTTTTTATTGCCTGATAAGAACCTAATTTAAGATCTCTACCTGCAGTAAGCATCCAGAGATGTTCCAGACAAATGAAAATATTGCTTAAAGATTACCAGGGATTGGTTCCGAAAGCCTGGCTGTCGCTCGCTGAGAAAACAGAAAGGTTTTGATCATCTGAATCATTTGGTTAGATAATTGGAACAAATCCATTCCATTCACCAAGTGTTCATATTGCTCAGGGCTCTCGAGCCTTGAGTTTAGCTTGTTTGTTTGTTGCTGTTTTCACATAAACATGTTGCATTTTCAGTTTCCCAATAAGGCTGCTGAAACTGGTAGGATTTACATTTCTTTTCTCTCCATATTCTTTGTCCCCCACTTTCTTTTACAATTAGACTTGACCATTTTGACTGCCGTCTATTGGTGAATATGTTTGGTCAGAAACTAAAATTCTAAAGAAGAATTGTACTTATTTAATTATTTGGTAATGTTACACGGATAGGTCAAATTAGATCTTTCCATATTTTGTGACGCTGGCAGCTTAGAAATCTGGGTAAGAATCCCTCCACTTTCATATTTCGCATAAAAAAAAAAAATCTCTCTAAAAATGTCCATGTAACCTGTTAAAACTCAGTGGTCATTTTTAGCTCTCACAGAGCATTTATCTAAAATTGTTGTTGTCAATTTTAGAAATGTCAGACATGCAAGAATCTTTTATTCGTCTCTTCTGATTTTTGTTTTTTTTGTCATTAGCACACTCCTGTTGAATATAGGTTATAAAGTGTATGGTGATAAAGCATGAGAAGCGTTTAAATAGCCAAAGTTTCCAGTAAGGTTGTGCAATCAATCCTGGGTTTTATTCTAAAAACCTTCGTGCTACATTTTATACCTTTTAGAAGAGTTTCTTTTCTAGACTTGTGAGACACTTGTTAGGGTTTAATTACTTTGTTGAATCTGGAATTTTCCTGTATGTTAGCATGTTCACTAACCTTCAGTTGTAGGATGCAGTCAAGCTTCATCCACAGCTCATTATTCTGTACTCATAAGCTCACTGTAAATGGTCAACATGTGTTCTTAATGTGCTCTTTATGTCTGTTTTACTAACCTCCTGAGCAATTTCTGAAGTGTCAATTTAAAAAAAGAAAAACTATGTTAACAAATTTACATTGAACATTTGCATAGCTTTTTTTAGACCACATTTTTTAACCTATGTTTATTACTTAAATGTCACAAAAAGGATTAAACTTAACACAATAGTTAATGGGCACATTTTTCCACTTACAGTCCTAGAACAGAGTTGTATTTTATCGTGGTTGATTGTTATTTTGTTCATGTTGCAGTTTCTGACAGCTGTCGCGAACTTTTATGTTTCCCTGCACAAACTAAGCACACAATCACAAAACTCACTCAGTAAAAGAGGACACACTAGTAAGAGAAATCCGTATAGGGCGGCTCACAGAATTGGATCTTGACTCTCAGCCATTACAGCAGTTCACAAAAAAGAAAGGGACAAAACAGTATCAAAAACTTTATTCTCAAATATCTTCAAAATGTATCATAGATAAACTGTGTCTCTATAACAGCAGGTTGTGAGGCTGCATTCAAACACCCTTCATTATACGCCATTTTGTTTCTCTCATACGATCTTGAAAGATTTCCCTATCCATTTTTAATTGTGAAGGAATACCAGTGTAGTTGTATCAGCAAAGAAACAAAAAAAAAATGTTGCCAATTTCCTAATGCTACATTGGGGTTTTCGGTTTACCATAGTACAATGTGCCATTCAAAGTTAAAGATGTCTGAGAGGGACAGCCAAATCCCTCCCTGATCAGACATGAGGTCAGATTTTCCACCTCAAAGAGGCCACGTTATCCAAAATCTTTAGTGTCTGTGAAAGTTATGGCCCTCCTATGTATAAGCATTAGGCTCTGCCGCACAAGGCTGCTGTTACACAAGAACATAATCTTTTAACAAAGCCGTTGTTTCAGAATCCATAAGTGTTCCTGACATTATGACATTGAGCATCTGGTGTTTGTTTTGAATACACTATTTATCTGTGAATCCAGTATCTATCTAAAAATGTTTTTCAAAAGATCCAAATATGAAGAATTTGCAGTCCACAAGCAACTCAGCTGCCATACAAATGGTTTTAAATGTCACTATTATGTAAAGGATCATTTTCATTGACTTGATGAAAGCTTTAATGTTTTAAAAAATTAGGCCAACCACCAAATTTAAAAAAGAGCAAGTTTTGGATTGTGAATGATTACTTTTGACGGTGAAAATTAACTCTACAAAATGTTTTGTTCCTGTGTAAAAGCAGCCAGAATGGACAAAAGATTGGCATTTGTGTATGTGATATTCAGTTTGAACCATCGATTTTTACATGGTGTGGAACAGTAAAAACATCGACTTTGATGAGCAAAATTGTTTTGTACCTACATCATGAATTATAAAAAGTACTTCATGTTTAATAATTAGTTTTTTCTTTATTTTTTACAAATCACTCAGTAAAAAATAGATTTCTGTACAAAAATGTAATCTTTTCTTATGCACCTACTTCAAGTTCAGCAGCACATGATGACGTATGAGATATGGAAATGGAAATCTGATAGGATGCTCAAAACAAAGACACGAGTGAGGATAGAAGCTTTCTGTAAAGAATTAGCCATTTCTTAACTTATCGTTGTGCCATTTGGGGAAAAAAGTATTTCAATTGACATTGAGATGAAAAAGTGATTTACTGCATGCTAATATTTGTTGTGACAATGTGTCCCCTCA
Organism: Menidia menidia; assembly: GCA_907169785.1. Taxonomy (NCBI): domain Eukaryota; kingdom Metazoa; phylum Chordata; class Actinopteri; order Atheriniformes; family Atherinopsidae; genus Menidia; species Menidia menidia. The sequence goes on along the minus strand of CAJRST010000001.1, from coordinate 14,200,751 downwards.
CCCAAACTTAAATAGCACTTCCAGACATGGTGTCCCAGTGTACAATCAAGAAGATTCTGTAATGACATTTAAATAGGGAAGCACGGTTGCAGTCAACTCATTGCCATCTTAGATACTTTAGATATGTAGATTTGACTTGAATATGTAAGCACAAAAAGCTTGGCCGGCCCAAACTGTAGAGATCAACACAAGAACATGTGTGTGAAAGCTGTTTTGTAAGAGGGTGAAAGCTTAAAAAGAAACTCGTGCAGTGGGTCGTTCAGCATCTGAAACATTGGTTTCAAAAGTAATATTAAGCATAGCAGACTGCTAGAAACACATATGTAACAGTAAAACGGAGAAAGCTAGAACTCCTGAGGAGTTTTATAAGAGAATAAAGCCAAAACAACATTAACCATTAAGCAACAAATAGCAAGCTGCTATTAACAGTTTAAAAAAAGTGGGGGGAAAAAGAGTTTAAAACAAGTTGCCAAATGTGTGAAACCCTCTGTAATCTATAGAGTAAATCTATCCAAATATGACCAGGGAAACAAAAGAAATGTGAGAGATCACACAAACCAAGAGAGGTGTGTCATCTCGTGAGTAACTTAGCCTGCGTGGGGATTGAGATTTGAATTTTTGAAGTCTAGTCTTAGGCTGCAATAAAGACACCAAAACATTTAAAAGATAATGCAGAGAAAAACCTTAAAGTGAAAATAGGCACACATAAAAGTGGAATTCACCACGCACCTATGAGAACTTGCAGAACTACTGTCAAATCTCTCAAGTCTGCTTTGAAACTTGATGCCAGAAAATTAATATTATGTCCTTTTGTCTCCTTTTTTTACATAAGATGTGAAAATTAAAGTGAATAGTGCAGCTCTTTGTCTAGATGACAATAAACAAAAAAGTGTCTGAATTATCAATTTAAGGCGTGCAAGAACGTAGATGACTATCTGTAATTACTAAGAATTAAAGCTTATGGTGCATCTGTGGAACTTTTGAAGCCTCTAATTTTTAGATTTTTGTTGTTGACTCAGTATGAAACCACATCTGAATTAATTTAATTAGTCAAATAAGTGGCACACAGAGCACTTTTGCAAACAAAACAAAAAAAAACAAGAGAGCAGGCTCATGATCGTGTGAACAGACGCTGTTCTGTTGTTTACAGATTTCTAGTTAATTCCTGTGTAGAGGTTTTGAATGTGTGTCATCTGTCTTGTTGATACATTGCAAGCATATTAATGATCTTTGCTCGTTTTTACTTCCAGTGCATCATGCTTCTTATCACTCTGACACCAACACTGTAGATGACAGGCTGACAATGGTTGTTAAAAAGCCAACAATTTCCTGCAGACCCGCTTCCATAAATAATCACGACTATTTTAGGACATGTCACTGGTAGCATTCAGATTTGGGATAGAGTAATTTTAAACTAAATGAGCTGAAAATGGAAAAGGAAACTGACATTTGCCTGTTCATTAAGTCTTGCTTATCTCAGAACAGGTGGATGTGACTACCTTCTCATGCAGTTTTTTTCCCCACTGTTTTTTCCAGTGTTCATTTAATGTTTCTTCAACAAAATCATAGCTCATGTCTGTTGCAGGATGTCATTGGTTAACTCTGCACATCTCTTCACCCCATTTCGTGCATATGTATGAAGGGGAAGTAAATGACCGCTTCATGGAGCTGTTATAGACGGAGGTAGGATGATTGAAAATGTGGAAAACAGAAAAATAAATCTTAGGTTGGACAGTAAAAAAGGAAGGGCGGTTTAAACAATGCAGGGTGCGTGGATATAATGGCAGAATGTTGTGAATGAAGCGGGAAACAGGCTCGAAGACACTAAGGATGCGCGCACACACAGAAAGCTCTTACATCTGTGATCTAAACCAGGTGCTCTATCTTTCAAAAAATAAAAATATTTTCAAGGGAACACTGCGAGAAATAACAAGCTTGGTTAGTGATTTAAAATTGATTAATTTGACTGGGCTTTTACAGACTCATGGGTGTTAAAGTGACATTTTGACTTACAATACTGTTAGATAAGCAGACAAAAATGCATCTGCCAAGCTTGTGTATTTGTTGCAGTGACTTTTCCAGCATTGATAAGCAGGCCTGTACTTAAATCTCTGCACATGAGGTATTTCTCAAACAATGAGTGTGAGGGTCGGGCTGTGAGGGATGGGGTCAGGGGACCATAATTGTACATAATTGATGACAACCATAATTGTGCATGTTGTCCTCGTACTGTGTTTGTTTCAGTTTTGCCTTAAGGGGCTGAATCTCAAACAGGTCACATTTACTGTGCATTCTTTAAAAAGGTGTGTTGAAGCAAGAGCCCGTGTTTCACATGTGTCATGTGTTAAAATGACCTATAGGCTGATATCGGTAGAAAGGAACATTGGCAACACATCTTTTTTAAGATTGTTTGAGAAATAGTCACACGCTGTTTCTGAACGCTATTGCTTTATACCACTACCAGATACCAGCTGAACATTAATATCCCATATTTAATCTCTTCATAAAACTAGCACATCATCAGTATAAAGCTATCAGCTCACATGTTCTCAGTGTAGTAGTATACAGTGTTCTGGAGGTTTCAGAAACAGGTAAATGTGGCAAATTGTGACGTGACACCGTTGTCTTTCTTGCTAGTCTGCAGGTGAACTGCTCTGTACTTCCTGGTTGACAAGCATGATGTCATGGCAACAAAAAAAAACAACAGTATAGCATGTTGTCACACCTGCCAACAGGAAGCAAGAATATAAATGAGTATATACAAACACTCTGTAACCCTGTTATTTTTAGTTGTCTTTTTAAAGATAGAAGTTTTTGAATAAAATTATCTTTCTTTTTTAATCACCCTTTTTTCAAACCCATTTCAACCCCTAAAGTTAATCTTATTTTTTTTGTAACCCAGTTGAAAAGAAAGAAAAATGAAAAGAAAAAACACTAGTGCAAAATTTGTGCGGTTTATATAAAGTTTATATTTTCGGGCCCCAGAAGCAGTGGTTTGGGAAGTCCTAAGAACCCACTGGGATTTGGAACATACGAGTCTGTTCATCAATATCTTCACTGAAGAAAAATGCCAGAAGAGACAATTAGAGACAACAATTTGCCTCTGTTTCCGCAGCAACACGTCCATGTCTCTTATTTGAACTGACAGAGCTGACAAACTGTACATTTGCCTGTGTCCATTTGTCCGCCAGTTAGTCAGTATGTCCACTAAAAAGTTAATCTGTTTCAGATTTTGTGGCTGGAGTGTATCCAGTGGAAAAAGAATCAGTCATCTCTTGAGTGATAGTCCACAGCAGAATAACAAGTTGACAAATCATTTCCTGGATTTGGCCACAGCTGATTGCAGATGTCGATGATCCTGACAGCTTATTGCCTCCAGGCTTCCACTTGCTCAGCCACCGAGCACAGAATTGTGGCTAGTCCAGGAACATGACCCTTTGTGTATGACAGGCCTCTGGAAACCGGTTCATAGTGTGCACCAGCAGGGCAACTCAAATGTCTACTCTCGTGGTTCAGCACAGTCAGCCCTCTGCTACTGTGGAATACCTTCATCTCATGTTTGAAAATGTTGCAAACTCATCTAGAGCTAGTTCACTAGTGGTTCTGTTACGAAAACAAGGGCAAGGAATGTCTGCAAAAGTTTCATTGGATATGTTTTAGCCTATTTAGTTGCAATTTACTGTGGGGTATCATAAAAAGTAAAGCAGTGGCAGAAAATAGATTTACAAGAACCGAATTGAAAATCAATTGATTACTAATGGTTAAATGTAAATGTCTCTGTGATTGTCCTGCTATAGTTATACTGATTTAGTTCTTTAAATAGGCTAGAACATTTCAAACTTATGTTCAATTTCCATCAACCCTGGCTTGTTTATCCATTAGTACTATGAGTGATCTTAAAGTACTGCTTTAATATAAGTAATTTTCCTTTGTTGGATTAAGTCACTTAAGCCTATTGTTACATTGACTCCATGTGGTTGTCAGCTTCACCACATTCTGGATAAAAAAACCTTTGATTCCACCAAAACAGGGTATGTAAAGTGTCATGTCAAAGTTTTACTCATTTCAAGTGCAGAACAGTGGAAGTCCTGTGGGAGGATTTTGGTCCAGCGCCTGTGTTGGGCTGAGAAGTGGAATAGTCTGTGTGCTTCCCCTGAGGGTAAAACCTTGCATTGGTCAAACCCACATCTGGCCTGCAGCAGGGGAGTTAGTAAGCCTATACCGCTGTGCAAATTTGGCAATGGGGCGTGGGGTTGGGCTGGGGTTGGAGAAAGCAGTAAATGGTTAGGAGGTAGGATCAATTATTTTGATATTGAGACAAACGGGATGAGCATGGGCCTGGACAGATCTGAACTTTAACAATTTCTTTTTTTCATCTCTGCCAGACCACACACTGATCTTCAGTACTTTGTGATTCCTAATGATGTGAATATTTACCGACTTCAGGTTTAACTTAGTTTCCTTGGTGAATAATACCTATGTTCACAAGCAAGTGAAGTAGAGCTGCGTTCCAGTGCAGACAATGCTGACGAATGACCAGCACAGCTCATGGTCTAAATCCTAAAATTCCCTTCCTCTTTTGATCGATTACACATCACTGCAACACAAAGGTCAGCCCGAACAACTTTATGGACAGTGGCAGGTTTTTTCGTACTAGACCACAGTGCAGACTGTGTTTAGAGTGGTATCAAATCGAACTGCCTTGGCCTCAGTGGGCTTCATATTGGTGTCATACATTGGGTTTTCAAATGATGCCTGGCCATTGGAGGTCTCATGGCCAACATAGCCGTTGAACTGCACTTTTGGGCGTGTCCTGAAAGAGAGAGAGAGAATAAACAACATTAACTACATAATCATTGATTTACAATACAAGGCTGTCACATTGGAGATCCTCAAGAGCTTCCAGAGAACTCTTTCTGAGGCTGCAGATTGTAACCATACTGTGAGAGTAATGGTTTGTTTAATATTATCATTTCGAGAAAAAAACATGTTGATTTGAAACCTTCATAAATACTCAGTAAAGTTAGCTTCAGAAAATCTTAATTAAATAAAGAGCCCCGTGATGAAAAAAAAAGAAAATAAAGAAAAAAAACAAGAATAAGGCAAATATGGCAAAATTCTAAAAAAAACTAAATCTACAGTATACACTTAGATTTGTAGACTCTGGTGAAGGTAGTAACAACAATAAAACAATAATAATAATCTTAATAATGATTCATAACTGATGGTAAAGGCTGTAACATTCACATGATGCTGCGTGTTGATTTGTACCATAAGTTCTTTTCAGCACTTAAATTTCACAAGGAATATGAGTTAGTTTAAGAATTACTAGACAGCATAATGTCCTACAACCACCAAATCATAAGAGACAAATGTGAATATGTTTACCGTAGATTTAAGCCCTTATTAGAATGTGGACTCAGTTATCTTGTTGGACATACCAGTCTTCAACATTGACATTAATTTTAAATCAAATTGTTAAACTTTCTGAGGGAATTCCAACTACATTGCGTCTGTTCTCCAGCAGCTTACAGCTGGTCACACACGGGTCTGTCTTCATGAAGTGAAGCATGCTCAAAATGTGTGTATCTATTATAACTCAGCCTGCTTGAATATGCATTTTGAAGAAACTGATGCGGTGGTTAGATTGGACACACCTCCTAATTTGTTTTGCTGTTCTGTTTGTCACAGATTACACTTTTTGGATAATCAGGTCCTATAATCCGGTTAGATATAATCACTTAACTGCCAAATCCTGTGGAACTATTGGAGCGGAGGAATGCTTCTGCTGTTTGATTCTGAACTCATTAAGAGTGTATGTACACAGGAGGGTGTGTATGTTTGCGTCTGAGCATTGGTAACCCTGGGGGCCATTAATAGTGCTCTACATGTTCAGCTCTTTACTTTATAAAACTGCACTCATCGACAGACTACTAACACAGCTCTGCAAAAAAAGGTTTAAAACACTGCACTGGTGATTTTAAGTACTTTTTCAGTGGATTGAAAATTTCTGAGTAGAATTTCTGTGATATTATCACAGATTTCATACACATAGAACCACATGGACTTTGTTTTCAGGTTGTTAGTTAAGATACTACGTTACATTATTACGTGATGGAATAATTTCAGTTAATTTTGGTTTGGCATAACTGTCGAGATTTTTAACTGTCTGCGTAGAGTTAAGTCTATCATACTTTACACCTACAGTCGACAACTGTAGACAAAGGAAATGCAGATCATGGGTGACAGGAGAAACACGTGTTAAAAGTGTGACATTGCATAAACCATTGGCTTGTTTGAATCAACCAGATTAGCTCATAGATTCATCTGGATGATGTCATGTTGACAGAGAGATGACAATGAGATCAAAGACAAAATAAAATGTACTCTGTGTTGCTTTACTGCATGTGACTGCAGATTTCACAGAAAAGGGCTGCACTGCTGTGAAAACATCCAAATCTTGTAATTTTTTTCCCTTGAGCCTAATTATTTTTTTCCCCATCTTATATGAGGAGCAGTCATATGTTTGTTTAAAAGTTTACCTTTAATTCAAGATCATGTAATATTTCTTTCTGTCAATCAAAGTACCATGATTTATTTGTGTATTAATTTCTATCTACGGTGCAGCCCTACTAAACAGCAAACCAAAAACTAAAAACAAGTGATGAGAAGTTTGACGGAGGATGTGGCGGCGGGCGGAGCTCTGGTTGCTGTTTGAACCAGATGGAAGACACGGTGCTAGTCTTACCTGCCGCCAGGCCCCCAGGTGTCTTTTGGTCTCTCATTGTCATCTGTGTCAGCGGACAATGTCCTGCATACAACCATCAACTTTATTGTACATTAACTAGCATGGCACACTGCTAAATAACAATCAGATTATGGTAAAAGAAAAAAAAATCTAATGACTCTACACAGTTAGCTGCTAGAATTAGCAGTTGAGTATTGCTAATGTTTGTGTCAGTACGCATGCCCTGGTACACAGGATTTATGCTAATTGACTGGTCAAAAATGCAGTTTACTCACTACAGAACATAGACTACTTTTACCTGGGCGAAGAGAAAACATCATCAGTATGAATTAATAAACATGGCCTCCCTTATGATTCAATTACATCATCAATGACACACAAAAGACATGATGACATAGCGAATGTGCAATATAGGCCGCTGTTAGGTGCATGGCATGACTTTGAAAAACTTTTGGGCATTGAAGTTTAGCACAGAAGTCTAGAACTCCCCTGCTGAAGAAATAACACATATTAAACAGGAATTTAATGACCACAATTTATCCTCAAATAGGCTCTAAATGATCTGCCATCTTAGGGTATTGTAAGTCTTTTGTTCACTTTGTAGGGAAAATAATTAAAATCTAAGGTCAATCAGATGTAACCTTCATCGTGTGCTCATGAGCTTTAGAACTACAATTAAACACACACACAACTGCTGTCAGTTGTGTTTAGATTTAGTGTTGTGAAGGAAAAGGCTTCTTTCAAAGCAGTCACTTTGCACACTTATGGATTCCATTCCAGGCTGCTCTATATCTTGGCAGGAAACTATCTAAAAAACTAAAATGAAAGACATTTTTATAAGAAAAAAAACAGAACATTTCTTGCCTCAGAATATTCAAACTGAGGCACTACAAATTCCATATAAGAATTCTACACTTTGGATATATCAATTGTTTTTTATTTTAAAATCTTAAAATAGGTTTGGACAAAGCCACTTTGTGAACACTTGTCATGTTCCATTATCTTATTTTTTATGGTTATTTAAAATACTTGTCCTATATACGAAAATCAACGGCGCTTTTGATCAAATAGCACAAAGTAAATACAGATGTCAAACTTATTTGGTGTTCAGATTGATCCACTCTTATTCAGATCTACTATTTAAGTGATCCTGCAGCCATTTTAGTTGATAACTGGATATCAACATATTCCCTCTGGTTGTATCACTCATGAAGGGATATGAAGGGCCTGTTTTGTTGCCGGTTTCAACATCTGTTCAATTCACTTGCAATGTGTTACTTTTCTATGGTTTCTTGCCTGGAGGCAGAATAATGGAAGCTAAAAGAACTTGTTATAAAAACAGTTACACCTCGCACAATATAGGTAAAAAATATCACCAAATGGCAGAGTAGGTTTTCTGGGTTTTAGATGGAGTGATTTTTTTGCTTCTGGCAAAAATGCGTCTTCTTATCCTCTATTTGCTTTCAAACAGATTGTAGGCATAGAATAAGCGCAGTGCATGAAAACAATGAGTATTCTTTTGCTTTTTCTTTGCCCATGTCTTAGATATTAGTGATGCAATTCCATAAAGCAGTGGCAGTTGCCAAGCGCTATAAGACAATTATCAGCTAAAGCCTTCAAATGCCGTAACGGTAAAGGGACAATATCTCTCCGATGCTAAATTGCTGCAATGCAAATAAATCCAAGGTTGGGTATTTCAATGCAACGTAGATAGTCAAGAATGAATAGAAGTTCATTTAAAAGAAAACCAAGGCTTTTAACAATCCAGAGGCTGGTGAACTATGTTTTGCATGTCATCATCAAATGAATATGTTGAAGATGAGCAAATATCAATGCTACTCATTCAAAAAATAAAACTAAATGAAGAAACAAATTTAATTTTCTTACACTCAATAATTTACTTGAATATTACTTTTGGCACAGACATGAAACGTAACGCTTTATTCCTGTTTCCAGACATAGAGGGCACAGGCTGTTTTGTATTCTGCTCTGCTGGCTGTCTGTTTTTCTCGGCTGGATTGATGTTGCAGGTATGGCTTACCTATGCTTGTAGAGGTAGAAGGCAAATCCAGAGAGGATGAGTGCAAAGAAAGGGACCAAGATGGCTGCTGCCACAGAACTGCTGTTTGTGTAGGGGTTTGATGGGTCGATTGCCATGGTTACAGGACCTGGAGGTGCACACACAGATAAAGTTTTCAATGCATAAACACATATATGTGTGTGTGCAACTACTACTGATACTGCCTGCTTTATCTGTTGTTCCAGTTTTCTGCGAGCATTGTTTTCACACCACAATTTCCACACCGATAAACAAGCTCCAAATATATTTTTGTTTCCTCAGTGCTGAAAATATACCTACCTTGTCTTGTCAGATGAAACTTGCCGAAATCTTTGCTGTGAATGTGCCCCTGATAGACAAAGGTCTTTTGGTCTGACTCTGCAGTAACCTAAAATGCAAAAAGGGGTTCAGATTGCAGGATGATAGCTTCTTTTTATTTCATAACTTGCACAATGGGCTATAAACAGATGAACTTGTTGGGGGTAATGGGAGCTGTGCATATTTGTAAGCACCTTTATTTGACTATGTGTTGGAACAACACTAGAGGATGAATGACACTTGTTCATGGGTTCAAATATATCAAGACTTGATGGATGAATGTTTAATTTCTCATCTGCACAGATAACTGCAAAAAGATGGCATCAGTTAATCTAATGTTGACTGTACAGTTGAGGTCCTCTGGACAGGACTTTTTCTGTAATACAGTTAATTTTTTAACCGACTAGTTCTCTATGGTCACTTTTATAACACATCTTAATTGATTTTTTCCTAGATCCTCGTCTGCATGCTTGGACTAATCAGGCTGTCGGAACAGAACAAACAATCACAAAACTGCTGCCTGTGTGACAGACAGGCACTTGCACACTCTGGAGCATTGAAGTGATATTTCAGACAATCTAGACTGCTGGTTATTTTGTATCTTCACTGAAATGTGTAGCACTTCAGCATGATTGTATGTGATTGCAGTAAACACAGGGCCTGATATTCACCTGCTGCTGTCAACATTTACTAACAAAGACCCTATGAAAGTCTGGCACTATCAAAATAGGAGCCTTTCTAAAAAAAAAAACGTAAGAAGAGTAACCGCACACTGGAAAGTCATGCGCACATTGCTTTTTAGCCTTTAATCTATCTTGCAGAGGCATCTTGTGCTGTCTGACTAATTCGTTCTCCAAGCAAACAGTCATATGATAAGAAATGATCCTCAGTAAAGAAAAGACCAAGAAGCTCTGCAGGAAATGCTATGGTCCCCACAGTGCCCCAGTCTAAATGCTGTGGACTTGGAAAAAATCAGAAAAGATTAAATAATTGTGACAGTTATGAAAAGGATGAAGGTTTTTCCAGGTCCTTGAGACAGCATGCGTGCAAACACCTCTGAAAAGTCAGGCATGTTTGAGTTGTGCTTGGGTTTAAAGACAAAATGTGTTTTTAAATAAAATATTAACATCACAATTTTCTCTTTTTCTTCAAACTTTTACCATGTGGATGAGTGGTCAGTAAAATGATGAACCTGATATTAAATGATATCTGCAGGGTAAGAACATTAAAACATTATCTGTTGAACCTAATTATTAACCTGTTAAGTAACATTCTCATCTTAAATTGATCATCTTACTGATAATTTTGATTTTAGGATGTGGATGTGATGAGGAGGTGTTTCTTACATAGCCATCCATTGCCCAGTTGTCGTTTTTAAACTTGCTGAGAAAATGTTCTGTTGGTCCTTTCACCTGGTAGACCTTCAAAAGCAGCTGGTTTTCCTCTGACTTATAGGTACCTAGACAGATAAAGACAGTCTATTTAGACTTGATTTATAAAAACCTAAATATCACATTTTAAAAATTTCAACATTTTGTGGTCTGTCAACAGCTGACAGAGTCACTCTGGGGCAAGAAATTCAAATAGGGAACAGACTGGTTGGGAGATAAGCATTGACAATTAAATTACAAGTAAAGTAAATTTTCTGTATGTATATATATATATATATATATATGCTTCATAATAAATACCAATAGGCGACAGTTAAACAATCAGTGATAGGCAACGAATGTAAAGTAAATGTAACATAAAGTAAAAGGCACAAACATGATCTGATGTGTCTGCAATTGAATCATTTGTAGTACTTTGGATAATCGTTGTGAATTCTGAATTAATGACATTCTGCTAAATTTGGAATGGAAAACGTCCATTCACACCACCGCCACTGACTGTGAAGTGACAAGATCTGTGAATGTTAACCCTAGACACAAAGACATCTCTGCTAAAACCTTGAAATCACTGGATGTTGTTCATGACTATGTCGTAAGATTTACTAAGTTGTAATGCACATTTGTATTGCTGTAAGCTAAAGTTGGGTGTACAGTCCTGTGGAATAGATGCAAAATCGGACCCCCGCTGTGTCTTTCTTCTTTTTTCTTTAAACTTAATTCATATAGAAAAATACAACAAATTACACTGCAAATGTCAATGGTTTCTAACAAAACTCGGAAATATAGTTTCACTTGATGAGAACCTGAAACCAGGAATAACATTGAGAACATTTTAAGGTTGATTAATTTCTATATTTAGGGTCATTTAAGCTTGTAATAAGCTTGTAATCATCTCTTTGATTCCACCCATTTCTGTGTTAAATGGTTCATTTCCTTTAAATGTTAAATGCTTTAATTATATGTGGATCGTTCATCATTTTAATTGATTTAGTCTTTTCTACATTTAATGTCAATTTTCCTCATTTACAACCCCTATGTCTTCTACTTTATTTCCTAACTGTGCTTTAAGAAATTAGGCCATGACACACCAATGCATTGCAAATTTAAAAAGGTTGAATTATGGAATGGATTAAGTTTTACACAGCTCAAACTTCTCTCATCTGTGCGCTTCACTGCTTCCTTTTTTATGCACACAAATGAATGGGAATGATAATTGTAATGTAATTGTAAGAGTTTAAACCAGTGCCAAACGGACCAGTGATGCTTTGTAGATAAGTGAAAATGAGATTTTTGTTCACCTGCCGTGTATTTGAACCGGTTTCAGGCTTTGCATGTGTTTTATTGACACTGCATTTGAAATCTGCAAATCCCCAACTTCTGGTATGTGATTGCTCATAATTCACTGACAGCTAAATTTGTGTTACAACACTTTCTGCCAATTCAACCCCCCCCACTTTCCAAAGTAATATATTGTCCAGCCTTTGCCTGAGTTTGCATATCTCGTAAAGGGTCATCGGGGGTGAACTAATTTCTTTTTCATATACATTTTATGACTTGTAATGCTTATGACGGGTTTTTATTCATCTAAGAAATTGGACTTGACTAATGACCATTGATTTATTGGCTCAGTTTTATCTACCACTTATTCACAGTTTGAGGACATAATTATAACTCCTTTGAAAGTTATTCAAAGCTATTTTAGTTGGGGCAACTCCAGTTATTTGACTGCATAGCTTGATCTTTTTACCCGATAACCGGATTGACACGCCGCTGGTCTCCAGTAATGTGACATTAACTCGACCACTTGAGGCATTAAACCCGGTGACTGTGAATGTAGTGGCCTGTCTCTTCCCCAAATACTCGTAGAATCCACTCCACTCCGAGTTTTGAGAGAAGACATCCACAGGAACTGTCACCAAGACAAAGAGAGAAAGCAACAACAAATGCAAAGTGCAGTGTCAGTTTGTATTTTCAGAAGTAATTCAGAGGGCTGATGTAAACCAACGATAGCACATATACATGTCCAAGAATTAAGCAAATGAACAAAAATTAACAAAAAGGTCAAGATGTTGATTATCCCTTTTCTCTCACAAATATTAAAAGAAATCAAATTTATGAACGATCTGTGGTAGCCCTGGAGCTGAGGAGATCTGTCGCATTCACATAATTACTCAAAAGTACAACCTATGTCAAATTCTGATAAGGAAGTTGCAAACGTTTACTTACTACTGTCTGATACATTACATTACACAATTCTTCCTCCAGCTTAGAAAAAATGTAATGATATCAACCATGAAAGTTTATACTCATTTGTTTATTTCTTAATAAATAAACAATGCAATTTTTATGATCTCACAAAGACTACTACGACAGCAACGGTCATTATAATTCTGCAAAAAGTTTTTTCTGAGAAAAACTTTATAAAAAAAAATCAAACAACTATATCAAACCATTTTTAAATTAACGAAAATAGGCTGTGAGGATTTCACAACAGTTATATCTAATGTTTGTCTTTGCATGTACTCCATTTTTGTGCGTAATTATGTTTTTTTCAGCATACCACGAATCTTATTCTTCAGGACATCAGACTCTCCCCTGCCTTTGGGATTTACTTTTGCTCCAACTGAAACAATAAAAAAAACAGTGTGAAGTTTAGTTTACTATACATTATATCAAAAACATAATAGATCACACTCTAAGTGGAGCCAAAGAGGACACAGAATATTCTTTATGTGAGAGGACAAAGAAAATGAAGAAATAAACACTTGTTTCTGTTACTACAAAAACAATTAGTTTATGAGCTTTCATATTAAAATGACTGCTTCTTTTTCTACCTGCAAAAAATAAACTGAAAAACCAGCAAACATTTGAAAAACATAACATAACATTCACTGCCATCAGATTTTCCTCTCATCAAGCTAGATATGGCCATGAATATATGCTAAAATGATGAGAATAATGATAATAACACCCCTGATTTGACATCTACAATAGTGCAGAGAGTGATAATCTGCCTTTATCCATTACAAAAAAAACCCAGAAACTTTATGTGATTGAAACATTGGGTTATGATTTTGAAGACAAGATCAGAATATTTGACAGGACAGGATTTGAACAGGATTTGACATACCTTTACAGAGAGGCGGTTTGCCTGACCATCTGCCATCACTTTTGCAAGTTCTGTGCTCGGATCCCCCAGCCAGATAGAAACCGTCTTGACAGGAGTATATGAGGGTATATCCTAAGGTAGGCAGGTCCATAGATCGAACATCTACGTTGATGGGGGTCTCTGGTTGTCTGCATGAATGAGCTGAATTGAGATTGAGAAAGAAATATTTTGAGAGAAAATAAAATGAACTGATAAATACTGACAAATGCTTTTTTCAACAATACTTTTTTCAACAATAGCTGACCTATTTTTATCATCATTATCATTATTATCATTACTCACCTATACACTCAGGTTGAGTTCCACTCCAGGTTAGGTTTTCAAGGCAAGTTCTTGTTGTGGATCCAAGGATGTGGTAGTTTTTGCGGCATTTAAATGAAATCTTACTGCCAACCTATACATCAATGAAAAAGCATTTTCCTTTGTTTCACTTATTGACCCATAGCTGTCTTCATAAAATCCCCTATGATAATAAACAGAATATAATAACCAAGTGACAACACTGACAACATGTAAAATTAAAAAAAAGCTTTGTAATCTACTTGAAGTATGTGGTAATGTTTTTCCTTCACAGATTCAGCCACTGATGCACATTTCCCCAATTTTTTCTGATGCTTTCTCTGTCTGAGTTCACAAAAACCTTCAGGCTCACTTGATACAGAATCTCCACTGGTGCAGCTCCTTTTGGTGTGTGGAAGTGTGGCAAAACAAAGGCTACATATAGCTGTATCTTCAACTCTTTTAGAACCGTGGTCTGATTTGACTTTGAAGAAAATGTTATTCTCAGAGTAATTAGCTTTGAAAAAATAATGTAACACATCACTCACAACTGACAATTAAAATCAAATATTTGTTCATAAACTTTAATCCTCTATAATATAATCATTACTACCCCATACCGCCTGCTTCCTTTTAGGCTTCTTAATCCTTCCTTTCTCTGTGATTTAGGATACATCAATTAAACCATAACAAAAGAAAGGATTTGAAAGTTTTCTCAAATTCAATTGATGACAGCTCACATAATATTTATTATTTGTCATTCCTGCTACAGAAAAAAACAAGGTAGAAAAAATGCATGTATATAGCAAAAATCCTACATTAATTATTCACATCTAACTTCTGACCACATTTATCTCATATTGCTGGTCAAGTGCACAATCACCTTTCAGTGCACTGATACGGTGTATTGGAGTCACTCCCTTTTTAGCTTTTGCTGGTTTTTTCTTACTCGGCTCGGCAGAAAGTTGCCCCCACATTTGATACTGTCTGCTGCAATATCAAATGCAGCCCACTAATCCTAATGCCCTTTTTAATGCCTTGTCATCACATTTAGAAGTAAAGATTCAAATCTAAAGTATGGTGCTCTCCAGAAGAGCTTGATCAGCTGATTTTCAAGTATGTAATCTAACTAAGGCGTGTAGATGACCTAAACATGACCAAATCTTTTATTTAACGTGAAGGACATTAATTAAGGTGGTTCCTGGAAATTAGGAAGAGGGGTTTTCTGTAACTACTGAGTCATTCAACTTGCATATTCTACGTAATTCACAGAGGTTTATTACAGAGAAGGTTAATAGTTCTCCCGCATATTTCTCACCTGAAATCCCTGGGCCATGACTGGGATACCGTAGGCGGGAGTCCCTGGATCACGACAGCTGTTGAAGGTCGGGTCTACACATGCACACACATAAAGGCCACTTTTGAATATTTTTGACAAAATATTTGTCTTTAATGCCTTTACTGGGAAATTAGTATTTCTCTTCTGTAAAATTTGCTGGTTGCCTGTAATAATTTATTTAGTAAGAGAAACAAGGAAAACAAAACACTGCAATGAATAGCTATTATTCAGGACAATTGTGCTGATATTAAAGTGACATTGCAACTTATGTTAGATATTATGAACTGAACAGATCTTCCTTAGAAAAGGTATTCTCAAAAAATAGGTTAAAAGTAAAGAAACTTATTTCAAATAATACAGACAGAATCATTAAAAGACATTACATTATAAGGACAATCCTTGTAAATCTATTTGTAAAGTGTAATGGCGGTTTCAGTGCGGCTATTGAATCACCAAGAAGGTAAACAGTAACATAAACAATGGTATATTCATTCGGTTACCTATACAAGCTGGCTGTTCGCCGCTCCAAATCCCATCAGCTTGGCAAACTCTGGATGGAGAACCCACCAGCACATATGGTGCATGGCAGTAAAACCTGACCTCTGACCTGTGTAGAAGCGCAGAATACCATGAATCAGTTTACCAGAATACCATGATTAATAAAACACTGAAGTATAACTTGAATGAATAAATAAAATAAATAAGCGTCTGCTAAAAAGTATTATAATTTATATTCTTTATCTTTTCTTTATGTATCAATCTTGAAATCAACGGTAATTAATAAGGTGGCTTTACATCTTTCTATTTGATCATTTACCCCTTCTTATTTGTTACTGTCAACAAAACCAGAATTAATTTTTAAAAATATATTTAATATAATATTCATTATATTCCATTATAACTCCATTGACACATTTGCCAACCTTATCATGACAAGCAACAAGTGGTTTCACACATGCTGCTTACAAGGAAATTAACATACAGTCAGGAAAACATTACAACAGTGAAATCAGTAGGTAGACCAGTTTATTTAAATTCTAACCTATAAGAGAATAGGTTTCCCTCTCGGAATCCTCCACCAGGCGAGCCAGGATCACCACACAAGACAGCTGGAGGGACAAGACGAGAAGTGTTAGCGTTACTGTTTATAGATGGCGCTGTTCTTCAAATAAAGTCAACAGTGCTTCAGTTCCCGGCTTAAGTATAGATAGAGGCTCTAACTTACGCAAACACTGTGGTACATCTCCAGTCCAAGTTCCATTACCCTCACAGGTTAGCATAGCACGGATGGACAGCTGATAACCATGGAAACAACTGTAGCTAACACTTGATCCCCATGAATGGTCAGTCCCCTCCACTTTCCCATAAAGCACTTGAGGAGGAGGTCCACATTGGATCACTACGGGAACCAAAAAGACATGCAGAAGATCGGATCACACATTATGAATCACATTATAAATAAATCAACACAGTTTAAGGCGTAAAAGTGTATTTCTCAGATTTGTAAGATCTATTAATGAATACAAGTGCTCCTTTCAGCAGCTGGTGAAAGACATACACTAAATACTTTGCCATCACCGACCATGAAGTTCTTCAAAGTTAAAAAAACACAGATGAGACTTTTTATTTATAGAATCTGGCCAAAAGCAGGTGAGCAAGTGCAGCCTTGGGTGGGTAGTGTCCCCACTGTCACTTCCTGGTCTTTAGAGGGGCTTGATTGGGGCTCCCTTGGGGCTAGTAACCATCAATTTTGGCTCATCAAATATTATTGGGTGAGATACAGCTAAGCATTGTCATGTTACAAGTCAATGTGGGATGAGATAGATGCACTGTACTGTAGACTGTTTACTGGTGTTTAGCAGATAGAGTAAACAAAAAGATATAGGGTCTCTGCAATAATACAAAATGTCCAGGGTATCACTACCACAGCATCCAGATGTAGTTAATTTATCAATTCTTTATTTCGAAAAAAAAAAGGGTGTATTTTTTTAAAATTATTATTTAAATGTTGATGGATACTCATTTTGACTGCAGATATGTATAAACGTTGCTTCAGGTACCTGCTGAGGCAATTTTTTTAAATTTTATTTTGATTTCAGACTCATCTCCACTCCAAAACCATCTTATCTCAGACATACTTTTAGGATGTCAAATGGATTATACGATCTATGATCTAACAGAGCTACTTCAAAACTGGTTACTTTTAAGATTACGATTCTTTAACTGTTTAAGGCAATGCTGTGGTCTGTAATCTAATGCTCTGCATGAATCGCATCAGCAGAAACATTCCGTGAACGGCTCAATCAGATTGATTCTTCACATTTTATGTAGTGGGTCAAGCTGCTCCAAGCCACATAACAAATGATCTTTGGTTCCCTGGACTGTGGACTTTCCTGACCCAAAATTGTTGGTTTTGAGTATGATGTGAACCTTTCGCCACAGGGTAAGAAAAAAGTCCATTCTGAGGATGCTGAAATGATACAATTATCATTTGTTTGTTTTAAGTAACTATTAAACACAGCTTGGGTGAGAATTAAATTTAAACTATATTTCAGATTAAATCTACCTACACTGGTAAATGCAAGCAATATACCTACATTTTTCTCAGTTGTGTAATTTAAGCTTTTCCGTCGTGGGATTATTGAACTGGTTTACAAAAAACATGGGTATTTAAATCCTAATTATGCACCTGACAGTGTGCAATGTTTATTTCAAAGTGCCCATCAGTTCAGAAAAATTTGCATGCATTAAAGAGCCATCTATTACATATAGAGATATGATCATTTGGGATCATTTGAAAAGAGTTTATTCACAGTGAAGTTGATGGGTTTGCCTGCTCAAATTTGCAGTGTCCTTTGCATGTTTGGATTTCTGTGCGCTTCACATTACGATAAACATGTCAGTGTGTGCATGTAACTAACACCCTGAGATAATGATAACCATCTGTAGGTCTTTAAACATCTAATAAAGTCAGCATAATTCTCATCTAACTAAGAGACAGATGGTGTCATGCTCCATTCATTCTGATATTATGAGATCCAGTGCACACTTTGATACAGCAAGAGTGGCAGAACGTACCTTTTATTTGCAACTTTGCCGTCTCTAGGCAACAGAAGCTTATAGCAAAATTAATCAACAAACTATTTTTGGCATTGTATTTCACCAGTTTGCTGAAGAAGCGCATACTGTCCCCATAGTCATTCTCACAGATTAAAAGGAGGTGTCTCATCTTTCTGTCTTATTCATTTTCCCTCTCAACAGTGTACTCTGCTTGTTGTTAGTTTCATAAAAAAGAAAGAAACAAAATCACACACCTGCACACAAGTCAATGCCAATTTTGTAAAGCACGCAGTTCATCATTTTATTGCTTTGTGACTCCAGGAACAATAGCTGGTGGCTGGCCAGCAGTAAAACAGGGATTCAAATTAATCACTCTATGAAGGTTTATTCTCCATAAAAGCAACTTTGTTGTTATGGAATAAACTGTAGCTGTCTAAAAATGGAAAAAGCACATTCGCATTGACTTCCTTGGTTAATATTCAAGAACAGCATTTGTGCTGGTCTCTGATGCCACAAAACACTCTTTTTTTTAAAGTTTCTGAATTTTGCATCTTTCCCTTATTGAGTATAAACTGGATTTTCTTCACAACTAAGTGAAAGAGGAGTGACTCTAATTTCAGTTTTCCTATACATGTTGTTTCTTCTTGTCACTGTGGTGGTTGAAAACATCTAATTTTTGTCAAGCTCTTTTTCTTTTTTCTCAAGCCCCTTTCATTACCCGTCTACACTCATCTTCTTAATTCTGGTCCCCCATCTCCTCTCTGTTTGCAGATGTTTTTCAATCTCACTTTACCTCCTGGTCCCTCTGTCCAACCTCCAATCCTTTTTTATCCACTAGCCTGACTCTATAGGTCTTCTTCTCAGACCATTACTGACACTTCCTACCCCCTTTGTCTTTTAGGCATATCTCTCTTGGCACAATTCAGCCAGCCAGCACAGTTTATGGGCTTAATCCCTTTTCCCACTGAGTGTTTACAGGTTCGGGGGCAGGTATTGATTTGCTTCTCTTTGTTTTTCCCATAACTCGCTTCCTCTCTCACTTGCTTTTCTTTGCATTCTTCTTTTTGTACTGCTGATGGCTCATCACATTCTCCCCTTTCCTTTTTCATTCACTCTCTTTAATCTTTCCTCTTCCACCTCCCAGTCTGTTTGCCTCTTAATCTCTGCATTACTCAGCGTGAGGCATTATATGTTTTGTGCCTCTTTCTGTTATAATCTCATTTGTTTCCCACTACACCTCTTCATCCCTTGGATTTTTGCTACCTCCTCCTCTCTCCTCCTTTAACACCACTCATCAATTTTTTCCTCACACTCCTATCACGTTTTGGTGGTGCTTTGCTTTCTCAATCTCCCCTTCTTTTTATGCCTCATTTGATTCCTCTTTGTCTTTTAAGCTTCAGTTTCATAGGCCACATATCCTTTTTTGTGTTTCTGGGGTTAAAGGTAAAAAGAAAGAGGAAGAACAAAGAAAGCGAGAGCTAGAAACCTTTTCTTACCCCTGCTTTTTTACTCTTCTTATATCGCTAAAGTTCTATATTTCAGTTTCCTGCCACTATACCATTTTCTATCACATACACTATATCTTTTACTTCTCTGTTTTCTCTCTCTGAGCCCTTCTTTGGTTTCTCCTCAGTAGCCTCCATGCCTGCTTTCTCAGTTTTTCATCTCAGTTCAAAGCTCCAGCAACTAAGGGAGCCAGCAGGAGTTTGTGGGAAGAGACGACTGGGATGATCTCAGGAAAGCTTCCTTTTTGCTATTGCTCAGTAACATAGTCTAAACTCTAAAAAATGGGCTGTAGTACAATTCGCTTACTTTATATTAATAGATTCTTTCTTTTACCTCCCCCATTGCGTTTATGGAAGAACAGGTTTGCTGAAGATAAAGCCTGATTTTGCACTCTGTTATTGGGACACACTGTGCCAATGTTACTGTGACATGATCTTCCTTTTCTATTGTTCAAGTCACTCCTTTAAATTGCTACATTCTTTCTGAGGCAATTGCACAGGATCATTAACTTCTCTCATCCGCTTTCATTGTTAACCGCCTTGTTATTGGAGGACTTCTCTTACCTTGACACATAACATTGCTCCAGAAATTTCCTTTCTTAACGTGGTAGAAGGATTTGAGTATCCCCAAGATCCTAAGAGCTTTGCTGTCGGGGCATTAACCACTATTAGGATCTCCCATGGAAAATTCGTCTCAGTGGAGAGATCAGACTAAAAGCAATTCAAAGATCTCAATGGAGCCCCACAGGAAAGAAATCCATCTTGGCTGGAAAAGAGAAATCGGGGCATCCCCTAGAATCTACAGCAACAGGAATTCATTTCCATGAGGGCTTACTACTTGCATGGGGGATAGTCAAGGCCTGGTGCATTGGGAGTTGATAGGCAGAAGGTGTGGCGTTGGCCTGCTGATTTTTGCCATTGCAAAGTAGCTCTTATGACATGGAAGGTCACTTCACTGGCTGGGGAAAAGCTTGAGCTGCTGTATGAGGTGAGGTAGTGCATAGTAAATTTAAATCTGAAGTTTTAAACTCTTAAATATAAACCCCAGTAACAGATTTACAAGAGCTGCATTTGCTAAGATCCACTGAAAATGATTAAAAACATTTAATTGCAGCACCCCACAAGCACCAACTTCCACACACACCACTTATATACATTGTGACATCCGCATACAATCAGACACAGATATAGACATTATATATTATATCACATATTAGACATTAGATATATACAATATGCACATTAAAATAATAGATTAAAAAGTGATTGATTGAGATTACAACTAAACAGAGTAGTTTATTTTTTATTTTTAGAGTAGTAGAAGCATATGAGCCTGTGCTCTGATAAAAGTCGCAGATTCACTCTTATTAAGAGGTTTTTGTGGTGCTTTCAAGTTTTTTTAATTAAATGTTAAGACATTAATGCAGAGAGATGATTAAAGTGTTGGTTTGTCATACCTTTGCAGGTGGGTTTGGTTTGATTCCAGGAACCCTCTTTAGTGCAGGACAGAATATTGCGTCCAGCTCCAGCTGGTTCCATGAGATGACCAGGGTTACAGCGGTAGGTCAACGTGTGGTTGTAGGTAAATTCACTTCCTAAATAGGTTCCATAGGCTATAGGCCCAGGGTTTCCACAACTAATCACTAAAGGAAAAAATAGAAAACCTTCAGTCAGTGTTATTCCAGCAGTTTAAAAGGGGAATCACAGAAATCCTCTCAAGTTGTTTTTTTTCAAAGGCTAGTTCAACTTTTCTGAATGTACTAACTCTGACAAAGATAATTAGGAGGAATATCCTACCAGTGCAATCGGGGAGTTGTCCTGTCCATGTCCCATTCGTTGTGCAGTGTCTGGTGGTCAGACCTGATGTTTTGAAGCCTTCCAAGCATGAATAAGCTACTGAGCTGCCAAAGGTTATGCCATCACTGAAGACAATCCTCCCATGTGCAGGGGTTCCAGGGTTACCACATGACACAGCTAAGAAGTGAAGGAGAGAAACAACACGCTTTGAGAACTTCTGCAATAATATTATACAATACTGACTTCCTGTCACTCAAGGCTCATCAACTGCGGGAGGTAAAGAGCTTAACACTAAAGTCAGATGAAATACATAAAGTGTGTCCTTAAGGCATAGATACAGATTAATTACTAAAGATTGTTGGAGTTATTCCCAGCGCTAAGACATTGATTTTTTTAGAGTGTTTTAGATGTATCATCAAGGATAAGGGAAGTTAATTACGTCTACATCATGAAGTATGCAATAATTTGTAAAAGAAAGTGCAGCATTTTGCAGTGCCAATGTTTTAAATTCATCCCTTCTGCATTCCGCACAAAGCCTTGTTCACACTCAGAGGTGGGCTGGAGTCGATCCCAGCTGCCACTGGGGGAGAGAGGCGAGGTACAAGCTGGACAGACCGCAAACCCATCGCAGGGCCAAAATGTAGACAAAAATGATGAGCAAACATGAATGCTCACACTCACACCTACAGGCTATGATCACCAATCAAGTAAGAATGTTTTGGGATGAAGCATAGATAGCCGAATTAGCTGCAAGACTCTAACCAGGAAGCTTGTTCCTGCAGGCAACAGTACTCCCCGCTTAAAACATTGTAAGAGTGCACTGTGTTGTCATTTGAGCACTCAAAAAAAAAGTATGCTTCATATTCCATTAGCTTGTAGAACCACCTTTGGCAGCACTCACAATCATTAGCATGGTGATCAGATGTTCTCATCTTGTAATTCTTCTTTACAACATCATTTCTGTTCACTGAGGTTTGTGGGCGTTCATTTATGCACATTTATGCTCATAGCGACATCATTTCAGGCTGGCAACTAAACTGACTGTTTTCCTCTTGTGAATAATCCTCCTCACGGTACAATGAAATGGCCTTCTAATCTCTCCCAGACTGATGGGCGCCAACCATTGCTTCTCCAAGGCCACAGATAATCATCTTGGATACTGATGCCACTCTTGAAAACCACTTTACCAACATCACCGGGGCTGTTTCTGTTCCATGAAAATGCATGAAAAGTTATAAAATTCCTGTCTCAAAAGGGACTCTGAGAAATTGGCTCATTTATTCATATCGAGCATCGTTTCAACTCATTCAGAAATCAGCAGCCAGAGTTCTCATATCGTCATCACCCTCAATGGTCTCTCCTGTTCAATACAGAATCACCTTTAAATTCCCTCTAATAGTCCATGAAGTGCTTAATGGCTCAGCCGTTAATGCATCTCTAAAGGAACCTTGAATTACACCAAAGTCTGCAGAGAGTGCATTCAGATAAAGCTTGGCAACTCTCTGGAAAAGCTGCCTGCTGACATGAGGTCTGTCATAGATGTGCTTCTAAAGCCAAACTTCAAACTTTCTGCTTCTAACAGGTATTTGGTGGATTGAAGGGTGTTACATATATGCAGTATCCTGTACATTGACTTTAATTTTGCCATACTTACTTGTAATTTGTCTTTACTTGAATGAATTTTTTAGCTAACTGATTTAATATGCTGTAAAAATTGATAAACAAAAACAATTGTTCCTGCACACCTCAGTGCCCAAAGCCAGTAAATTGGTAATATTTCTGCGCATACCATTGGGTCTTTTTTCAAGTTCCCGTGGTTAGATTACCTAATTCAAAGACCAGATGGTATTCCATTATGTTCTGATATATAGAATATTAGTACTGAAATAGATAACTTATATTGAATTTGTTTTATCAAACAACACTACATGCTTGTCTGGGCAAAGTTTTGGAGCTTTTACATTTTTAGGAGTGACAAGCAGCGGAGGAATCACTGGACATACAGCAGAGTTGAGCTTGTTATGAGTAAAGGCCATGAAGACAGTTAAGCTGGTTTGGGGAGAGTTTCAGCAAATGTAATGTTGTAGATTGGCTGTATGGATGACATTGCAGCATCTATACTGGTAAGCATTTTCAAGTTTACTTCAACAATCACCTGTCAAACAACTGTTATTGGTTACTGCTCGTATGACAGGCTGTCAGCCAGGATTGTTACAGATAACCCTGCATAGGAAAGGTCTGAATTAATGATGCATCAATCTTTAGTTTGCTGGCCCAGCACATTAAGCACATTAAGGGAACCTGCAGGAATTAGCAACAAGCCACAGAACATTTCCCTAATAGGATCATGACAGCTGACGGCCCTTAGCAATAAAGAAGCTATTGATGAAATTCATTTGTTAGAGCCCTTAGAAGCTCAGTCAAAGAGTACATCTAGCTGTTTTTGTTAGAGTATGTGTTGTAAGAGCTTTCAGCAGACGTGTGTATTTGTGTGGAAGTGTGTAAAGATTTCTTTGTGCTGGTGCCTCAGTGATAGATGTCTCGCCTTTTCTGAATCAGCTTTTAACCACTATTAGCTAATGAAAAACAACTGTAGACAGACATAAATGATTAGCGTTACACAAACACAGACAGAGTGGCACACATTTCTCAGGTATGTGGGTGGTTCTTTTTTCATTTGAAAAAAGACCATTAGTTTTTTCATTTGATTATTTTTTTAGTTCATGTACACATCAGTGAAGATAGGAAAAAAATAGGCTTCAAAGCTTGTCTGTGAAACGACCTCCAACATATAGTTTCAATCATATTACCAACCAAAATGCATTTTGCATCATGACCAATTACTGATTTAGCTCTTTTAAACTAGCACACTTTACTAGCACACATGTTTTTTTAATCTATTTTTAGTTTATTCTTGTTTTGTGCTAGTAGTCACGTAAATACTACTCAACTGTACAATGATACTGCATGACTCCAAATAGCCCATCAATCTAATCATTACACCATATCACACCACATGGTAATTCATGCCTTTTTAATTCATTTATTTATTTTTCCAACAAGAAAAAAAAAAACGAAAAACTTGAGTGGAAATATGGAGGGTAATGCAGATAGCAAAGTGGGATTCAAGTGTCTCTACAACACTATGGGGACCCATTTTAATTTCCCCTTAAATCCCACAGGCTTAAAGAAAGTCTTTGAAAACCGCTGCTATACAGGATGCACTTTATTAGCACACTGCTGCAGCTGATCCTGCTCCATAAGGCAGTGGTGACACATTTCCGTTGTTGGTATCTAGGCTTCACATACATTAAAAACATACATCTTTTTGCTTATTATTTTTATTATTATTATTATTATTAAAGGATTTATGATTCTGATATATATATATATATATATATATATTCTTTTGTTCTCATTTCATAAACCTCCTATGTTATGTTGTTTTTTGTCAAATTTCGAGAAAAATATCACATTGTTATTTTTTCTTTTGCAATTGTCTAAATTTGACCACCGTAGAACATTTGTAAGAAATCGCCTTATGTATTATCACCATAATAAGTATAACATAACAAAAAAGGAAATCTACAGAACTTAATTCTTTTTCACACATGTGTATGCAGTGAGCCAGCTTCGCCCTCACAATGCAAATGAAGCATGATGCGTTGGGCGTAGCCTGTGTGCTTGATAATGGAAGAGTTGTTCAATGAACCAAGGAACAATGATGCTGCTGTATGCTAAAAAGACTTTGCTTCTCAAATTTTGGAACTGAGCTGTAAATATTTCACAAAATTATTCATAAATTTCATAAAAAATGTGGACTAGCTCATTTTGTAGTATTATGTAGCTACAGTGTTTTTGAAAAGTCTTGCATGGTCAAGTATATTGAGACTTAAAAAATAAATATAGTGATTTCAAATAGAAAATAAAATAGAGCAACAGTTTTAGGGGAAAGCAGCAGGCTTCTAATGATTATCTAATGATCTTTCCAGAACAGGATAATCCGTTAACACTTAACAGTTGCAAAACAGTCATTGCTAGTCTCAACGTCCTACCTTGACACACAGGCTGTGAACCACTCCAAGTGCCATTGTGAAGGCAGGTCCTCTCAGCAGAGCCAATCAGATTATATCCCGCCTCGCAGCTAAAACGAAGAAGGCTTTTGGTCTTAAATTCCTCCCCTCCCAAACGGGCACCATGAGGAGGAATACCAGGGTCACCACATATTCCGGTACTTGCACCTATAGCAAAGAGAGCAAACATTAAGTTAATGATCCAAGGGGAGTAATATGTTCACATCCCTGAAATAACCAAGCACCTCTTTTGCAGTGTAGGGCTGATGAGACGCTAACCATATCAATTTGCACAGCTAATCGACATATAAAAGATAGAAATGAATGTGAAGAAACAGCTGCACTATGCTGGTGTCCATTACTACCCTTTGAGGAATCTAGTGTGACTAAATAGTAAGATATAAATATTCCTTATTAAGGCTAGTATGCTAAAAATAGTCATACAGTGGATTCTTGCCAGTGACATCGACTAAAAATGCACTGCTGCATAAATTGCATCAGTAGAGTTTTTTCCGACGCCGTGGAAACCTGCACGCCCACTGACAGACACGCACACATGATTACATTGTACAGCTGTTCTTTGCATTTAGGCTACCAACTTGTTCCAGCATTAAATGCACTGAGCGTGTCACAATTTTCGCGGCTTAAAATCCATCGGCAGGGATTTGTGAGTTTAACAGGGTACAGCTCCAACTGCAGAGTCATGCATCTCAATGAGGTCTTCAGCTGCTGAATGGATTCTGCCCTGCTGTGTGCCTCATTTTGAGGCTGGCAGAGTAAACTTATTGCATTTCAGCTATTGAGACAGTAGATGCTGAGTTTGGAAATGATCATTTTTAGTGTTGAGGGATCAGTGTAAGCCTGCTGCAGAGCAGTACTTAGAACCTGTGTCCTAAAGCAGGAATCTTTCACCTTCATATTGTTTTCCGTGCCTCACACATGCAAGAGGAGTTTCACCTTGCACATAGTAGAAGAACAGGTACTTATGTTAAAAAACAGGTGACTGAGGTGCTATATTTTCTCCATCTGTAAAATGTCCACTCCTCTCCTGTTCAAACAGATTTGGGCAAGGTGTTACCGAGGCCAGTCTGATTGCGATCCTTCATCTGGTGCAGGTTTGATAAGATAAGACTTAAGAGGATTGCCCCTGGGAGAGTTTTTCAGATTTACTTGACATCGTTTTATGTTACCCATGAAAAACACTGAAGAACTAAGAAATTGACTAAAAACTAGTTTGAATTGGGTTTTTTTCACTAATAAAATGATTTAGTATCCGTTCAGTAAGTTATAGATCTGGAATTACAACCAAGTGGTATGAACAGCTTGCTGTAGTTTAAATCTGTATGTTGTATGGACATTATATTACAATGTTGTAAATGTTCATTTATTCTGTTAGTGCTACATTTCTTTTTCTATGAGTAATTTGGCCAGTTTCACTTGAATTTCACAAGTAAATGAATATTTTGGGCTCTGATACTTTAGCAGCAATAAAAAAGCAAAAAGGTTCACTTCATTACTTGTACCTGTGCAGTAGGGTGGTGCTCCACTCCACGTGCCGTCCTCCTTACAGTGGCGAGTAGCATTGCCAACAAGCACTCCCCCGGGCAAACAGGAGTACAGCAGCACCGACCCATACGTCCAGCTGTGGGCTCCAGAAACTACCGCGCTGGGTGGGACACCAGGGTCACCACAGGAAATAGCTACGGAGAGGTTGAAAACGTGGAAAGGAAAGCTTGTGATGTTTCAGAGCGGTACAGATTCCCAGATACATAACTGCATTAAGTAGCACAACTGGGTCACCACAGGAGAGGAATGTGGAGACGTGGGGATGACAAGATGGAGTAAAGGCTGAATGCAGGTGTCGACTGATTTTGTGAACTATTAGTTTCACACTTCACAAATAAAGGAAAAAAGCTACACATTCCTCCTGACATGAAAAATAATTTTCCTTAGGAAAGAAACAACTACATTTTCTGATATTTCAGGGTGCTGTGAATTGCATCATACGACTGGCTGAATTCACAAATAATGCACTTGTTCTGGCTTACATTGTATGGACTGCATACCATTGTTGAGCCTAATTGAATCGCCTGAGAGCGAACAAAGAAACAGCTATTCATCTCAAATTTAATTCACCGGAGCTATAAAACATAAAAAGAGTCTCCCTTTCTATTCTGTTTTGAAAAACAGTAAATCATTCCACGGTGTGAAAGCAACTGACCTTTGTAAAACAAAAAAACAAACCCCCCAAAAATCAGCATTTTTTTTGCTTCAGTTTTGAATAGATCTGTTTTATGGTGCACAGGGTTCTGCAGTACACTGATATGAAATTGCTCTCAATTTTTGAGTTCTGCCCAGCCCCCATCCCACTTTATCTCCCCTTACCCCCCAAATTGTATTGCTCCATCCTCTCCTTGCCCCTCAGTCATCACCCCTCTCCCCCCAATTTTCCGATAAGACCTTGTTTCGCGAATGTAATACTCGATGCACAGAGGAAAGTGTGTCACCAGTGTATGCCCCTTCCTCTCTCTGTCTGATTCCTCATCTCCACCTCTCTGTTGCCGAGTCCTCCTTCTGTGCCTCAGTTCACCTCTTTGTGTTTCTCCCTTCATCTGTGAATCAGCCTCTTTCTCGGCATTGCGCTCTAGTTTAATCTCCATGTTTCTATCTGCCATTGCAGCTTCCCAACAAGAACATCTATTGCCTTAAGAGACACATGCTCACACACCCACACAATAATGCACAAACCTTAAAGCCCTTTTCTTTCACACTCTCACTCTTTTACGATTACTTCCCCTCCCTTTTTCTTACTTGAACCCTCTTTTTTTCTTTCAGTTTTCTCATTCTCTTCACCCGTGTCTCAGTGGCTCTCCAACCTTCATATTTCTTTTCTTGACAAATATAAAATATAAATAAAACATAGTAATCCGCTGTTATGAGATTTTCATGAACACGGGTTTGCAGAAATTAAAAAAAGAAAAGATAAACCTTTTCGACTAACACATTCTCTCCAGGAGAATATGCAGAAAACTGCCGTGAACCTGTCTTAAATGTGATGTGACAACTGTTGGACATAAGGAATCTGCTGTTTATGATTCAGGATATTAAAAGTGAAATGGTCAGTTATGTAATTTAATTCAATGTTGATATTGTGTCTGTTGCCTCTAAGTTGAAATAAAACATATGATAAACATGGCAAAGCAGATTAACCATCATACATCTGATTAAGTCAAAGTAAAGTGGGCTTTTACTACTTCACTACTCTAGTGTAGACACACCAATGAAGGATGTGTAACTGAAGTTATTAAAATATTTTTTTTATCATTATCATTATACATACATAAATATATATAGCTCATTCAATAACACAGTTCCTCACTAAAACACATTAGCTGAATAAGTTTCGAAAAAGAAAAGGGAAAGGGCTGCAAAAGAATATTAAAAATGCAAAAATCAACTTCATGGACCTCATTGTGCTTATTGCCTTCGTTACATGTAAATGTAATATCACAATAAAACTTCCTAGTTTATCCACAATAATGACTTCCTAGTCGTATGCAAGCAATATCATCACATGATTAAACATAAAAAATATTTGGAAGGGATTCTTTTTAGAGGTTAAGCAGGTTCAATGAACATATGACCAGTGGTGTCATTTTTGAGAGGACAGTCTTGTTGAGAAACTAAATAAGTGTTTTGTCACAGTGTTGTCTGTCCATACCTAAGCAACGGGGAATTGGCTTGTCCCACAGTCCATCATGCTGGCATGTCAGCAGTGCAGATCCCAGAAGATAGAAGCCCCGTTTGCAGTGGACTGCCACAGTTACACCATAGCTGAAGACTTCGGGGTATCGTAGACCTGACTGCCGCACCCCATTCTCCACATGGCCCGGATCAGAGCAGTTCACCACTGAGTAAAACAGGAGAGTTCTTCAAGTGAATTTTAGACTCAAAACCTACATAATTCATCTTATCAAAGACATACCAAAAAAGGTTGGAGATTTCAATAAATATTCAAATATAATGGCTGATACTCCAAAAGAGCAAAGCAGCTGAACTTGAAATATAAAATTATGGTCCACAAATTTCTTTCATTTACTTAGCACTGCTATTATAAGAGACAGTCATAACATGAGCCGTAAATTGAGGTCTACGCCAGTCATTTTGGGATTGTTAGGGAAAAGTAGAGGATGTGCCACTGAAGGGCACAATAAAGTGCATAAAATTTCAACCTCAGATTTTCGGTGGTATGGGTCAAAATCACAATGACAGCAGAATGAGCAACTCTCAACATAATAGAGCTGAACCTTTACACAGCAAAGCTCAGAGAAACAGATTGGGTGGGCATGAAACCACCAAAGTGGAGCAAATTAAGATTGTCCTTGATGCTCTTTTCTAATGTTCTCTAAACTTCTCTTTTGTCACACTCTGCTTAGTTTTCTGGAGTTCTTTGTTCCCCACTCTCTCTTCGGGTTCCATCTCCCCTTTCTGTGTCTCCTCTCTGAGTGATGCCAGTCCAAAAGAAGAAAAGTGTGATTTTCCACATGTCACAGGGGACACTGACATTCACTCAAAATCGAGTCCACCAGGGAGATGGCGGTGTCTGTGAATGCGTATGTGCTCGGCACCCCATGGGAGCGAAAAAAAGTTTTAGTCTCATAAATGACAGCTGCTGCTGCTGCGAGAGAGGGGGGAACCCGGGAAGAAGGGAATAAGATAGAAAAGTAATTGAAACTGTAGAAAGAACGCAATCAAGAAAGAAGACATTTGATGAAATCTTGTGTTAGAAACTACATAATTTCAACTATGCAAAGTAACTTCGCTGTGAGCTTTACTATTTAAAAACACTACAAGAGCTTTGTAGTGTATCAAATATAAATGGTGAGAAGAAGGTAAGAATTGATCCAGCTGTGTGAGCATGTACCTCTGTTTTGCGTTGATGCACACTTAATCAGTTCTTACTTACCACTGTACATTTTCTCTAACAATATGTAAAGACTCAAAAACAGGAAAATGGAAAACACTAGGGGTTGGGGCTGCAAAGATACAGCAAGTTTCCACAGTAGTGAAATATGATCCCACAGCTCTTGCTCTTAGTATCAAGTCTGTAACACAGGAAAAACAAAAAGCAAAAAAAAACAAAAACTGTACCATATTTTCTCATGAACCCTTCTCCCAAGAACATTTTCTAAAGAAAAAAAGTATGTCCAGACTGGACAGTCAGATACCCCTTTGACTCTACAACTACTAAGTAAACAGATCTCATCGTGACCTTTGCAGACGGGTAGCTGGCTGCTCCATTGTCCATTGAGTCGGCACTGAGCACGAGCATTTCCACTGAGGATGTAACCTCTGTTGCAGGTGAAGTTGACGACGTCATTGAGGTTGAACTCGCTGCCATTGGTCCGCCCATTGCTTGGGTTTCCTGGGTGACCACAGGTAATTGCTAAAGAGGACAAGAGAGACATGAAAAAGGTAAAGATTGTGTTGAAATCTATCTATCTATCTATCTATCTATCTATCTATCTATCTATCTATC
>CAJRST010000001.1:14128793-14169464 GCA_907169785.1 Menidia menidia | reverse complement strand
ATCTATCTATCTATCTATCTATCTATCTATCTATCTATCTATCTATCACTGGAAGAATCATTTTGGTCTTTGTTGTCATTTTTACAAAAATCTAAAATGATCAGACAGGATACAGAACCCACAACAGCATTTGCATTATTTTTACTCACGGACGCAGACAGGCGTCGTTCCAGACCATCGATGATCTTGCTGGCAGATTCTGACTGATGTGCCAATTAGTCGATATCCTAACATACACTGGTATACCACTGTGTCACGGTAACTTGAGCCATCTCCACTAATGTGGCCATTGACAATTGGGTCTGGAGCATCACAATGTCCAGCTAGAAGAAGCAAAATCACACAAATTCATATGTTATATTTAAGAGGGAAAAAAAAGGAAAACTCCTTTTTTTATTGAGTTTCTTCGACTGACAAGCTCTAACTTATTAAAACATTTCAAACCATCCAATACATAAACATCCAAATAACTGGCTCATTAAGTCATCAGAGTACCTGAAAATCAATCTTCAAAGACTTTAGACCTGAATATCCAGCAATTACGGATGCACAAAGGCTCGATTTGAACTCAGTGCACTTAAATGATTTCCCTGTGCTTTTTAAGTGGCCTTGATTTTTCTAACATCCATTTATAATTTCCTTAAACTCGAGCTAAGGTTTTGAAGAATCAGTCAGTTGTTTTCAACAACTCACCGATTAAGAAGCAATCAGCCCATGCTTGAAAGGGTGGGCCTCCCTTCAATTTTCCCTTCATAATGAAATCACCAAAAGAAGCCAAGTTTTTGCTTTCTATTTGGCATTCAAAATAGTAGTCATCTTACACTTTCTAACACACATCAAAATTCTAAGGCTATAATAACAGACCCTAAAAAATCTAATATCTGAAAATGTACAAAAAATATACCATAAGAAGCAACCAATATACTTACCTGAATGACAGATAAATCTAAATAAAAACAAGATAACCCCTCCGACAGGACAATGTATCTATAAAGGGATATGCAATCCATAATGTCCAGCCACAAAGTTTGCAATGTATACCACCGAAACACAACGAATGTAGCAACACTGACCCACAGTTTCACAGAACTACACGTTTTGCAACAGCAATGTACTAAAATCCACTGAAAGAGTATAATCTGGCAACAAAAATAATGAATTGTACTGCAGAGTTGAAAAAAACATTTCCTCTGCCTGTTGGCAGTTGACTCAAATCAGAATTTATTAAAAGTAAATACAAATATGATTCAAAAGATCATGAATGCATGATGAGCATAGTCCGAGTCTTTGATATTATACTGACAGCTTACTACATTTAATTTCCTATTCATGTAGCATCTCTTTTTTTTTTTATAATTCACACCGCTCAGTCCATAGAATACGTTTTCATTATTAATTAGACTGTTCACTTTCCTGCCAAAGTAAATTAGAACAGATCACAAAGCACAATACATCTGAGAACATTAAACAAAGCTTACCAAGACACCTTGTCTCTGCACCACTCCACAGTCCATTGGCACCACATTCCCTTACATGTGACCCCACAAGTGTGTAGCCATGGTTACACATAAAGATTGCAGTTGCCCCGAATGTAGTTAGTGTCCCCAGTTTGGTACCAAAAGGTGGGGAGGCAAGTTCCCCACAGGAGATGACTATACAGTAAAAAAAGAAAAGGGAAAGAATATGTGAAATAGACATTATGTAACATCATAAGGCATTTGTGTCATTCACATTTTCTGAAAAAAAAAGAAAAGATCAAGTGTTGCCTTGTTGCCTATAAAACACCACAACGCCGTGAAATTTAATCTAAAGATCTTTTCCAAGATATTACAGGACATTTTAGAAAATATAAGGCAATTTCCTTTAGATTTACTATTAAACACACTGTCTTTTTACTGGCCAACTTAAAGAATATTATGGTCACCTCCATCAGGTGATGAATCCTTTGGGTCTGCTGCAGTATTTGACTTGTCAGCTGAAGTATTGGATAAATATACAAGTTGCAAAAAAATCCTAAGCAAAGACCTGACAGATTCAAATTCATAAATATATATAAAACTTTCTCACATGTACACATTTCACTTTTTCACTGGCATGTCATGCATTATGCAACAGTGAGAAATTTTATATTAGACGGTTTTCAAAGCCATAGTGTTCTCTCTTAAAATCTCTTTATGATATAAGCAGCAAAGGCAAATTGCAGAGAAACGCGATTTGAAAAGACAGTATTTCACCACTGCCGACATATACCCCACATTTCGAAAGCAAAGGGTTTTTCTGCTTTAAACAGCTATAACAGTCCCATGATAATGTGGAGTGGCTAATATCCTAAGGCGCTGGAAAACACGTATACCACTGTTAACTCATCCTAAAGAAGAAGAAGCGAGGGAAACGGATAAACACATGCACAAACAACCTCTGTGTAAGGCTATACCTTTTCTTATTATAAAAAATATTAGAACTGCCATGCTTTCTTTCAAACCAAGTGAAAAGCACTGTAAACAAAGAATGTTTTAGAACAACTAAAGCCAATTCTATATTAAAAAAAACTTTTACAATTTCCATCACTTTGATTTATCTTGGATGGATTCATTAGTCTGATAACTAATTCAGGAAAGGCTATGGAAGCAAATGCAACACAGCTAGTTATTTAGTTTTTCTTTGGTTGTTGCCTTTTCAAGCTGTTGTGAAACTATTTCTGTGTGCAGAAACGATCATTCTAATCTCTTGTTTTGGAAGATTAAAGTTGTAGACTTAGGTTATTCAGAGTACTTTACATTTGTGAACAGTAAAGTACACACTAATATCAAGGATTGAATGCATGGGGGTTTGCACAGGACTTTTGAAAACATCG
Organism: Menidia menidia; assembly: GCA_907169785.1. Taxonomy (NCBI): domain Eukaryota; kingdom Metazoa; phylum Chordata; class Actinopteri; order Atheriniformes; family Atherinopsidae; genus Menidia; species Menidia menidia. The sequence goes on along the minus strand of CAJRST010000001.1, from coordinate 14,166,610 downwards.
ACTACTGGAGTTTGAGAGAAATATCTCATAACTAATTTCCAAATATAGCGCCCTATGTGAGTTTGTTCTCAGATGTTGATAGTACTGTTTGTCATTTTTTTGGATGTGAGGTGATAAGATGACTGAGCCTTATACATCTTAACTTAACAGCTGTAAAATTATTTTACAAAAAAGAGTCATATTACTGTTGATAGGGGAATCCAAACTTACTTTTGCATGTAGCTGGGTCATCTGACCCATCCCACGTCCCATTGGCAAGACAGCGAAGAGTCCGATGCCCAACACCTAAATAGTACCCAACTGAGCATTCCAGCATCACCACAGAACCAAATTCTCCCAGCCTACCGGAGAGGAGGCGGTAGGTCATGTAATCTGACAAAGCGCCATCAATGCTGGGGCAGTGCATAGCTGAATATGAAAAGTGAATAATATAACATATTAATGAACGGCAATAGTGAAATATTGCACTGAAAAACCAGTCCAGTTACACTCCATCCAGATGTTTATTTAGCCACATGCGAGTATCAGACCAGTCCATGCAAAGTCAATGCTAAAGTTAACTCACTAAAAAGAGAAAAAATAGATAATGATTAAAATTTGATAAACTTTAGGATAAAATTAAAACGAGGAGTTTCCCATTACAAAGATATTCTCACAATTTCTAAAAACACTTACGCAGACATCTGGAGATTGAACCAGCATTACTCCAGCTGCCATCCTCCAAACACATGGCTGTCATTGGAACAGCAGGATCAAGGTAGTAGCCATCGTTACACTGATAGGTGACCAGGCTTCCGACAGTATATTGGTAAGCATGGAAACTACCATTGCCCGGCGACAGAGGAATTCCACAGGAGATAGCTGCCACATCCCAAAGAAAGTGTTAGAGAAGTAAAACTTTTTATTCAAGACCACTTACATGATGAAAAAATGTGTTCAGAATTCTACCTTGACAAAAAGGTGGTGGAGTATCCCACAGGTAAAGCCCATTGGAGTCAACTATGCAGGTGGCATTGCTTGAGCCTACCAAGCGGTAACCACGGTTACAGTAATACTGAAGTCTGCTACCTGGATGGAGTTTAGTTCGGTTGACCACGTCCCCATTCAGTGGCGAATCATTGATGCTGCAGTAAGCAGCTGGACAAAGAGAAGATAAAAACAAGGAAAAAATATCAATTATTCTAAAATGTATCCTATAATGCAATGGTTCTGTTGTCTTACAGTGAATGTGCCACAGCTACTTAACTAAACGGCTACTAAAACTGAAACACAATGTTATTGCCATAAATATTGTTTAAGATTTATGGCAATAAAATATTAATAAAATAATAGTTTAGTCTTTCTCTTTTCTGAACCTTATCATTCTAGTTTTTTATGCTTTAATGTCAGTGTGTTTTTCTGAACTTCTGTCATTCCCCTGCAACCACTTGAGCTTAAAAAGGGGACATGAGCTTCCTATGGACAGAATGTTATTTCAAGGCTTCCATACCAGAGAATCAGTTCATTTTAACACAAAAATGCAGTAAGTGGATTTAACAAACATTTCAATCAAACAACAGGTGTCTATGAAAATATTTAGTTTAGAATGACCTTCATCTTTTGTCTGCTTTCTGGTCCAATCATTCAGCAGATCATCATTTTCACCTGTGTTTTGCAGGAATAACTCTCTCTAGTTGGATTTGCATTGTCCTTATTAAAAGACTAAAATAATTTACCAGCTTTCCTTAATCCCACAACATAGTCTAACAAGGCTAAAGAAAGAAAAGCATGGTTACTGCTGCGTTTCACAAACTAGAATCAAATTTAAGTAGATTCAAAACATATTTACATGCACCTACACTAAGTCCATGCACCTAAACTAAGTCCATTTAAGGACTAAGTCCTTAAATGTAAAAAAAAAAAAAAAAAAAAAAAAAAAAAAACATTAACATGCACAACAAAAGTCCATTGTCTAAAATGAGGAGCTCATGTTCTACCTCCAGGTTATGGCAAACTGGTAATGTTGCATACTTTAGTGTGGTGATGCTACATTTAAGTGCTGTTTGAAATTTATCAAAAGCCATTTGCTCCTTTTCCCCTAGTGAATTTTGTAGAACAAAGTGGCTACTTACTTTACACTGCTCCAGAAGTCTTTCAAATATTTACTCTTTATGTCAGCAAAAGCTTTCCCTGCCATTCCCTTAAACCCTGCTCTTAATCAAACCCAGCTCAGTAGCATCACACTGACTTATGGGGATAATCTGTTGCGGACAATCTGTCTGTATATCCAACTTTGTCTGAATGCGGTGAGCTGCTTATTATCCAGCCATTATCGTAATGTATCAACTATATTTCCATTAGCAACATAAATTATATATTTTATGACACAAATTAAACTTTAGTGTTGTCTTCCATGACAGTAACTAATGATATTTTTATGCAACATTAATGTTGCTTCTTTTGACATTAGTTGACTTATTCTAGTGTGTATCACACTTTAAGGAAGAGCAATGGATAAAAAATGCCATGGTTTTAGTTAATCTCACAGCTATTCCATGCACGAAGGATATGAAAGATTGATGAAAAATTACAGCAATAGCTTATCAAAATCATTGTTTCATCATAAAGCATGAGAGTTCATCAATAATGTACAGTAAGTGAAGAACCCAAGCCATTAGTTTCTGTTCCATCCACAGTTTACTGTAGTGTTGTCAGGCCATTACTACACTATGGGGAAAATACAATATCATCACATGTCCAAAGAGACAAAATGACCCACAGATTAAAACATATGAAGTTTTTCTTGACTTTTTCAAATGTTTCAAATTGACAGCCAGGGCACTAACCTTGTTACTGTCCTCTTGCTGGGTGATTAGGAGCAGTATAACCTAACTAACTTTTCTCTGAATGACACTAGAAGCCATCCTCAACAAATTCTCACACACTGTGTACCTGGTGTACTCAAAGGGATCATTTCTAAATGATCATCACTCACCAACCCATCAAAGCATTATTGTCTTGAAAAGAAAGGCATTGGGTGTCATTAGTCATGCCAGTAGGAGATGTTGGTAGCCTTTGAATACATTTTTTTTGTGTGTGCAGAAACAAAGTAGAGGAGTGAGTATTTTCGATTATATCTGAGAAATGGTATATTTGATATTGCTGACATATTACTTTAATCAAGTCATAAAATATATAACTCAATGGACAAAACAGAGGCCTTTATATGATTCTATCGATGTTGTGAGATGGTAAAAATAGGATCAACAGTATGATAGATATGAGGCTGATATTGGATTTACCCGAGTACCGTATCTTGAACCCTCTTTTGTTAGTTGCATGGTCAGTGGACCATCGTAGATACAGCTGGTTTGTTTTAGATGTGAAGTTTAGCTGAGATGAGTGGTTTCCACTTAGAGCAACAAGCAAAGGGCTTTGTCCTGAAGATCCTGGTGAAACAAAGAAAAGTGTTCAGGGCTTTGTATTCATATTTGTATTCAACCACAATATGTCATTTTGTAGATGTCTATTCTTTACATGTCTGATGTGAAACATGACCAGGAAAGGGATACAACAGACTTTTTTTTCTTGCAATCTTTTGCTCAATTTAGGCCCAGCATTAGATGGAAATGAATAATATGCAGCTGTCAGTGGGTTTTATTGTTTCTGGGATATGAGGCACATGCAGGTGACAGTGCCATTAAGTCACTAAGTATCCCTGCATTACTTCTTGTACATCTATTCGACTAGAGAATATTGTTTAGCTCCATCTCTGATTTATTTATCTCTGGCATTTCAGTAAATCAATGGATTCCATCCAACTTTAGGTTTGTTCAGGATGACAAAGCAGTCACTCAAGATTATACTGTAGGATTAATTTGATACACATTTTTTCTATTATTCTTAAATCATCTGAATAAATGTTCAGAAATATAAAATAACATTTTAGGAGATAATATGAAACATCACAAACAACCTGCGAAACACTGGATCTGTTGCTGTTGGCTACATCAAAAGCGTGCATAGCACCCATAGCAAGTTAAAAACATTATTACTTTAGTCTAGATACATTTAACCAAAGGTTTTTTTTTAATATCTTCCTAAAGTTTGGAAATGAAAATAAAATAACAAAAGAAAAGTCATATTAAAGATATTTCACTAAGAAATGTGCTTCTACACAATTCATTTGAGCTGATGTGGGTTTGAAATCCTACCATCAAAAATAATGTGTATGTAGTATTACTAATGAGCTAGTTGTATAGTGGGAAAGATATAGAAAGGAGATGCTTTTACCATCAAAAATCTCCAGTTCATCAAACTGCTTCTCACTGTGGAACAACTCCACATAGATATTGATGGTGTACCCTGAGACACAAGACACATTTATGCTACTGAAACTGCAATTAGGATGTAAATCACAACATGTCACACGGCAAAAGAGAAACACACAAATAGATATATGTATTATTTGGCGCTGGGACCAACACACTGATCCTTTATTTGCAAAATAATAATAATACTCTTAAGGAGAGACCAAATGACACCACAAGAGTATGGTGCATATGAGAGTCCACTTCAGACCAACACTTAGCAGTTCACCTCCACCTCAGGGATAAGTGACAGTAATGTGGACAGTTTTGTACACATTCTGGACAGAGATGACAGATGGGATAAAGAGAGAGGAGTAAGGGAAGCAATCCATGTCAAACTGGAAAAAAATCACTTTAAAATGAAGAAGGAGTCTAAGCAATCAGATTCATTTCACTTAAAATGCAGCATTGCCCTTCCTCCCTAAGCAGTTTCTGGACATTCACACCTTGGATCCTATGGCTGAAACTTAGTTTTTAAGACAGTCAGGACAAACTACAAGTGAGAAGGAAAAACAATGTACACTGGCTGGGATTTCAGACTGTAACAACTCTTCCTGCTTATGAGCTGATGCTCCTCAACATGCACTTTGGAAACCAGGAAATATTTTAGGTGACAAGTGAAATGTCTTAAAGATCTGAGAAGAACCACAACCATCTTTTACTCCAGCTCTTAGGACTAAAACCTCAGAATGGTTACGCACGACACATTTAGCTTGGTGCTACAAAAACAATAAACCAAAAAGGATCAAGCATAAAAAATAATTCTACTATTCTGACTGAAACTAAACTTTTAAATGGATTGCATACATGTTTATCTGATATCAGAAGACTATGGATTTCTCATTAAACAACCACAATGTGGTAATTCAAATCCATTGAAAATGGTATCCAGCTTTAAGGTGCCATGCTTGTGTGTATTTACAGTTGGCCAAAAAAATCATTTTAAACATAATCAAACATCTGTGTGTGTAGTTCAAACCAGACAACACTAAAAAAGTCAATAAGAAATGGAGCACTGTTGCACACTGTACCTTGGATCATACGTAGCAGCCAGGAGCATGTCTGGCTGTTGGGATAGTTGCCTGGAAACCCAGGGCTCAGTATGACTCCTGATGATGACAAACGCTCCTCATTGGCTGGGCACTGGGCTGGAAAGGTAACAAATGACCAGATGAATTGTGCAAAATGGACAAAAACAAACATATAATCCTATTGTAAGGGGTTCCCCCCTCGCTTCTAAGAATATATAGTCTGTAATAGATGGACGGAAGAATAAATGAAATAGCTTTCAGGCACTGATCTCCTGAAAGTATTGTCTCCTGCTCAGATCCGTTACTTTACACCCCTCAGGTTATTGAGCTCGTGAACCGAGACCACTTTGTTGAGTTGAGGCATTTAAAGAAAAAGCAAACATTTGGGAAGCTAGTCATCCAGGATGCTGTGAATATCGAGGAAAAATACATAAAAAATGATAAAGGAGGAATAAAAAAGAACAGAAAAAGTATTATTTTTATTTACATATTTACAATATTTACATAGATCACTTTCAATGAAAATGGTTTTAGACATGCTTGGGAAATCTATCAACATCTTATGGAATTTAAATAGAAACGGCAAAATCTGCAGTGCTACTCGGATTTATTTCCTTCCCCTGATACCTTTCACATTTATTTACCTTATAATGTGATTTAGCCCAAAAAAAGAGCTAAACCCAAAAGGAGTTTTGAGGAGGGCCTTCCATTTTACTCTGCGTTGCCTTATAAGACCCAGCGGTTCTTATTTTCCTTTCTGTTTTATAATGAAAAACAGATCTCTGTTCATTCCCCGTGATAGGAAAAGCTGTGCAGCTCTTCATCTTTCAGCTACAGTGAGGAAAATTGAATTTTCTAAAAAGAGCCATTTGAATCAATAGCATTTTTCTAATGAAAATAGCAGGTGCCAAAACCTTTTACCTGCTTTTCAAAAAGTTTCAGGGATCACACTTGGAACATAGATAAACACCCACATACATTATATAAGGTTGCCACTCTGAACTGATAATTTAGTTAATAACTGCAGCACTGGCTTGATTAGAAAAATAAATTATTGTGTACATTTTTACTTCAACTCACAACACAAAGGTTATTTTAATTGATGTCTAACAGCGACTGCACTGTTTGACATAAATTTGGTCAAGTTTTTTTTTAAACTTTCCACTCTCTAAATACGAGTCAATCTATCACTAATGTGCTGACTGCCTGACTTTGTTGTAGCTTACGATTTCCTTTATTTTCCAACATGACATATGACAGCCCGCTGAGAATGATGCTGAGCTGGCTGCCCACAGATGAGTTTTATATGTTGGTGAAAAATGTGATAATTATCCAGTAATATCAACTTTTCCTGCGGATGTGAATGCTGAGGCTGTCTTTCATGAAGCTATACAGTTTTTTTGATCATTTCAATTAGTCATACTTTGTGTTTCTTTTCTTTGGTTCATGATATGTTTCTGGCTTTAGTAAAAACTTAGCCTTTCTTGTGAGCATTTCCATTTCTCATGCCTAAGCTTGTTTTTTTAGTGTTGTCTTAAGTCTCTCACAGCTCCTGTCACTGGTTTCACTGGTTGTTTGGATGCACAGTCACCAGTTAGTGTACATAGTCTCTCTCTCAGTTTCCTTTTTTCAATGATACCAGATTAAACTACCCCGCTATTTTTTAGTCCACTGTCTTTCTATGCTGTGTTTTATTGCCGTTATTGTCACACTTTTGGAGCATGACCACCTTTTTATTTTACATTGCTGCATAGCTGGTTAATTTGTTATTTCACGATTTCTTCATTCAATTGAGTGGCTGGATTGAGCTTTAGCTTACCTTGACATTTTGGGGGCGGGGATTCAAAGAGCAAATGAGAATTAAGTTTACATATAAGCTCTGCTTTTCCAATGAGTGTGTATCCAGGTAAGCAGCGATACTTCACAATGTCACCTAAGAAGGGGGACACAAAAAACAAGTTAAGTCGGAAGTCTTGAGTATAAAATATTTGTTTGTTTTTTCTTTCTTCTATATGCATATACTGAAATGAATTAATGTTTTAATGTAATTTTTAATGGGACAACACACTGCAAACATGGATAAACCATGTAACCTGCTCATCCCAGAAGTAAAAGAGTCACAATGCAAAGAAAATTAAAATTGCATGTTTATGATAACAATAATAAATAATAACATATATAAAAGTTTGAAATAAATTGAATGTAATACCTTTCATAGCTTTAAATCAAAATAGAATCAGTCAATCAAGCGCTACTTGAAGTGAATAGCACTGTATAAAATGTTGTTAAGATGTCATGGACTTTAAAATTGATCAATGAAAACCAAAAAATCATATGCAACAAATGTAAGCCTTCTTTAAGAGGAAATTTAAAAGAAGGCAGACTGTGGAAACCTCATATCCTTGTGTGTAAAAACAAACAAACAAGTAAATAGCAGATGTCCAGTGAGCACTTCCTGTAAACAAAACTAATAAGTGTGTGCCACAGGGGCTTCTCTCAGTAGATCCCTTCAGATCTCCCTATTAAGTTTTGTTTATTACTCAAACAACCGATACTGGAGCAGCCAGGTCCCTCATTTCAAACAGCTCAAAGAATACAGCCGAGATTGCTTTTTGCATTAATTCGAAAGACTGTTCCACGAATGCAAGTTTGTTGGGTGTGTTGTGTACTTCACTTGAGTGTGTTTGGATGTTACTCATATGCAGTTCACTGAGGTACCAACAACATTTTTCTCATACTTCTGTATTTGTCTGAATTATGAATTCCCACATATTTAATCATTATTCTTGTTCTTGGACATTCATTTTTGTTGGTATCTTATGGACACTACCATCATCAAGAGAAGAGGACAGAGGCTTGCCCCATTCTTTAAAGCACTTTACAGCAAGGTTATCAGCAATCTTTTTTTGGTTTTCAATCTGGGCTGGTGAACAATAATGATGGTAGCGAACGACAAAATAAAAGCTAATTTGGTTCTGGGGTGCCCCTTTGACCCAGCGGAGGAGGTGGGAAGAAGAGAATGATGGCTAAGCCCCGCTATTTCTTTCATACTGGATATAACCAATACTAAACAATCTGAATAATCACAAACATAAAATGTTTGTTACTTTTGTACTCTCTCACTAAACCACGCTGTAACTATTGTGAAACTCCTATCCTATACCATCCTATCCTATCATATCTTATTAAAGCATAAATGGGACTTACAGACCTTCAATAAACTATATATAATTAAAATGAAAATAAAAGCATTTTCCTGAAATCGACCTGTAAAAGCTTTTTCGGTCCTGAAGCCCTCTATTTGATATCATATTTGACAGAAATAATCAAACTGAAATCCTGCTCTGGTTCGAACTGAAAGAACAACAAAAAACAATACTCATCTGAAATTAATTGAATTTTAGAATGTCTTAACTTCATAAAGAATAATAATGTGGCAGGGCAAAAATTTTACAACTATCATGTTTCCCATGTCCCACTGGTATAACACTTCGTAAATCCGGGGACGAACTTCCTTGTCAACAAGATCAAACATTCATTGTAAATACAAATAAGACGGAGATTCAGGGAGGTGCAATTTTCATTATAGAATGGAAGCACATGTTTACCTTTGTTAATTCTCTCAAAACCTCTATTTACTCAAACAAAATGAACAAAACACAAAAGTGCAGCCAAAATGCAAACCAATTTCTCTAAAAAGTTGATATGTCTTCCCAAATGCAACAAGGTTAATATATTTAATTTGTCAATCCGTCTAGATATAGTCGGTTTCGCCTCAACGCACAGCTCTGGCTCTGGAACCAGTCTTCTTGTGAGGGGTTTGACACTCTTCTATTCTGGAGTTGCCCTCGGTGAGAGGTGCTGAGTGGGAGTGGGCATACCTGCTGCCCCCCATCTTGGCACCTGTACATTGGGGTTCATCCCGGTGAATGAGAGGGTAGCCCCCCTTCGCCTTCAGGTGGGGGGACAGGTTCTGGCCCCGCGACCTGACCCCAGATAAGCGGTGGGCAATGGATGGATGGATGGAATTTGTCAATCCATTCAACAATTCAAGGAATGAGAGATATAATAAAATAGCCCAAATTCATTTATCAGAAAATAAATGGAGTCCCTTCTTTCTATTGTATGGAAACTTGTGAATATCATATGCCTTCATATGTGTGATTACACTATATATATATATCAAATGTATGAGGAGAAACTTTCTTTTCAGTTTTTCTGTTGTGCATCTATTTGACCTCAGTAGACTGAACAGCCCATTTCTGGGAGAGGAGGCATCTTTTATGCTGTTTTGGACTCTCAGTCTCTCTCTCTCTGAGCAAATGTCCTCTGAGTGGGGAAACTGTTTGTGGGAATTCTTTGTCAGAACTTCACACAAGACGATAGGCCATAGACAGAACAATTGCCATGCCGGGCAGTGATGTGGTGCCTGTTGGGACGCTCTTTAACTGTGAAGTAGAGGGCATTCAGAACGGAGAAAGAAACCTTGAATTTACATAAATGTACCAAAAAGGTGAGTCTATGAATACATTTTTTGACTGTTAAGCTGTGAGTGGAATGTCCAGCTGGGAAACGCAGCCATATGTATGATAATGTATCTGAAGCTGCAGACTCTTTACAAAGGTTCTGCAGGGTTGAATCTGCTAACGTGCGAAAATCTGCTTCCACGTCTTCTCTCGCTCATTTTCAGGTTTCGTCTGATCCTTGGGACCTTTTTGTGGCCGAGATCAAGAGTACTATGACACTGAATGTGTAAAACATTTTCAAACCTTCAGTTATAAAGTGTTAAGAGATTTTGTCTGCAAAGAGACAACTGTGGAGCATTTGAAACACGAAGTACCATTGATCGAGGATGTGTTAAGGAGATGTCTCAGAACGTTTCCAAAACGTGTGTCAAATATAAATGTCATAATTTTCAGTGTTAAATTTCACCAAAAAATCCCTATTTTATAGTCCGTTTCCTTTTCCATTACGCTGGATTTTAGCCTTAACCGTGCCTGTCTGCGGGCCATTAGCAGCTGACTTGTAATTCAATACTTCACCTGAGAGGAGCCTTTGATTAAGCCCCAGTAAGTGCTCTTAAAGCCACCCATATTGCTTCACTGGTCCATTGTTTTTGCAAGATTGACTGGAAAACTGCCAGTTACCGTGAGTGGGAGCATCTCCTTTTGTCGCTAAAAATCAGTCAGTTCTACATTTGATCTTTTATCATTATTACTCCAGCTGGATTTTTTTTGCATTTGATTTGATAGTGAGAAGAAAAAAAAACATCAGTCTGATTTGCAATATTTTGCCAGGGCTTTGTACCTCTTTTTGAACAGCATGTAGCAGCTGCCCACTGTGTTTCCTTCCTTTGTAGGAAGTTAAGCATGCTGTTTAAAATCAGGCACAGACCAGGCTGGTTTTGCTTAATGGGTGCTGCTGTCCAAAATTAGAACAGTCCCGCAATTTCTTCACAGTTGTCACTTGATCTCCCTCACGCAGTAGAGATGCTGCAAAGCATGCGCTGATATGCACAGAAAATCAAACATGGGGGAGTGAGAAACATTTAGGGGGCTGCACGGTGGTGTGGAGGTTTGCACCGTGGGCTCACAGCAAGAGGGTTCCCAATTCAAATCTCCACGATACTGGGGGTCTTTCTACATGGGGTTTGGGTGTTCTCCCCATATCTGCAGAGATTTTCTCTGAATACTTTGGCTTCCTCCAACTGTCCAAACACATGCATGTTAGGTCAACTGAATCCTCTACTCTGAGTCAAAAAATACTTGTTTCCTTCTTTGCAAGACATATATAACTGTATAAGAACCAAAGAGGCTGTACATTTGAATTGTCATTTATAAAGCTAAAGCTGACTGTGTCACAATTAGCTTGAAGTGGATGCTACTGCAAAGTATTTTTTTCCATTCATGTCATAATCAATAACAATAATAATGAGCCACTGTAAGTTTGAACGGGTAATGAAGTCGGTCATTGTTATGCTGCAGCGTTCTAGATCACATAAGGTTTGTAAACATGAATGCCTAGAATAACATCATTAAAAACTCATGGTTAATTGGTTTAATATTTCTCACATGAGTGCAGGTAACTACACTAGACATGAAGGTTATGTTGATTTGTTACCAGGACAAACAGTCTTGTATGTTATAATATTATTTGTTGCTTCATTTTTTCGATATATTTTCGGTCTTTTTTTCTTATTATAAAATCAGCTGTTACCTATGTAGAAGTTTTCATCCTCATAGATCATATTTGCATTCTCGACAGCTGGAGGATAGGGGCATTTCTTCAGTCGATACGCTGGAGACAAGAGGAAACAAACATTAAACCTTTCAGTTGTCTCACATATTTGTATTTGTTACAACAATGAAGTGGACATCTTGGATGTTTGTATATGTGGCAAGAGGATGAATGTAATCTCTAAAACTCATAAAGTAAGCATTTTTACAAACATAATTATTGTTTCGTTTTCTTAATATTGTTAGTACAAGGGATCTAATTGACATGCACAAAAAAAACAAGCAGAGCAGTTCTTTGTAAAGGTCATCCATGTGTAGAGAGAGATAGTGGAAGTGATGTGTGATCTTTATTTTCAAAAATATCTTGGCAGTTCTTTAAGGGCAGTCATGCGTGTATTATGTTGTAATAGGAAATATGACTTTGACATAAGGTTACATGTAGCTCAGAATGTTCTAGCTGCCACACAATTTAAAGGTTGGCGACTGTTCACCAAACCATTAGTGGGAAGTTTTACATTTTGAAAATGATGTGTGCCATGTCTCTGGTTAAACAGAATATACCTGCACTCGGCAGTCTAGCTGAAGAAAATGTAGAAGACAGTTTATTTAGGAATGTTTCTTGAAGTCAAAAAAATTAGACCTACAGTGCGGATTCTGTCTAGATGGCTTGTGATTCAATACACAAGAGACCTGTGTAAAATGATGTTAACAGCCTGTCAACAGCAAAGCAAGAACGCGCACTGAACAACAACGGGTGGATTTAAGCATTTTGCAATGCCAAGATTTTGAACCAAATTTTCAGCCTTGGGATTAAAAGCTGCACCTCAAAGTGCACAAACACGACTTGGTCTAAGATGAAAAAACATGAAATCATTTGCAATGGAACCATAAGCATCCAGATTACAGACTTTCTTTTCCTTTTGGTTGTGTTTTTTAATCATTAAATCCCTCTGAACTGATCCCTCGATGCTATTAGGTGGCTAAAACAATGTGAGGCTACATACATTTGCAATTCGAAAGGCCTTTTTGATTGTGAATGTTTTGTTTGTGGAAATTTATCTGTAAAAGGAGGGAAAACATTTACTTCAATAACCATATTTGGGTGTGAACTCACCATGGAAATTAAGAATAAAGAACCCTCCAGTTGAGAAGTCGGAGTGAAAACGGATGAGGACCTGTGAGCTGCTACTATAGGCAGACTCCAACGCTGTGTTGCCACTGAAGACTCCTAGCTGAGTGCTAGATGTATCAGGACCATCCCTAAAAAGAGAAAGAATGAGGAAACAGAAATGAAAAAAATTGGTTGAATGGAGAAAAGATCTGAAATAATGCAGTAGAACAACAGACACTTTGACAGGCACTGTAACAACAACCTGAAAGACAAATAAAATACATGCATTAAAAAAATACACTTTTTTTTTATTCTGGTTATCAAAGCAAGATTATTCCATGAATTTTATCAGGCATTAAGTCAAACATAAGACATTTCTTGGATAGTATATGCACATTATATTTTATTTACATCACGGCGGGAAAAAAGAAAAGAGCCTAAAGCAAGTTGGGCCAGCACTTTTTTTTATATCCCCTTTAACAAGTACTGTATGAAAGTTTGAAGGCTTCAGCTCTTATTTGGAGGATTATCTTTCATCCCCTTGAACTGTCTCTTTTAAGACCTAACAAAAGATTTTGAATAATTTTGTACAGGTTATAGGACTGTAAGCTGAGACAACTGCAGCTTTCCAATATTTCCCAAGAGCTTTTCTTATTCAAAACTTTGATTTGGATTTTTTCCATAAACGGACCCCATCCCTAATTCGAATAAACACTGCTTTGTATAACAAAAGTCAAACACTGTATTTGCTGTAAATGTTCGGTTTTGACTATCGCGTGATGTTTTCTAGAGTTTCAATGTGACAACTTACATTTCCAACCGAAGTTGCAGCCAGATCTCATAATCCTGGAGGGCTATTTGGACAACTACTACATGATTTGTCAAGCACGTTCCAAAAATTCTCAATGGTAAGAAGATATGGCTAATTCATTTGTAAAAAAGACGTCTCATGCTCCGTCATGCACTCGTTCACAATTTAAGCCGGCACCATATTTCTTTAATATACAACTTTCATCAGGGAAGAAATTATTCTATTGATGGAAAAAGCTACTCATTCAATATTCAGATGGTGTGAGCTTTTAAATAGATAACACTGCTGAACCATAACCTGACCAATGAAAACAAGTATGGATCGCCCTCAAAAGAAATGATGGGTGCTGCAGTCCGCTTGACTATTTTCCATTGCTGTTGATTCCAGTCTTTCAACTCCCTATTCACTTTTAATTATTCTCACTGATAAAAAGCTTTCTTAAGGCTACACACTATTCAGAGTTCCCGTTGTATTTTGTTTTTGGACATGCTCTCTCACTTTAACTATTAAACACAGCATTTGATTTTTCCTCAGCATTGTCATTTAATAAAAATGTAGGTGGATTTCCAATTGGGATCAGTAAATTTCCTTTTTGAACTCATTTCTTCCTTAAAGACAAAGCTTTGACTGTCCTTCTGGGTTAAATGTCAGCATTTTTGCTTAATTATTTTTGTCTGCAGAACTAAAACAGCTGCAAATCAACGTATTCTGATTAGTTTATTTCCCCAGAACTTCACAGGGATAACTTTGTTTCGCTGAATTGTGATCTATCCTTAAATAAGTAAAAATGCTCTCTCGTGAAAATTACTGAATTAAGTCAGTAGCACCAAGTTATGTGTTTTGCTGAAAGGGATACAACAAAAAAACTAAATAAAACATAAAATATAAAAACAAAATGAATGGAACAACAACTTTTAAACCCTGCTTGTGCTGATAAGACAACTTTTTATTTATTTATTCAATCCACCTGTGACACGTGAAAATGAGTTCTGAGTGTGAGATGTACACTGATTGCCATAGGCTGCTATAAACACTCTGTTTTTATTTTTCCCCTCAGTTCAAGTCAAAATGGTGGAATATTTCATCTGCTGTTGGGGAAAAAAACAACAACAAATACCTTCATGCCTGATATCTTCTTGCTGGATTGGGTTCTAAAAGCTTAACAAATTGCACTGCATTCCAAAAATGAATTGAGATCACAAGAATAAAAAAAAAAGGGAAGCTTTGTCTATGAAAAATGTTTAAATGCTTCTTAAGTGGTATTTTATTCTGCTTAGAAAGACTTTGTTTCAGTTGAGGAGCCTAATTTTCTGATATATAAAAAGACAAAGTAAACTGTACAAATTGTTGATTGCTGGGAAATTGAGTTATCTTTTGCCAGATTCTCGGACAGAGCAACAACTTAAATATCAAAGTGAGCATAAATATAAAAACTACTGTTTAGACTACTCAAAGCGAATTTGACTGAGTGAGTGTTCAGCATCACAAACATCTGCACCGTGCTTCTCTCACTTCAGATTCACTGCCTTATGCAAGCAGTGTTTCAGTAGCATTAGGCATGGAGCCAGGCTCAACTGGTGGAAGACCACAGGGACAGTTTGGCTTCAGTCCCTGACATTTGCATGCAGCTGCTCTCACATAAACCTCTGGGACACAAAAGGTAGACATAAGCAGACACAGATCACGTTAGTGTCTACATGGCACGCTAAAGCAGCTCCAAAGTACACCTCTTCCAAGTCTGATTATGAACACATCAAAACAGACAGAAGGCAGCACAACTACAAAGGCCAGCCAGGACAGATGAGGGATCAGAAGGGAGAAATCCTGGTTTCTCAGTACAGCGTTTAATAATGGTGTTTGTTGAAATGTAATGCTCCACCCAACATTATTTCAAACCATGTTCTATTTTTTAAAGTATTCAAAAGCACAAGGTAGACATCCTTTAGACATCGAGTCACAAAAATAAAAACTATATATTCAAAAACTTGATATTCAACCTAAATCCCTGACTTGGTCACTTCTACTCTTAATCCAGCAGGCTATATGTAACACATTGTATAATATTTTTCTTTCTGACTGTACTGTACTTGGAAATCCGAATAGTAAAATGCCCATGAAAAAAACATTTGCCCCCTATTTCATGCTCTTCAAATTATATTGCTTTGCTTCTTTTATCTAGAGCTGTGTAGGCATGTAATTAA
The DNA here is from genome assembly GCA_907169785.1 of Menidia menidia. NCBI lineage: Eukaryota > Metazoa > Chordata > Actinopteri > Atheriniformes > Atherinopsidae > Menidia > Menidia menidia. The sequence goes on along the minus strand of CAJRST010000001.1, from coordinate 14,150,871 downwards.
AGAATTCTAACTACTCATCTGAATGCAGGACATTCAAAAAGTCTAAAGAGGTCCATGTTCATAGTTTAAATAGATTGTTAGTTATTAATGCTCTGTAAGCCCTTACTCTTGGCATTGTGCTTCACATTTCCACAAGAAAAGCAAATCTGTTTCTGTCTGAGGGAGAACAAAAATACTGAATAAATATCACTCATATGAATGAAATACCTCATGAGTAAATTACTATGGTGTTAGGTTTTTTTTGCCCCAAGAATCAGTTGTAATGAAAAAAAAAATGCTGCTGCAGTGGACCTTTAAATCAATCATGCTAAATCTGTCTAAGACCCTGGAAGGTAGACGGGTGTCCCACTGGGTCTGAAAAAAGCCCTTCTCTCCTTTGTGTCGGCCCCCCGGTCACTTCCAAATATATTCATGAGACAAATAGATTTTTTTGGGCTTAAGATTTTGGTTAAGTTGTGTACCATGGAAAACATTTATTACAGACAAGGCTTCTCTATGGCTAGAGCCATGATTGTGGTCATCAAAAAATATCTAGAAAGCTAAATATTGCATCCTTTTCCTACTACTTACTCTCTACACAGCTTTTGACAGCTTTCGTTTGAAAATGAACACAAAACATGAAACATGTCAGTCGTAAAGCAAAAAAAAAGACAAAATTAGGGAAAGGTTCAAATTTATCCTAATTTCCTTCATGACAAATGCACTATTCATTGTAATTTCAGTAGGATATATAATGGATATTTAAAGTGCTATGTTATAAACTAAATACTCCTGCACTGACCAAACCTTGTCTGGTCCAGCTGAGTCCCGTTGGAATTGTGATCCCAGCGCTACCACTCCTTTCATTACATTTCCCACTCCCCACTGCCTCTCATCATTACTTCCAGAGTTGCCAAGCCCTCTCTGGACCTGCGTCTGGCCACGGTGCTGCCTTAGATTGAATTGGTCAGTGGTCCCATTGGAAATGCATTACTCTCCCACACTGTATTACATTCCTACTTCTACAATGAATCCCATTACTACCCCTCAAGAGGCTGTGCATACGTGTGTATGTGTGTTTTTGTGTTTAATATTGACTTCAACCTCTCTGTGAAACCCTGACTGTATGCAGAATTAATGTGTGTTTTTGTATGTCTTCCTCAGAAAAACTGACAGTTGTTCTTACATTTCTGTGAAGAATGGCATGAATGGGATTACTCAATGTCAGGGACAGCATAAGGGAACCATCAAAGTATGTTTCAGGACATGTGTATATGTATAAGTAAATGAACACACTGACAAGTGAGATGCCATCATTTTCAAATAAGTGTGTAGAAGAGACAGGGAGTGAGGTGCATTAGGACCTACCTGTCACTGATGCAATCACTGTCTAGATGATGCATTAAAAGACATCTAGTCTTTCCTGTCTGTGTGTGTCTGTGTCATGAATGTGCAATTGTGACTGTAGTCTTACCAGGCAGCAATGTAATCTGTGACAGGCTCTGTCTGCAGCAAAGTGAAGTTGATGTAAACTCCGTGTCCGTGGGGAACAGTGATGAGCCAGCTGCAGTCTTGGGAGTTGGGGTATTCATTGGGATACTGAGGTGAATAGATGGTCCCGTTTTCAGCCGTGACATTATAGCCACAAGGAGCTGTAAAGAAGCAGAGTTATGGTATTGTTTTCTTGCGAGCTTCTCAGTCTCCTCTGGAGACAGGACTATAGAACGGCACAGAGTGAGGGATTTACCGCAAATAACCAGAATATTCTCATTACTGGTAAAAACAAAAGCAGGATTATTCTCAGTAGGAAAAATAGAAGAAACATTTACTTTTTACCTTTTTAAACTAGTGTATATAATGAACAAACCAAGTGACACAGAGTTGCACTCTATTGACAGTCTTTACATGTGATAATGGAGGAAAAACCTGATCAGATTTATTCAGTTTCAGTCATGATAACATTACTTTTTGAATGTGTCAATCATTTAGTAAAGTGGAGTCATGAGAATTGCTGAGAAGAAGCTTTTAACAACAACAATACAGTAGCTTCTTATTGTTATTTAGATTTTTAGAACGTATCATATCAAACCAAATAACCATTAACATTTAAAAACATTCAATGCTTTTCTTTTAATGTTTTTCTAAAGACTTTATTTTCATTCCTTTTCAAAACGACCCTGTACCAGATCACGTTCGTAGGAATGTTTTTGTCATGTATGTGTTTTTGTAAAGCCACTTCACACCTGAGAACTTTTGAATCACTCAAGGAAAAAAAAGCCACCTCATTCAATAGATGTATCAATTTTTGTTATTTTGCTTCAGAGACAATTTAATAAAAACTGTATAAAGATCATGTATATCATCAGAAAATGGAGGGTGGGATAAGACATTTGCACAGTACTGCATATCCAGAAAGTAAACATTCTTCTTACCCTCACAGCGAGGAAATGGATGGTTCCACTTCCTATTGGTCCCATGCAGGCATGTGAGGACTGTGTGCCCAATCAACACATAACCAGAGTAGCACTGAAAAGTTATGGATTGACCAGCACTGTAGTCTTTATTGATGATGTCACCGTTGGGAAAGGGAGCGGGATCCTGGCAGTTTTGAAGTTGATAAGCTAAAAGCAGAAAAAAGGAAATTGACCGTCAGCATGGGAATACTACTGATTTATTTAAGGTCATCTCCATTTAGGCACGGGAATAATTTGGAAATAAAAGCCTCTGCTTGTAAAGCACAATGTTAATTAAAATCTATGTTTTTAACCAATAATGTGTAGTTATACACTCTAACTATATAGTATTTTCCAGGTATGTGCCACATATCTAGCACAAATTAGCCACATATCTGACAGAGGGGTTGACTTGGTCCACAAGTTCTGAAATGTGACAACTAACTAGTAAAACTGGTAATCATATCTGTCAATTTCTTTTTCTCTGACAACTAATCCACTTGAGTAGACATCAAAAATCTATGAACTACATAAAAGAGCAATAGTCAATGCGTCAGCGCGTATTAAAATGATGTCCTCTGTGTTTGCACATGTATGCATGCCGGCACTCTCTGGAGGATATGTCAACTTCACAGATCTTGGAAGCATATGTCTCACTCAGCATTAGTGCCATGGTAAGTCAGGGTTAAAATGTGCCTCTCACAGTAAGCAGAGGTGGCTGACACTGAACCATCAGCTGCCACGTAAAGCTTGAGAAAATGCTAATGCACGTAGAAATCCATTAAACATTCTTAGCACAAGGCCAATACACAGCATTGGCTAGCAGAGTATGGAGAATACTTTGCCAAAAGACGTTACAGACAGTGTAAGTCGGTCATATCAGAACAAAAACTGACACAAAAAAACAAATAACAACAACCAAAAAAAAATACCTTTGGAATTTGACATACTAACAAATCATTACTGTAGATGGACATTGTGTTGATGAAATGTCATCATAAAAAACTAAACATAAATGTTAATGAGATCTGAAAGCGACCGCTTTAACTGCAAGAGGAAAGCATATGACAGGAATGATACAGAAATACGATGAGCTGAAAGAGGAACTAAGAATGTATGTAGGGCAGAAAAATGCGCTGGTGGCAGTAAAAGTACACACTGTTGTAAAACTATGCCAAGAATGTTGCTCCAACTGATTCCGGGCACAATTTTTCTAAATTTCTTTGTTGCGAAGTGCATTTTTGGGCACTGAAATCTCGGAATGCCAAGTCTGGAATCAGTGCTCTCTTAATCTTTCATGAGCACAACTTGGGTTCAGAAAGTGGGTAGTCTGCCACTGCATTCACACACATTTCTCTGGCCTGAAGACTCAGCCGTCTCAGGTTTTATGGGTGTGCGCGCAACTATTCAGACTATTGAGGATCAAATCTCCCAGGCCTAAAGCACAGATTCTGAGCTTGCACGTGATGAAGAGTGGTGCGGGGATGAAAGCGTTCGCTCAGGCTGGGGGAGCATCGCGATCATCTGTGTGCGCTGCATCCTCCTGCCAAAGAACTTTAAGTGTCAGACTGGGGGAAAAGAAGAATCAAAAAGGCTCTGAGTGCTACTCCGCACATGAGGAAGAAAGTTTGCAATCCCCAAACGCACTGGTGGGGGTGTGGGGTATGGGGGGTGGGGGGGTGACGAGTGCTGCAGTATTAAGAGAATTACCATTGCAAATTGGGAGTTTAAAAAAAATAAAGTTATAAAATGTGCATTAATGTTGAGTTAACTTTTGTGTAAGTAACTGAGCCTTGTTCTAGGAATGCTGGCTTATAGGCCTCTAGTGCATCTCTTGTGTCTTTGAAGTGAGGAACGTAGGGCTACAAGTAAAGCCTGCTGGACAAGATGCCAGTCTCTCACAGGGGGTTACTGGCAACCCATCTCTTTTAATGATGAGAGAAAAGCCATAAGGGTTTTTTTTTGTCTTTAGCACTCATCCATGGATCAAAACTAAAAATCCTTACAGCAATATGTTTTTGCATCCCACAGCGCATTTCTTTCAGTTGGTAAGCCTTTGTGATTTGGCCTTTACATCAGAGAGGATAATTTACTCTAAGCCCTCATTGAGACTGTTTTTTTAACAATTGGGCAACAATTGTGATGTTTACGAAAATTGGGGAAAATCAAGCAGCAGACTCACTAAAAAATCATTGATATTCTCTCATCTTAAATTTGTTCAAACATAACACTATGGCCGTGGTCTTATCTGTGTGCAGTTACCCAAGAAGACATTTCAAAATAAAACTCTTACCTTGATATGTCAGTTTGAATCCGGGTCTGTTCTCTGAGTGGTCACTGTAGAAGTGGATGATTGTCAGGTGGGTGGTGCTCATCAGAGGAGGTGGAATCTGTGAGCCAGTAAACTGACCAATAAGAGCAGAGCTGTGCTGTGGCCCAGCCCTGACCTCTAAGAAGTCATGGTTGTCTTCTGAAGAGAAGTTTTGGAATTGAATATGGGCTCCTGGAATACAAAAAAAATGCATAAAAATTTGGGTGCAATGGGTAATCCACTATACTATAGTATACTATTTGACTAGATATTACGTTTTTATTTTTTATTGTTCTTGTAACCTTTTAAAATAATGCAATTGATAATATCTAAAAAAAGGCTTCACTCAGCTCTACAGTATCTGGTTTTGCTGTCATTTTGGAAAATGTACGCTCACAAAATAGTACAAGCATCCAATTCGAATCTTCACTTTATCTAGCCATTTAACTGCCTCTTCCATGTGTGAGGCGGACATTTACATGTGGTCAAACTGTTGCATATATTTTCCTAAAAAAAAAGGTCCACATTTCCCAACTATGCCTGCAGAACTACTTTCTGTTATAATTCCCATTTACGAAAAATATTCCATCCCGTAACACAGGGTTTACCATGTCCAGCCGGCAGGGTGATCTGCCATGTGCAGTCCAGGTTACCAGGGTAGTTGCCAGGGAACCCTGGACTAAGGATGACACCACTCAACTCAGACAAGATCCCTCCACAGCGAGCTGAAAAGACATGAACAGACAACACATCAGTTTCTTGCTTTCAATATCCTAATATCCAGTGTCTAAGATTACCTATTTAAATGATGTAGTAAAAATAAAAATACATATCTCAGTAATAATACCGTTTGGAATATTCATTCTTTTTAATCAATTCAGCATCCGAAGGTGTCAAAAAAGGTAAAAAAGTGTAAGAAAAATTAATGGGAAATTTATCTTTTATAGAATTCCGTTTAATATATTTGCTTTTTTCTAGTATTCTCTAATCTACTCAAACAATGTTGTCTACTTGATTCAAACAATGAAGCCCATATATTTTCCACATCACTGGATTAATCATTCTTAACAAAATACAGTCAGCGGCACTGTGTGTCTGTGCATATTTGTTCTGTACCTATGCAAAGAGGTGGCGGGTAATTCCATCGACGCACAGTCCCAGGCATGCAGGAAATGTGAGAGTGACCCTAAAAGCGATTAAACAGTGTCTTAAATTCAACGTAAGAAAAAAAGTCAGCTTGTACATTTTCACATTTAAAGTGGATTTTATTTCTTGATCATCTGAAATATGGCAATGATTAAATGAATGAAGCGAATTAATTAAAAACACAATTAATGGCATTACCTGCAGTGTGTATCCAGGTTTACAGCTGAAAGCCACCACCTCATTGACCATATATCTATCTCCTGTTTTAATAACATTTGCAGGGATCATCGGCTCAGGACATGTGGTGAGGCCAACGGCTATAATGAAAAAAATAGATAAAAGAAACAAAAAACACAATGATCAGTGTTGTTGCTATTTCAATATGATTGCTACCCTTTCTTTGTATATATTACTAGTCTCTGGGTCCTAACAAATTACTTCAAAAAGTAAATGTGGCATGATCATCAGTTTTTAAAGTTGTACACGACTAAATAACAGATTGCTGTGTTTTGCTTTATCTTCAAATTTATCCACATCAACTAAAGTAATTTTATTATATACTAACATAAAGGAAAAGCACTTTCTCTTTTCTGATATTAGCAGTGCCTTTAATACACAAAAAGCAACTCATGATCACTTGTCTCGGTCTCTGCCTAAATGCATGGCCTCTATGCTTGAATGCATTTTCTTTCCTGTATAGTTACATAGCTAATACAATATTTTACTTCTGCATTCAGAAACGTTCATTATGTTTAAATAGAATATGTCATGAGTGAGGTCACATTTTAAAACAGAATTATGGAGAAAAAATTAGAGGTATAGACTTCGATTGATGAAAAAGTCATATAATTAAATCAGATGTTGTAATGACTCATACTGTACAAATAAAGCTCACACTGGAATTGAAGATTGAGGAATGAAAAAATAGGAGAGCTGCAAATCGACTTTTCATCTATTCCCAATACAATAAAGGTTAAACACTTTCTTAATAATTTTGGCTGCTGCAGGCCCCATATTAAATACCGTCGGTGGGACTGTATCAGTGCGTTTGTGTATGCGTGTGTTTGGAAACTTCAGGAAGTAACTGCCCCAGAGCAGTTACCATGGTAACACATGAGTGGAAGAGGGATGGGGGGTGAAGGAAGGGGAGACAGAAGAGTGGATGTTTGTGCATGTATGCTTGTGTGTCTGTTCTTGTTGGTTCATTATCTACCTTCCTACCAGCAAAACGATGTGATCTCACTGTGCTCACACATACACCCACACACACACACACACACACACACACACACACACATACACACACATCCAGGTGGCCTATAGCACCGCTGAATGACATTTGTGAGTGTGTGCGCATGAGTGACTTTTACATGAGAGTGTGCTTGCTGAGGGGAATGAGGGGGAATTTTTTTAGGAGTCTAAGTGGGAGAGCTGCATGACACCACACACACGTGGCAACACACACAAACAACTGTGCCATTCTAAAGAAGTAACACACAGCGTTGTATTACCAGGCAGATCATCAGCAGGCTGTCATGACAATTGATCAATGAAACTATTCAATTTGGCTGACCATCTTTCTCTCTTCCTGTGCACAACACACGGTTCTTCCTTTTCCTGGCCATGAGAGAGCAGTTATGCTCTGTAAACTGCTGACAGCACCACAAAACAGCCCACAAGGGCCACTAGACAAAAACCAGACTCTGTCAGCCTTTAAGCCTAACTGACTGTATTTACTACACTTGTTTTTTAGATTATGTGAGGTCAGACAAGTGAGAGAGATATCCCAATGAAAAAATGCCCATTATCAACTTAAAGTGGTAAAGACATAATCTCTACAACCATTCACGAGCCCACAGACTGTGAGAATTTGTTTTGCATGTGTGGACAGAAAGGACATTGGACTCATTGTGGTAAAAAATGGGATAACAGTGAATTATTTTCCAAGAGCAAATTCTGTAGTTTACAATAGTTCATAGTAAGGTGAGACAATGTTTTATTTGATTTAAAAACCAAAGTTGAGCATAAGCCATCTTTATTGTGGCTATGCCTTTTTGAAACTTCTATGGAAAATTTGGACCAAGTTCTGCTTTAATTAAAGCACTGGGTTTCTTATTTAGAGCAAAGCAAAAAAGTGAAGTATTGCTTGTCATCCGCCAGAGCTATTTGTTATAATTGAGGCATGAATAACATATAATTAGCTGAACCCAAGGAAACCCATGTCGTAAATTTAAATATTGTTTAATCCAAACAAATATAGTTATTAGTATACACAGATGTGTATGTTAATTATTTAAACTAATTTGTACTATAGATAGACAAGACAAAGTCTATGATAAGGAACAAAAATATATAATTGGATACAGAGATAATGTTAGTGATAGGATACCAAGATAGGAAATCCACTGATTTTCATATTCATAAACTCTGACTCAGAAATCTAAATATGTGCTATGAACTGGCGAGAATGGCATAGTTAGTGACCTTTAGTTGTTTGAGCATAAACATACTCACACACAGCTAGCTGTAAGAAAGTATTAATAAACCCACCCAATAATAGTGAATATTACTCTGATGAAAGGGCATCATAGCTAAAGTTCTCTTTGATCCTCAGAATTGTTCCTTTCCTTTGAGTTTAAGAAATACCTGGCTCAGAGGGATCTTATGCACTTATGCATGTAACTTCAAAGATTAAGGTTTAATCCTGGCTCAGGGTTGGAACTGGTGCGAACAGCAAATAATGATCTGTGCTTTTCTGTTTAAACAGGACAAAACCTCTTAAATCCACTGACAAAATGCCACAAACGATGGCCTGGTAACAACAACAGTTGCAACAAAATCCCTCTGGAGGTAGGCTAAAGGTTTGTCTGCCGCTTTTATCCCATCTAACCTCCACTACACAGTTTTACTACTTGCATTCCGTGTGTGGACCTGTTAACAAAAATCGTGTTGAAAAGTACAAGGTAACTACATTTAGAAATACTCTGAAGTGAAAGTATAGAAAAAATAGAATTGTCCTACTGGCTTTCATTCTTGGTGATGGCAGGTCAGCACACAGAGCTGACAAAAACACAATCGAGTCACAAATGTGTGCACCCACCTGGAAATCTCCAGGGAAAAATACTAGTTTGTGCACACTAAAACTCTCCTATTTTCTCACAAAAGGGGACATGTTCACTGATCTAGAAGTGATTCTAAGCTAAAACAACTATGCAGGACTGAAAACTACAACTATGCCCTGACAGGTGTGTAAATGCATGATGTTAATATCTGTGTCTATACCTATACGTGTTTGTGTGTGCAAGCGTGCTTTCTTTTTCATTGGATTTATGGGCAGTCATGACACAAGCAAATGTCTGAGTTTGTCTGAGCCTTCTTGATTCTCAGTTTCCGTCCCTGTAGGTGTGCATTCTGTGTGTGCACTTCAATGTCGGTCTCAGCGTGTGTGTACGCTCTGAGGCATTACTAGTTCAGGTCACTGACTCTTGTTATTTGATGCCAAAGTTTTGGCAGCAGTGCCGTGTGTGTGTTTGTGTGCATTCCAGGGAAGGTGGCACAAAATGTTAAATCCTGTTTTTGTTTGGTTCCAGCGAGTATTTTCCCTTTTAAGCCTTTCCAGCATGTTTCCATTTTCTCTTTATCTTTTTGTGTTGGCAGCTTGATCTTACTCTTGTATTCCAGGTGAAATCCTGCTGCAACCACACTGATGTCACTCTGAAAATGAAGAAGGAGCTGATTGGATGTTGAGTTGAGGAGGGCAGGAGCTGTTGTTCCTGTAAAGCCCCAAAAAAAGTCAGTAAGTTGTCTTTGTATGATTCACAATGTAGAAGAAGCCATTTTAATTACCAAACATATGTATGACAACTAAACAAATAACACTGAAACATTGCTTATAATTAAAAGGACAGGCAACAACTATGCAGCTTGCACTCTACAAACTTTAATGTGTTTTTATCACAAGACTTTACATGCAGAAAGATATGCCTCTAGCAGCATATTGTGCTATAATTTCTGCAACTAAAACCTGGAAAGTAACCCTCATTAAATACATGAATAAGCCGGAAAATAATGTGTAGACAGAAGCATTTTGGAGTCCTTATGAGAAACAGCTCCTATCTGCCCCACTGAAGCTTCTCAGTGGTCAACATCAGATCACAGTGGTTAGAGCGGGCAGCTCCCCAGTGTGGCTTCTTTAGAAGGGCACAGTTGTGTGTGCGTGTGTGTGCATGTATTGCCCTATAGGCGCCATGTTTTATGTGTGATAGGTGTGTGACAGGTATGCGCTTGGGGCAGGTCACAGGGGAAACTCTGCAGGGAAATTGCAAAAGGTTAGATCATTCTTTATCCGTGCCTGTCTCCTTCTCCTTGCTCCTTACTTTTCCTCCATCCTTAACCTCATTGCAATATTCTTCCTGCTGACTGCTTGGAACTGGAAGAACACTATCCCAAAACCATTTATCCTTTATTCAAGACATATGTCACTTTTTTATTACAGCTCATCAATCGTGGCTCTCCAATGTGTACTTATTTCATGTCTATCAAGAGTTTTGGAGTTTTCATAGGGATTCATCATAGATCTTGCTCAAGTTCATGTTTTTGTTTTTATTTGCAGTTTAGAAACTGTCATGTCTCATCTATCACAGAACTCTGGAGAACTTGTGTCCACATTGTCTGTACATAGGTTTATGTCCCTACGTGCATGTGTGAGCTTGTTGTCATACCAGAGAAAGACCCTAATTTTGGAGCTGTCATGTCTCCTCCATCGTAGATCTCAAGAGAGTCCCAGTTATGCTCAGTCGCAAAAGCCATTACTTGGATCTAAATAGTAAGCAAAAACAACATCGACTAGAATCGTCCATTGAGTCCATGAGCATCCACTATAATAAGAGTAAACAAGGTACCCTCACACGTAGAAGTGGAAACAAATGTGTTACCTGTATTCCAGCCCCTTCACTGACATGGATCCTCCACAGACAGTTGAGGCTGTTTGGGTAAGGCTCGGGGTAGGCGGGGGACAGTATTGTACCACGACGTTCAGTCAAATTGCCACTGCAGGGAACTTGAATGAAGACATATCATATTCATTTTCTGGCATAATGTGGTAACTGAATGTCTAGCAAATAGGACAGGATGTTAGCATATAGTTTTTGCATAAGTAAAGACAGAAAATATGATGTTAAAATTACCTCTATGGGGAGCCAAAGAGAACAAACATTATTTATGGAATACATTGATGTGAGGGTTGAAGCTGTTTGAGATAGCTCTCAGCAAAGAGATTTCAAATTAAGTATGTTAGAACTGCAGGGAAATGAATTTGGATTAATACTACAAAAGAATTAATGAAGAAAAAAAACTAACAAAGATCTTTTCCATCGATTTTAATTTATCCCCGGGATCATTTTGATGGTATATGAATAGGTTTTTAAGTTATCATCAGAGACGTTATTTTCATCTTGATTTATTATAATTTGATTTAACTGCTTACATTTCTTTATATGTGCTTGATACTAGTCAAATGTGATGACATATGAATAGATTCCTGTTGTTGGAGACAAACAAGTTCCCACATCTATCCGTTTTCTCATGAATTTCAGTGTTGTTTGGCTTACCTATACAGGTTGGCGTTGTTGAATTCCACTGAGCGAGGGCACCTGGTACAGCTTGGCACTGTATAGCACTGGAGCCTTTTAATAAATAACCTGGACTGCATTCAAAGCGAACCACAGAACCTGCTGAGAACTCTGAACCGATTCGTCTTCCATAGCGCGGCTCTGGCACTGAACTGCACTGACTGTCGCTGGTCCGAGGCACAGCTACAATAATAGCAGTAGTTAAATCATTCACGTGGAAGGACACAGAAACACACAGATTTCATGGTGAGCTTGAACTGAATGTGCCTTATTGAAATGATCTGTATGTATTCCTGAAATAAACAAAAACAGGAACAAACACGGTGAGAGTTACCTTGGTAGACGAAATGAAAGCCTCTAGCTGACTGGCCACTCTTGGCATTGAACCGGAGCATGATCTGATTGGATGTTGCCAAAGGCAATGTCTCTCCTGAAACAATTACAGGCAAATACACACACATGCTTATAAATGAATAATATTGCCAGTACAGCTTAAACTTCTCTCTAGAAATCACTGTAGTAGTCAAAATTCTCTCTTTATACCTCCAGAAACTATCAACAGCAACAGTGCCGAGTTCAAAAGTTCCTTCGAAAAGAAACTCACCACACACTGAGTTGCCCAAACTGTGGCAACAGAGATTCTCCCTCTTTTTGAACTGATGTAAAAGGATCTCACAAAAGAGTAATCTAACCAACATGCAAGCTAACGGGCAAATGCAAATACAGATTTATATGCACACACTGAGCACTGACATGGGCACTGAAAGTAATAGTGATAAATGAGATTAACATGGCCTGTTGCAACTGACATTTAGAACCGTCATTGGCTGCGTCAAGCTGTGTGTGCATGTGTAAATCCTGTGCACTTGTATAGAAAAAGAAAGCACAGTTTCACTTTCCTTTTAGTTTAATTGTTATTAAAAATCTGGACATAATGACACATCCCCTGGTCCGTATGTGATCTTGGTATGTTTGTGAGGCAGTATAAATGGTCAATATTTTTTAACCTTAAAGAGAAATTACCAACAGAAATAAGCTGCAAAGTATAAGGTTAATAAGGGTTGTGAGTTCAGCTATTTACAATGCAGCTGCAAGTCTGCATGTTCTGTAATATTTTGACATCTTCTCATGCATCTTTGAATTTTGCTGTCTTGAAAACTGATTTGAATCAAACTGGCATGTAGTTATTACTTTATTAGAATTTTTTACACATTGTTGCAGTATTATTCTTTATCAAACAGCTTTAAAATCTTCAAACAAGACCCCAAAAAATTAAATCTACATTTCAGAGATATCATATGAAGTCAAACTTAACGTCAGTTCCACAGGGATATCCCTTTGGCATGCCCCCTAGTCAGGGAACACAAAACTAACATGAAAGGGAAAATCATTTCCAATGGCATCACATTTTGCCAGGAGCTACTTTATGTTAATCACATTTCTTCATATTTAGTTTACCATTCTTTGTGAATCATAATGATTTTGCCATGAGTCAATATCAGTCGATTCAACACGTTCGACTATGCAGAGGGCCAAAATGTTGCCAAGCTGGGATGAGTCAAAGATGAACGGCATGGGAACCTGTGGAGGGCTGTGCTGGGAAGTGCTCCAGGAGTGTATATTGTACAGCCCCAGTGAGACACTTTCAGGGGATGATTTCTTCTTGTAAAGATAACTCTTAATGGATTTTCAATACATCACTATCAAATAAATTGTTATAACGACCAGTGGTGTGGTGTTCTCCAGCCCCTGAGAGCTGCTGTTTTACCCAAAATGTTATTATTTCCCCTCTGTAGAGATAAGTTTAGGATCTCAAAAAGAGGAGAACAAATTCAAAGAATAAAAGCAGAGTTCCTGTTTCAAAAATACAATGTCAGGCTAAGCAGTGAAAGAACAATCCACAAACATTTACTTTAGTTAGAAGAAAACCACATCAAATATCCAAAAACGGTATCATGATAGTTTCGTAGAACAAACTTACCAGAATGTGATCCGGCCAAGGAGCTTAGCAATCGAGCATTTTCACTGCCTCCATCAAATAGTTCCACTGAGTCATTCATTGCTGTTTGAAAAACTGCAAACTGACCAAATACCACTGCAAAAAAGAAAAGAAGGAATAATTAGAAAGAAATTCCCTCTTTTTCCGTTGCCGTTTCTGCTGCAGCAAAAATAAGCCAAAATAATCCTGCCAATGTTATACGTACCAAACTGGGGGGATACTGTGATGTAATAGGAGCAAGTTTGTCTTGTGGTGTAGTTTAAAGGATAGTTTGGTGACAGAACAACACCTTCAGATCCACCATAATTTCCTCCACATGGAGCTGTTGACAGTAAGAAATCATTTTAAATTTCTCATTTGAAGTTTTAAAATTCAACCAAGACATTTTGCATTCTCAGAGAAAAAAAGAACAGCAAAACCTCAGGTGTATATTTTCAAATATAAAGGCTGGAGGACAGAGCATTTGTGTTCTTTCAGCAGCTGTAACTGCACAGTGGCTCTTTCACGGTCACAAGCTGAGTATGGAACAAATGACACTTTCAAGGAGTTAGGTCAGTGATCTGTTGAGTTCTACCAGATTCCTTCAGACTGGACACATCAATGTGTTATCACAGAGCAAGAGCGTCAACGCAGAGCACACAGACAGCATGCACGCCTTTCTGCTCCACTGAGGTTGGGTGTGCTGTCAGAAGCATAACACATATGCCTGAATGGATTTGGAAGCAAAGTGCTGTGCCTGCTGCATGCTACGTAAAAGCTTCTTTAAGGCACAGCGCCAATTCTTTGTCTTATTTTCACCCTTTCAGTTGAATCCTTGCAAAAAACAAGAGGTAGACAATAAAGACCAGTCCTTAAATACTAAAATCCAGGTACCAGAACAATAGTAACAAAGAGCATAACTCATAACGGTAACACATAGCAAAAGAAAATGTGAAAGTTTGTTTGGTGTTTGTTTGTGGACTGCCAATGTCCATTTTCAAAAAGAGAACATATTATACATGAACATCTTTTTATACTGTAGCACATTATGGTAAACTAATTAACCTGTATGAAAAGAAAAAAAAAACGTTTTCTGTCCAACTAATTAGGAACAGGCTGTAGATGGCTCAGCAAAGAGAAAAAACAACTAAATGAAGATGCTATGAGAATGAAGATGTATGATTTCTTTGTCACTTGGAAGTGCTACTAAATCCTGTGTCGAGTGGTTAGTGTCACTCATCTTAAACCCAACAAAGGGCTTTAATGACCAAATGGGATTGATGTAGAACTAGATGATTTCACGGGTATCACAAAGATGATGTTTAGGAAAAATCCTATTAGAACAAAGAGTAATGCATGACCCACAAGAAACATATAGCTCTATAACGGCCATATTTGAAATCTTCCAGAGTGGTAAATACTCATTTACTAACAGTATGTTTTTGTGCACACAATCAAGTGTTACTAAAGCAGGAAGAGGTCACTGACATCTGAGTGTCTACAAATACACATAACAACAGATAGAATGTTTTCTTGCTCTCCCCCAATTCAACTTATCTGGCATCTCATTTTGAATACTATAGATTGAACCTGTACCAGCCAGACCCCACATGCACCAATGCTGTATTTAATTGATTATCTGACGGTTTCCTCCAAAAACCTGCATGCTAGGTTGATTTGACATTCCAAATAACCCTTAGGAGTGAGTGTGCAAAGGTTGAAAGTTCTCTGTGAGACATGAAACAACTATTTCTGAATTAAAATGCTGCACAGGAGCTGTTGTCTCACTGTGGTGCTCAGTCTTGCTGAATTGTATCAGCTCCTGGGTTTGTGCATCTCTTTAAATATACCTTAAGGGCAACACTCTCAAATAAAGACTTTAGCATTTTAGTCAAGAGGAAATTGAGCATAAAAGACTCAAAAAGTCCTCCAGAGTATCCTGAAGCACCTCTACTTTTTACAGCTGGGGGCTGTTAATCACAGAGGACTTATCTTTGACACATGTAATGGTCTATGAGACTAAAAGCAAACACATTAGACATTTCTCCATTTTTGGCTTTGGCTTGGCCAATAAAAACAAAGTATGTGCCTAATATAAAAATAACAAAACGTGGTCTCTTTCTTCAAAGACAGTTGTTGCATACCCCCGCACACATATTCTACGCCCAAATTCATCTCCTTCTCTTTTTCTCCTGGTTTCCAAAAGCATTGTAGAAACATTCACCATTTTCCTCCCCTCCTGATTCTGTGCACAGATATTGATTGGTATTTTTTGGATTGATTTTTGTTGTGCTGTCGTATCCAAACCCTCAGGTCTAGAGGTCTTGTCTTGATCTACCCACAATCCCCCAGTGGTGCTGCTCCAGGCTCAGGTGTCAGCCTTATCAAAAGACTCCACACACCAGCTTTGATCATTCTTACCCTCGCCCTCAAACACACACAAATGAATGCAAAAAATGTAATGCAAGTTGCTCTCTTTCTCTCACACATCCAGAAGCTTTGATCATCCTCACTCATACACAACAGCTTCGTAGTTCTACCTCTCACTGTCGGCGTCTCATTTTCCTGTTTCTCTCACACACACAAATGGCAGCGCTTAAGGTTGCTGTTAGAGCACGGAAAGACGTTTCTGAAATATCCCAAACTTTTAAAGTTGTGTTCCAGTTTTACCACAAGTGTTTCTGAAAACTAGTATCACGGCAGTTACCTTAACTTCAGTTTTATGAAGAATCCTGTGTCATAATGTTTTCTACATATTTTCATCATGAACTATGAAGAGCAACAAAAACCCAAACATAAAAAAGTTATATCTTTTTTAACTTGAAGTCTGGCCATGAGCTCAGATGCATGCCTAAAACATAACAGATTGTACATATACCACTGATATGCCCTACACAAGATCATGTCAGCTGAAACATGTACTGATCAAACCACAGAACATCAGCAAATAATCCAGCACCTGTTATCTGAAACTGATCACTGAGGACCTCTCTCACCAAACCTTTCAATATGTTTGGATTAATTTGGATTTGCATATAGAACAACAAATTAGGTAGAAAATATTCTAAAATTGAAATCAAATTCCTTGTGCACTTATGCAGTGCACAGACACACACACACTGCTTAAAACTACCATGTTACACATCAAAATGTTGCCATTGGTACTTTTTATGTCAATTACACAACTTTTGAGGGGCAGGAAAGTAAACAATCTTGCCCCCTAATCTCTGTGAGTGTTAGGCTGGGTTAATCCAAACCATCTACTGTGTGTGGGACAGTGTAGTGACAGAGGGAAGTGTAGAAGGGATAGTGGACAGGGTGGAGAGTCTGGATTGTCTTGAGCATGGTGTAGACAAGCTAACATCAGGGGTAGCCAGTGAAGCTCAATGTACAGAGGAGTGTTGTGGGAGTTTTTAGGCTGTGCCAGGTAGCACCATGGTGAAAAATCCCTGCAAATGATGGAATGTTTCTATGGACTAAAGCAATTGTCTGACTTATATTAGGAGCTGAAGTAAAGAAACACTAACCATATTCCTTGACAGGTTTTGCCTAAGGGTTCCCTTACTTCGTCTTGCCACTCAAGTGAGTGACTAGTAAACTGTCATTTGTTTGTATGGGCATGCACAACTGTGCTTGTGTGTAAATACTGCCTCTAGGCGGCACTCTATAATAGACTCTCAATTTATCTTTGTGTATCTGTCATCCTTTCTTGCATGCACACATGAACACACACAACCCTATCAACAGTCACAGAGAATTCCTTCTTCCTCGCACCAGCTCTTAGTTACCATGGAAACCAATAAAAGAGAGGTTTGAGATGGGAGGTGTTTATGTGTGTATGTGTGACAGAGTGAAAGCAAGAGGGGATGAGAGAGCTAGAGGAAAATGGTGAAAGGAAATATAGAGTAAATCAGACACAGACAGAGAAGGTGGGAGGAAGGTAAAATGACCGTGGGAGGCAGTAGTTATGTAGAAATGGAAAGAGCAAGATTAGAACGAGGGCTGTGTGAGAAGGGATTAAAGAGAGGAAGACAGAAAGAGAGGGGATGGAGTGTAAGTGGAGATGTATTATTTAAACAGGTCTCACTCTGTCTAATGAGTTTGGTCTAAAAGCCCCAGGAGCTGCCCAAAGATAGACAGACAGAAAGGCCAAGAAACTTCTTAACTATGCGGTGAGAAAATTCAATGTGCAAGAGGAGTCGGGGGAGTAAGAGCGCAAGCTTACTGGATAGGACAGAATACTTAAAACATTTTTTTTTTTTACTATTTTGACTTTTTGACCTGTCTCGTAGTGTAGGTGAGGACAAACATAGCACACACAACCATGTTTATGTACATCTGACAGAAAAGGACCAAACTTATCACCAACTTTAAGCAGAAAAAAGGACGATCAAGTTTATTACCGTTAAGATTTCCCCAAGTTAGGATTATTTGAAGCTGCTGTTGCATATAGTTACTACAATGTTGAGAAGGAATGAACTCTAATAACATTCTTTGACTGCTCAACTTGTCTGTTATATTACAAAACTTGCACAATATATTTTCTTTTCACGATCACCTTAGGAATCTTAGCAATGTATCTATTACAAAGCCAGCTTCTTTAGTTTGCTCTGTTACTGGCTCCAATACTGCTACCTCAACCAATGGCTGAAAAGCAAATTGCACTCAATACCACAGACTTTCAAAGAACTAAACAATCCAAACTTCCTAAGTTTTGAACCGGGAGACCGGTCTGCTGTCCAAATAAACATCCAAATATTGCTCCTGTGCAACTGACCACCTTCTCTCACTTTCTCCTCTCACAAACTGTGGCCTCTTTGTGAGGTGGTCAGTAATTCCGACACACAACAGTATTTTCTGGGGCTCCTGGCATGAGAGTGCAAGTTGAACTGTATTAAAAATGTTGGTGAGGAGGAATGAGTGACATTATGGAGCTGTCACAGGGAAACTGCAGGTGGGTTCATTGGGGGTGTGAGTTTTCCCATCTGTGGGAGGAATTATAAGGAGCAAGCTGTGTGTTATTTTGAACTGGACCTACTGTGTTTGTGTTCTCGGTCCAGCCTACCTGATGAAAAAGGTGAAAGAGTGTGATCCTCTTTTACCTTGAATCTTGCGGTAACTCACGTGCTTTTGAAGATTGATTTCTAGCCGAGTTTTCTTTTTGCTCACCTCTTTGCTCTCTCTTCTCTTCTTTTTTTAGTCATTTTGCAGTTTGCCACATGACAAGGGACTATTGCATTAAGATGCTGCCTCTAACCTGTCAACTACTGAGATGATTACGTCATAGATAGTTTTGGCAGATACACTGCTACTTGAACAACACAGGTCCAGAGCTACACCATCCATGTACAATCACTGAAATTCTTCCATCTTTGCTATTGCCCCTACTCATGATGCCTCTGTCAGTCTAAACCATCTGAAAGTTGCATGGAGAAGCACTGGAGTTTAGTGTATGCACCAAACTCCTTTCACAAAATACCTTTAGTTTCATCATGAGCACACAAAACCTGCCCATTTTATTTTCATAGCAGCCTTACATTCTTGATCAGGACTGAGTAGTGCTTCTCGACCAATTCCTCTCCCTTGCTCTGGCTTGACAACAACAGCCTCCAGCTTTTTTTCTTCCTCTAGTGAGGGATTTGGGGTCTTTTTTTCAAGGTTTATTTGGCATTTGGAAAGCTTGATTTGCTGCTACCATCTGTAAACACCTTTTCTGTTGGCATGGTAACTCGTTATGACAGATTTCCAAAGTTTCAGGAGAATGAAGGAAATCCATTTATACATCACAGCTTCTGAACTAACACAAAATACTTTCTCAAAAAGCTTTTCTATGTTGCAAGAAATACGCAGAGTTCCTGCAGTTTGCAATTGCTGGGATGTTTCCCACCAGAACACCAAACAAAAAAACTATAATAAAAAATAAGCCGACAGTAATCATCCATGATTGGCACATTAGTCTTCTACACAGTTTAAATCACTGTTCATTAATAATAAGGGTAAGAATAAGAACATGTATGCACCATTTTAACATATAACATTGTGTTCCATTACCAAAGTGATATTCTATGTTCCCAAATTAATTAGCCTTTCATGCTCTACAGACACGTATTTCTGTTAGTTTTAGCTTTCAAAGATTTTCTTGAGAAAATGTTGCTCTCATTTTGATACTCATGACTTCTAAGCCAAGTCATTTCTTGGTTAGGTCTTTTCTAAACATAGGACTCTGCAGCACAAACTTAAGGATGCAGAGAAAGCACGAAGTGACAGTTTTTTTCCAAACTACATAGCTTTTGGGAAGAAGCAATTCAAGCTATATCTTGTTTATGTAACCATGTCAAAATGAGGTTGTTGGACAGTTAAAAGGACAGCTAATCACCCATGTGCCTAATCAGGAGCACTTTTTTTGTAGCAGTAGGAGTTATATCAGATCTCTGAAATCTTGAAATTGTGTGAGGGTTCTGTAACACACCATACTATGTCCCCTGAAAATTATTTTTTTTTTAACAATTCTTTAAAAAAAAATGGAATGTTAAAAGTCTAACATTTTTGAAAAGGTGGGGAGCATATTATTGATTATGGTAGTCTAAAAAAAACTGAACAAAGAACTGTATTTCAGAACTTTCCAAGACTTAGGTTGGTTAATACTCCCTGGTAACTGTAAAACACTTAAATGTCATAAGTGGCCGTATTATCTAGAATTAAAGAGAAGATGAGTTCAAAAAGACTCGACAAGCTCTTTTTTCTTGTCATCTTTCATCCACTGTTCAAAAACACTAAAATGATGGTCCAAGTGCAATTATCCCATCTTTCTTCTCTCCCAACCCCTACTCCCTTCCCTGCCTCTTAGACATTATTAAACAGAGATTTCACAAAAGCATTTTCAAGGTGTTAGAAGGTATGAATAAAAAAAATGTCATAAGTATGAAATGTTCGTGTGTATGTGGTGTATATGTCTGTGTGTGCTTGTGCAAGTTGATTTTTTTAAACATTTGGCCACGTACCTCGATGTGTGATATTCTTTAAGTTAATAACTATATTACCTTAAGTCACATCTCTGCCTCTTTAAAAATGACACACGCATAAAAGTGAATCTAAATTCTGAATTCTACTTTGACAGGTGTCACTTTATTGCCTTTCTGAGCTGCCAATCAAATAGACATCTTAGACTCAAACACTTGGCGACCTCTGAATACACAGTTGTTGGTCTCACTTTTATGCAGGCTTGAGAAAAGAAATGAGTCACTGTAAATTGGTGTTGCACTGTTACGCCTAAGTGGAGTTGCTTGGCAAAGCCATAAGTATGGAGAGTTAGCTGTATTGTAACAGGTCTGGGTGTCAGTCTAGGTAATTTAGCACTGCTGAAAACTGCAATTATGAAGGCAGACAGGATACGTGGGGGGCAAATGAATTAACAAGGTTCACATTTTTAATCAAACTGAGTACACTGCATTTAAATTGTAAAAGATAGCATTTAATCATTTGGTAATGAGGTTTAGTGTGATTATTTATTACACGTGCGACAATCAATCACAACACCACGCAAAAGAAAAGCATGTGAAATTGTCCATTCTGGCTCACTTTGGATATTAAAAAAACAACCATGATCTTTTTATATATATACTGTATATGTAATGTATTTTTTTCTCTCTCCTACCTTTGCATGATGGCAGTGCCTTGTCCCACACTGGCTTCCCATCTTGCCCCATAACACAAGTGATGGTATCATCCCCTAATATTGTGTAACCGTGGTGACAGCTGTAGGACACCTGTGATCCCAGTTTGTAGTCATACCCTGTCCGGCTGGCGTTCATTACGTTACCCGGGTCAAAACAGGCTTCTCTTGGTTTTTCTGTGAAAAACAGAGAGAGGGTCATCTTTTAACAATTCGATTATATTTCCTGTGTGAGATGTTGCACCACAGCTCCCTAAGCGTTGGAGGAGAAGCACTGTAATAATTATGGTAAAATGTGCATTCATTTGTACTGTATGGCAAATACTGTATGTAGCAATGGTAAAAACATCTTGAACTTTCAATTTCTTGTCAGTTTTGTCACAGAGAACAGAATAGAAATTTGGCTTATTTGTAATAATTCTGTGTCAAACTGTAGTAATATTTGACTGACTTCCAAAATGGGACTGTATTAACTTTATATGTAGTTAGTTATGCTGCCTCAGTATAAGACAGATAAACAAGAAAGAGCTCAAGCATAATCAATTAAAGACAAGAAGAGACTAATAGATTAAGTCAAATATGATCAAGTTCATTGTTTAGGAATGTGTATTGGAGCCAACTTTTTGTCTTTCTTTAATAATCCCATGAGAATATGAAGAAAAAAATGCAAGGAAAAGTAAAAGGTATTACATTTAAACAGGAAAAAAGATTAAATTTGTACTTCAGAAGGAGAGAAGATATATGTGAACTTGTGAATGGCTTCAAAAGTACAGAGGTGTGAGGTGTCAGGAGCCAGATATTTATCAGAAATATATCATGTGGGAAATACAGGGGAAAGTTTCACAGAGCTGATCTTGTCACTATTGAGCCAAACAACTGGGTTCAAGATTAACTGCAGCTGTTAAATCA
>CAJRST010000001.1:14093851-14128693 GCA_907169785.1 Menidia menidia | reverse complement strand
AAACACAAGACAGCAATACAACAAAACAGATAATTGTGACGTTCTGAAATATTTATTTTGAGCCCATCCAAAAAAATGTCCAGTGTGCCAGTTCACCAGTCATGAACAAAAAAAGGTGATGTGCAACACAGCTGCTCATCATCTTTTGCTTGTAGGTGTGCCAGTCTCGTCAGGAGCCAGGGATGCCATAAATGTGTTTGATGGTGATTTCATTAAGCATTCATTCTGAAGAACAGAACGCCCTTTGGTGTGGATTTTGGGTTTAGTCATTTTGCAGCCCTTTGGATGCACAAAAGCTATATAACACCCCAAAAAGAAGGCAGGGCCCTAAAAGCACATGATTTTGTACGTTTTTTAATAACCATAATTGTGCTATTGGAAGGACTTGCCATCATGCACAATGCCACAAGTACATGGAGCATCTCTAAATGCATGTTTAAAAAGTTTGATTGGTTGCTTTCATACCATATTCTCGTTTCTGAGTTCATATGTAAAGACATTTGATTCTCATGAAGGTGAAAAGTTGGAGTGTCAGCATTATTATACACTACCTTTAAGGTCACATAAAAGATATGTATCTGTACAATAGCTTAGTGTCCCACCTGTCTGATAAAACGAACCTGCTCAGTGGTTGGTTGAAAATAACAGATCGTATGTCTATGAATGATTGAATGTGACAGCAAGCATGACAATGTTTCATACAATAAAAGACACCATGCAATTTAAGCTTAATCTAAGATTAATTTGCCATTGAATAGGACTTCTTTAAATATGTAAACATGTCCAAAGTTATAATATGAGCAGAATATTCAAGTTTAAGCCCTGTGATTATGCTTGGTGCAGAATGGGCTTAGCTACACCTAAGCTTCCTTTGCTCTGACAAAGCATTAAATGATCCATGTTAATACCTTTTGCATTAGTTATACAGTCTGGGTCTAAATACTAAAGCTGCAAAATGTCACAAAAGGAACATAAAGATCTCATAGTGAAAAAATGGGACAGCCCCTTAAGCTCTCATGCCAAAAAAAAGTAAAACATCAGTTTATTAAAAGCTGAGATCTGTAAAGAAATAGCTGAGAACTGAATTCAAATAAAGAGCTATTAAGTAAGAAAATTATAAATCAATTAAGAAAATAAATAACAGGCAACATATATGAATTTAATCAGATGTACAATCTCATATAATGCAATTGAAAATCCCGCACAGGAAATAAAAAGTTTGCCATGTTTTAATAAAAGTATTGATAAACAGTCACAAACTCATCTAGGAAGTGAAATATGAAAATAATCAAACAACTTTATACAGGCAGTTCCATGAAAATGTAAATACAATAATACCTAAATGAAAATTTAATCAACCTGGATGTAGTTCTGTTTACTGAAATATTTTTTTATCTTTCAAGCAGATTTTCTTTTTAATTATGGCTTTTTAAACTTAAAAACCATCTGTTTTTCTTAAATTGTGTTCTACTTTATCGTAGCTGTTTTTCTTATTAGGTTTTCTTGTGAGTTATGTTGGTTCTATTATTGTGTTGGCATCTCAGGTTCTTACAAGTACCATTTAGTTCTTTTCAACATCTATACCGGGTTATTGGCAACCTTAAAGAAATGCTTCAGTTTTTTAATGATCTTGCAATTAAGAGTAGTCAGAATCAATTTAGTACATTTTGCAGGGTTGTAGTTTGACAGGTTGTTTTTCTTTATTTTTTTCATGTGTATGTAGATGGCAAGAAATCTATAGGTTTTGTAAGTC
This sequence comes from Menidia menidia, assembly GCA_907169785.1. Classification (NCBI taxonomy): domain Eukaryota; kingdom Metazoa; phylum Chordata; class Actinopteri; order Atheriniformes; family Atherinopsidae; genus Menidia; species Menidia menidia. Next base: position 14,126,940 of record CAJRST010000001.1, on the reverse strand, counting down.
CCTCTAGGGGGATATAGCCTACTATTCAGCTATCTGATTATTCAGACTGCGAGGAGTTTGACTGCTTGCCACTGCAAAAAAGTTTATTCAACTAAAAAAACTCATTTTAAAAGACCTGAATAAACATCCGCCCTCTGAGATTTGTTTTCTTGAGAAATTCTTTGCCAGGTATATCTACATACCTGGCAAATACCTAAACTGAACTTTTCAAACTTAAAGACTGATATCTACAGATAAATCATTGTCCGACTCTGATGTGTTTACTGCTGTCGTTCCAGCTCAAAAGTAAAGAAAAAACGCATCTCCATTTTTTTCAAACAAATATTATAGTCCTTGTAGTACTTGAAATGATAGCATTTCTATCAAACAGCACAGTGTAATTTCATATAGTTTTAGTAAGATTGTGAAAAAAGTTTTCTTGGCATAATACAAGTTTTGACATAACACAGAATTATCTGGACAGTTTTTGCTTTGACTTTTGTACCTGTGGTGATTTCCACCTGAAATAATATATTATTCAGACAAAATGTCATAGGGGAAAAACCAAGACATCCATATAAACATACACTTTAATAAAAAAGTACACCACCATATTGTGAATTTGGTTGGCACTACCTTTTAAAAATGAGAGCGATGACAAAGTCAGGGTTGACTCTGATTCTCCAGTCACACTCTTTCCCAGGAGGGTATGGCTGGGGGTAGTTAGGAGACAGAATCACACCAGAGGAGCCGCTGACGTTACCCCCACAGGTCGCTGGAATGAGGGAGAAAGTGGGAGGCATTAACGATAAAGCATTAGGTTCGGTGTTATTTGGAAACATAACAACTCCTGATTGACCACTTATTTAACCCCCACAGGTCAGCAGGGTGGAAACAAGTTATTTAGTAATCAGAAATTTGGCAGAGGCTGTTTAGGGGAGAGAAAATACCCCCTTGCAGACAGTTATATCCCCGTCAAGTGGCTGTATATGGTGAAAATGAAAAATAAATAAATGGTGATCATATTTAGTTATAAAGTATGGGGCTGAAGAAAAATCTCTCCAAGCAGTCTTATTTGCCCATATCAAGCATGAGAGAGAGGAAGAAATCTTGGCGAGAGAGACACAAAGATGAATTGAAGCAGCAATTTGGTGGTGTGAAGGTAGAGTTTGAAACATGCAGAGGTGTCTTTGGGGGTGGCAGGGGTGTGTGAACGGATTATCTTCAGTGAAATGGAGGTAAACAAAGGTATTAACGGTTGCAAATCACTCACAGACAGACACAAAAATACAATGGTTTAGAATGTTGTGCATTGTGTTGTGTGACGTGTTTAATCTTCTAAGCTTTTTAACGTGTGGAATTCACCTCCTGGGGTGAAAATACAGGGAAGGGAAGCAGGACAAGAAACCTAATGGAGATTTAAGCAGTAGCAAAATACAATGAGGAGGCTATTTGGTCCAGTGTTGTATGCTGGCAGAGGGACAACATCCTACATGGTGAAGTTTCCCCAGATGGGTAATTGTTTTTGTTCATTTTATTCACATTGCATCTTCAGCTATGGATGTCTTTGTATAAACTGAACTGCAACATATTTGGAATCTTTTTAGAATAATTCGAAAACAACGAGGCAAGAAAACTTAATTCAGCAATTATTCAGGAAATACCCTCTCTCCATTTTGCTTCCATAAAAAAGTCAGTCACCTGCTGAAGCAGCACAAATGTTAGGTTAAAAGTGTAGGGAGAGGAATCTGGATATGTGCCATAGCTTTTTCCCTGGCTTTAAAATGCAGATTAGTGGATTTCATGTGTGGAAACGTGGTCTGTGTAACAGATTGTTTCTGTTGCTGCACTGATTCAGCTACCACTGTATTTTATGATTAAAACTAAAAAAGTTAAGTTGCAGTTCTCCAGGTCACTTCCATTCTCCGCAGAGGAAGTCAGGAATAACCTGCTGATGGACACAACGGAAGCACAGAACAGCTGAAAAACAAAATCCAGCAGGAGGGTGTAAATAAACAGGGGTGAGGCGTTGCAGGAGCTCTTTGGGCTGCAAAAAGAAAGAGTGGGCCAGATGGTTGTGGTAATGCAGAAAGGAGAAAAAGCAAACAACTTTAAGAACCATTCACAGCTTATTCTATCACTCTGTGTTGGTACATCCATGTCTTACCACCATTTTTCCTTATGAACACCCGCCCGTCTATATCATTTTACATATATCAGCATAATTCCTCCATGTGGAGTCTGTTATCATGGGATTAATTCACATAAGCAAACAGTACACAATGAACTCTATTTAAAATCTAAAGCCAATTTCAAATATTTTTTCACATTTTGATCTTTAACATAAAAGGGTATCATTGGTCTACAGTCATAGATTTGATCACAATTAATTCAACCTCTAGCAGCTCTGAGACAGTTGTACACGTACCTATACATGTTGGAGGGTCGGGTTGCCAGTAGAATCTGTTATCCATCCGCACACATGTAATGGTATCATGGCCTTGCAACTGATAACCTGGATCACACTGGAATGTCATGCTGTCTCCTGGCTCTTTACTGTCACCGTACCGAGAACCGTTCACAGGGATACCAGGGTCGTTGCAGGTTGTGGCTGTTGTAGCTGGAGAATGATAACGAAAGACAAAATATATAAATGTACTCATGGTTCACAGAAAGAAAAGCAGTGGAAGTAGATTAACTCAAAACAGCTCATGTAAGCCATGTGGTGGCACATTTACCCTAATGAAGTCAGTTTGCCTACATGGCAGACTACTTAGACTTTAGACATTATTATACTGGCAATGTGTGACAAAATAATTTTCCTCGGAATCAAATTAGCTCCCCCTGAACAGTTGTTGATGTGGTTGTGGCTTACAGAAAATACTTTTTTTTAAATTTTATGTTATATTGTTGCATGTGCATTGTAAAATTGTGCTGTGTGATAACACGATTTCTACATGGTCAAGATTTTGTTTAGTATACCCAAAAAACATTTGCAGCTTTTAAAAGCCCAAATGATCAGTACCCTTCATTAGGGAAAGTGGTTTGGAATTTCTAACATAATTTCTATATCATGTTGCCCAGCCAAACTGAGTAATTAGTGATAAAGAGATTTGGTCAGACATGTAGGGAGTGGTTAACCCTACAGATGGACAACCGACAGTCAGCCGGCAGTCAAATTTTTTTTCTATTAGAGTGGCCAGACAGAAGCTTATCGCTGGCCATTTGCCAAAATGCATGATGATAACTGTTCACGTGGGGCGAAGACTGACCGAAATAACCACAATTCCAAACAAGCGAGGAAATCAGGCACAGAGCATTACCTCATTGATATTTACAGAAATCCCTACGGCATCAGTATCATTCTGTCGGGATGTTTTTCCTAGACATGTGTGACACAGACCGGACACAGAACAGCACAGAGAGCATACCCTGGTGTGTGTGTGTTTTTTTTTTTACCTGACTGATCAAGACTGCAGGTCAGAATCAAGATTTAGTGATTTCATTCCCGTGACGCTTAATACTTGACTGTTTTTAGGGTGCACAGATGGAATGAGCGCTTTGCACATTCGACAGGGCAGCAGAGGTTGTCACACAACTGAATCAACACATCTGTTTTGGGACTGCTGACCTGCCGTGTAACGCCACACTCTAACCAACGACGCCGCTGTGAACTGGCTTAGTGGGCAACAGCAGCTTGTTATTCATCAGCAACTCTGTTGAGTGAGTATTAAAGATCAAAGTACAACTGATGCTTAATTAGGACAAACTATTTGTGCCAATACAGAATGACCGCTATGCGTAAAGGGGGAAGAGAGCAAAGACCAAAATCATATACTTAAGCCACAAAGTCTATGTTTGCATTCTTAGTCTGGACCCTGTTTGGTGCCTTGGCCTGAAAGCAGTAGAGCACCTCTGGAGAGACCTGAACATTTATGAAAATGTAATGTTTCCGTTGGTGTTTTGCAGCTCATCTGTCTGAACTCAAACATGCTTGCCAAGATGAATGCAAAAAACTTCTAAACAAAGGGTTTGCCAAGCCATCAGTCCCAAAGCACCTGCCGCCTCTGCCACCAAAGTCAAACCAAGGACTTATTTTGAGGTCTGAATGCTTTAGCAAATTGAACATTTCAGTCTTTCATTTTTGCTGCATTCCTCTTCATTCCCAGTGGCCCTGCAGTGGCAGTCAGAGTAAGCTCCTACTTCTTGATTGTTTTCACAGACTATATTTTTAAAGGTAAAGGCATTCTTTGAGGATGACAGACAAATCAGCACGTAATAATATTTAAATCAATAGTTTGAGACAAATTCAAATAAATGTATGTCAATGAAGGCCCAAGATCTATGACACTGTTTTCAATGCATTTTATATTGCAATTTGTGTTCCAAGTGAGGATGTGCTTTAATTACATTTGTACAACTTCAAAACATTTCTTTTGTGGTTTTTATGTAATCATTTGGGAACAATATTACTATGGGCAAGGCTAATTAATACTATTGTTAATCAAGGTGCCTAGAAGAAGAGTGAACTGGGATACGACATTTTGCCGAAAGAAAATGCCACCAGAACATTTGTGCATGCAAGCTGGACTGAAATCTAACCACACTGAGATCTCTTTACAAAAAGTTCAACAGCTGGTATATGCCTAAACATACCATTAGAATCTTGTGCTGTATTCTTTGACATAATCTACACTTTTGTCATGAGGTACTGTTAAATGAGAGAAATTTGTAGTGATGTCATCTCTGCACAATGAATCCAGGAACCTTATTTTCCATTTAACGAGTGCACTGTTTTAGTGAATCAACATGGAGACACTGTGAATATAATGAGTCATTACCATAATAATTGAATAACAGCGCTTTGATTAGCATCTTAGACAGTGTAAATATTTCTTGTTGTTAACAGGAGGTGTAGTGACAAAAAAATAAGCAGTGGACGGAAATATTCAGGACATGTTTAATGATCACACTTAAATATATATATGTATATATAATCAGAATCTGTCAGATTGTGAGTGTGTGTTTTAACTAAAATACAGACATGGTTGGAAAGCTAACTTTCCTTAATGAAAGAAATAAGACATGATTTCCAATCCATCTGTCACCTGTGTAAGCTGCATGTTAAATCTTTCAATCTATTTCTTTTTTTTATTTCTTTAGAACTTTCAGTGAAAGTGTGCTTGAAATTCAGACGAGGCAATAAATTGAAGAGCACACAGAAAGGACACAGCATTGGAGTGGAAGGCTTGGAAGTTTAATTCCTATGTTTTAGAGTAAAATAGTTATGTCATATTATTTTTCAACTTCAGTCCAGTTTTTTCTGTTTTTAGGTAAAGGACCTTTTCACAAAAAATATCCATTTGACACAAAGCTTGTTTGACAGGGAGCGCTGAGGGCGAACCTCTTGTCATGTGCATCTGTTTCCACACACTTCACTAGACATCACAATATCAGCTGTTGGATTTTTTTCAAAGAATTTCAGAAGTACTACACATTTCCCATTGACCGGTAATAGGTTGTATTTAGTGCACTCATACTGAACCTGGATCCCAAGGTTAGATATTAAATGTCTTGCTCCATTAATTTGTAAGAGGCAGACATTTTTTGGGGGATGAAATGTTGAAGTCAAACTGAATATCCTTTTGCTGTTATTAATGAGGTTTTTATAATAACAAGAAAAACTGTAGTTTTCTATCTTGCCCATTCATTTACTAACATAGTAATTGGCTTTCTTTATAAATAGATAAGTGGTGTAAAGTAGGACAGTCCACTAAAATGAGCGATTTAGAAGAATAATGTTAATTTTTTTTCTTATCTTGGAGATGAAAAATGAATTTGAATGCACTGGGGTAATTCTGGTTGAGACATGAAGATACTTACTAGAAAACTGGATAGAAAACCCTTGCTTGCTGATGAAGTAATCAGAATCGAACTGCAGCGTGAGTATGTTAAAGGTTGAGTGGATATCTTCGGGTAAGGCTGGGCCAGACCATTCTTTTAGGAGGATCCCACCGTCTGAAGGGCCAGACGGACCATCCCAAACTCTCAGAATATCATGGTCGACCTCAGTGTCAAAGACAATAAAGTGAAGGCTGGAAAAACAAAACAAAAAATGAAGCCAGTTTTTTAACAACAGTAGCAGCAGTAACTATACAGCAGATAACTCGACCCACGGCTGAGAACACACACACCACAAACTGACACACATGGAGGTACACAAAGCTGTCAGCAGTTGCCACAGTGCGATGACTAATGTGGTGGGCTTTTAAACACAGCAGTGGCTCTAACACAAAGCATTTATCATTAAGGATCACTAATAAGTAAAGATATCACAACAAAATACTTTATTAGTTTTTCTTTTTACTCTTCAGGATGCTGCTACTATTGAAAAGGTGAACAGCCAGTAGGCAGACACAACAAATCAACGAAGCAGTAGTTTTCTTTCAAACACCATTCTTCTTACTCTGCAGGATCATTTTTCTAGGATAGTAGGATACAATACTGATAACTTTTGTGTGAATGAATTCTGATCAGTAGTCTAGTTAGAGTTATATCTAAATGTCTTGAGGTTACCTGATAGTTTTGCCGGCATCCGCCTCTATCGTCCAGGTACAATGAAGGTTGTTGTCATATGGAGCAGGGTATCCAGGAGATAAAATGCGTCCAGACACAGCTCCAGAGATGTGACCTCCACATTCAGCTAAAAGGACATGGGGAAAAGGAAGGCACAAATCAGAGGCCAGCCCAATGCAGGATTTCAGGATGCAACAATTTGCTAAACCTGTTACCAACGAACAAAAGGAGATATCATTGTTGATGCATTGTTGAGTACCCTGGCCGTGCCGCAAAACATACTTGTGTTCCCCTAGTGCTTGTTCCTATCATGGCTTCAAATTTACTGTGAATTTTGGACCCTGAATGTAAGCCGTACTCAGTTACTATAAAAAAATTTAAAAAATGTACAGGCTGCACCTGTGTCCATATGTGGTAATGTGATATTTACACATATTTTTTTTTTTACTTTTAATTAGATACATACTGGTAACAAACACAAATACAGTGGGGTGCAAAGATTTTTAAAGGGCAGGGGCAGAAAGAAAAACAAAAGGACCCATATGGTGTGTTCTCACCGCTGTAGAGGGCACTTTAGACATGTTTTATATCTTCCCAAGAGGGCACTTGAGGGCAGTTTAGTACGCGTTTTGGTTCCCAAGAGGGCAATTTAGCACATGTTTTGGATCCCAAGAGGACACTTGAAGGCATAATGACCAAAATAGTAAAACAAATATGCAATGTGATGTTCACTGACTGTACTAGTATGAAATAAATCCAATAAATGAGCACATACATAGACAGATACAGTAGGTACATCCATGCACACAATTATGCACCAAATACCTCATTGCTGAATTGATAGAAATTCATATTGTGTTTATCCTCCTCTTTCATTCACACTGACAATAAATTCCTCCAGATTTCCTTTTGAAGGATTATCTGCTTTTAATACGTGGCTTTTGATTATTTGTTGGAATGTCTTTGGCAATAATTGAAAACATAAGTGTTTTTATGGTTGGGTTGGGATAAATAATTTACGGGCATTGAATCCATCTACACACACCGCAGTATAACTTATTTTTAAATCTCCCTGTAGCTCACTTGCACACTGATTGGATCTGATTGAGTTCAAGCCCCTTTTTCATAAGATGCTTTCTATCACATTCTCCTGTCTTCATTGCAAACCTTATAAAGATTGTTTGTATGTATTTGCTGAATTTTTGCTATTGTACACACACGCACACACACACACACATATATATATATATATGAACATTTATGACCATTTTTGGTCATTTGTGGTAGTTCTCCCTTGATATTTATGCAACTAGGTGCAGATGTGAGTGCAACAGAGGAGAAAGGGAGGAAGATTGTCAGAGAGGCAGAGAAAGGTTGCTATAGAAGTAATTCAATTAGGGCTCTCTCTGCAAGTATCCCCTTTGTTCCTGGATTACCTGAAATAAGGCACCCAAAAATTAATGACTTACTGCTCATATACACTCAGTTTTACCCTCATCCAGACAGCACGCATATCCTTTCATACTCACACTCATCTAATTGCTAATTTATAAATCCAGTCGTTATTCATCTTTCCAAAAGCAACTAAACCAGGATCAGACCCAGCTTTTATCACTTAAGTGCACTCGCATGTTACTAAGAATCCTATCTAAGCTCTTAAACATGAGGTGTATAGATATGTGTCTGTATATACCCTGCAAGTTTTTTTTGCTTAAAAAAAATACAGGCTCCAAAAATGAATGGACTAACCTTGTGGATTTGAAAATGCTAATTTTCTTTCAGATTTTTAAAGATAGTTAGAGCAACACAAATTCATATGAATTTGTGCATTACTGGTGGTGGCTCAGTGATAATAAAGATTGTGACTAGTCAACTGCGCATGCTGTAATTAAAACACAAAACAACTCTCATAGGTCAATACTCATAGGAAAGAAAAAAAAACTCCTAAAGCTAAAGCTGAATCATTTGACATACTTCTCTCAAAATCTAATTAAGTGAAGCCAAGTGCCAGCTAAAGTTAAATCTAGCCTCTGGCAGCTAATCAATCTGAAAAGCTCGAAAATATATTTTACTGTAGAAAGATGGTATTGATTGCACAGCAGAAGTCATATGGTGCCTTATTAGTACATTATGTTTCCAGTCAGCTATCACAGATTATGTCTCAACAATTTTTTCTCTGTATTCTTGGCAAAAAAATTATTATAGTATGAAATAAAGTTACCTGATAGCAAATGTTTGTGTTGGCCAAAACAAGAATATTAATCATGGATTACATAAAAAGGTAAATCAGGTAAATAATGTTTCATTTGGTTTTAACTGAATTTGTTAGAGAGGCAACACATTTTGTTGAACCTTACTCAGTTTGTTTTTAATTTTCGGTCTCTCATGACGGGATTCACTATATGCTCTGTATGTTGACAAGAAAATGGCCATCTGTGACTCAAAGCCTTGAGCATAAAGCAGTGCAAATCAAAACCCAAACACCGTGCTAGATTACACAATTTATGCCTTGCAACAACCTGTTGTCAAAGTGCAGATGGCCTGTTCACAGATGGAGCAGAGGGGCCAGCTTTTGCACATGGAGGTGTATGAGCTAAGCTAGACATGTCTCCCAGAGTGTAGAATCAGTCCACACAAGCTTTTCAAAATATTCTCCTGTGCTGACTGACGTTTTTCTTCCAGTCATAACGCAGCAACGTAAAAACAGAATATTCTACCTTTGAGTGCTTAGTCTCCAAGATAAATTCTTTGTGAACTACTTTTAGAGAAAGAAAAAGAAATACTGATTGACAAGGAAACATGCATTTTTGCAGGACTACTAACCAACACAAGAAGGAAGTGGCGTGTCCCAGACACGCCTGTCACCACTGAGACAAGTCAGTGTACTGCTGCCGTGGAGACTGTATCCAGGGTTGCAGGAGTACAGAACAAAGGTGCTGGCATAATGGCCGTCATCCTGGATTTTATATCCATAATTAGGGATACCAGGCTCCTCGCAGCGGACTAGGTCAAAACCTAAAAAGAGAGGCACATGTAAAGAGAAACTTACACATCGACACACACAGGTATGCACACACATAAAGATTAGGTTTACATGCCCATGCATAAATGAACAAAATGATCCAGTCCTGGACAGGAGAAGATAAGGTCAGTCTATTCTCCTGGATCCCTCACCCCCCTGCAGAAGTTCTGAATTTGAACATATTGTGAATGCTGAAAACATCCACAACTGCAATGATAGCTGTATAACAATTCTACAGCTTCTATCGATATGCTTATTTCAGAGGGAAAAAAAGAAAAAGAAAAAAATTGCATTGGCCTCTCCCTATTATGAAAGTCATTGTACAAGTGATGGTTCTAAGGAGCTCCAAAAGTTTGTGTTTACAGACTGAGAATGTGCTCCCTGAAAAACTGTGCAAATCCATCAAACGATTTATGTTTCACATGCAACACAAATACCTTGTGAAGATAACAAAAGGCATATAACATTCTCACTTAAAAGGCAGGGGGGAAAACAAGGATTTTCGGCAACATGTATTCTGTGAATGTTGACCTCCCATGGTACGAGAAGAAGATCCTTAATGTTAAATAAACCGTTACAAAGGTTTCAGCTCTGTCTCCAGCATGTAAAAAGACTTATCATGGCAACCTTTGAGCTAACCTGCCTCAATAAACCACAGTGCAAGTTCTATCAGAATTGTACGCACAGAAAGTTAGAATATCTCCAGTCGTAAATGCCATCAATAAATCAAATTTACACAGGGTACATATCTGAACAGCCGTTTAGTGCAGTAAAGTTTGCATGTGCCTTTAAATGTCAACCCTGTCCAACCATTAAACAGGTCAATCTAATTTCTGTACACACTATACATGTATACATATACATACTATATATATAGAAAAATATTCCTATGATGCCCTCTTTGACTTACACAGCAGGTTTTGCCTACCTAACAGTCTTTCTTACAAGCTATTTAGAAGGAGCAGGTCTATATGTGTGTGTCTGTTGGACCGAAAGGGAACCAGTTTAAAATATTCATATGCTCATTTTGTTTTCTGGCTTGCTAACTTTTTTTTTTTTTTTAAATCCTTAGAAAAACAGTTGTTGGTCTCAATCCAGCTCTGAAATATGAAAGGACTGTGGAAGACTGGTGTTTTACTCAACACCTGTTTTGTTTTGATATAGATAGAAGCACTCAAAGATCACTTGACAGTGACACTTGACACAGCGCAGATGCAAGGAGTATCCAAGAGGGCAATCTACCACACTTACAACCACTCTAGATTTCAATTAAAACATCTCATCAGAAGAACCTTCATAATGCTTTTCTAAGTGCACAGCAAACTCCTCTGTGTGTGCACGTGAAAACCTGTGTATATTAGAGGAAATCTGTAAGGGAAGACATATTTGGACAAGCAACAAAGAGCTTTGTAAACCATGGTTGTGAACAGGACGTAGAGGTGTAAAACTAGAAGTGTTGCTGCTTTGCTTTACATGAGTTCAAGTCCATTACTCACTTGTGTAAGTGAGCCGGAAGCCCTGATTGGTTCCAGAGGCATTGCTATTGAACTCCAGCCACAGGTGATTGGACGTGCTATTGATGACATGATCCATCATGCCATCAAGTGTAAAGTTGCCAAGGAGACGGGATGAAGTGTTCACTCCATCATACACCTATTGATCAAAAACACAGAATCAGAGATTCAGAACATGAATAACACATGACTGAAAACCATTTTCTTTGCTTTGTATCCCACTGGATATTGCAAAGTACCTCAATAAAAAGGTTACTCTGTTTGAAATACGTGTTTAGATATATACTTCCAATATAACAAATTGACAGAGCAAAAAATGTTGTACTTTTAATGTGGTGCTTTAATCTTTTTATGGTGCCTATGGTAAAGAGCAGGGGCTGTGTTTGGGAAAAGCTATGACCATACTAAAAGAGAGGAGTCTACTACTCTCAATGACAAAAATAAAAAACTGTTTATTCTCATTAAAGAATGTCTCCACCTGGGTTGGTGTTGTTATATTTTGCCAATATTTTCATATTTTGTTAATATTTTATTCATATTTTGTTTATGTTAAAAAAAAGAATGATGAATTTATTTTACAGAGGAATTCATTTGGGAAAACAAATGTGTACTTCCAATAAATGTTCATCAAAGCCAAAAGCACCAATGCTCTTTACAGTTAACTGAGCATAGGGCATAGTGCATCGCATTCTTGAAGATAAATTAAAAGAAATCAGTGAAGACAGGACAGATCATCATTGGGAACATAAAAAGGGGCTAAAGTAAATGTGATGGACTCAGCCATTTATATTTGCCTTGGTCTTCTTTTTTGGAATGTAGACATAGATTGCAATTATACAATCACAAATACAAAAAAAATAAAAAAGTCATCGTTTTCCAGTAAGCATTGGAAGAACAGGTTGGTAGAATCAGTGGAGACCAAGAGTCCAACATGACTAGACTGAAGTATCAAGACCTGATGTGCATAACCAAGACTGTATAGTGTATCTTTAGTAGATGAATATGGAGTCAGGGTTATTTCCAAAGTAAACTAGTTTTGTTGTGTGGAAAAAAAAGTGTTTAAATAGGTAGAAAATGGCATTTTAATGGCGATTAAACAAAGCAATATTTTCTAGTGGCAAGTGCATGAATTTTCTTTTCACATTAATTCATTTATCTATTTAGTCTTTCACATGAAGTGAGATAGGAGATGGATACCTGAATAGAGAAATCTTCAGCAAAGAAGGTAACAGAATTACACCTTATGTTTTTTTTCTCATTATAACTTTAAGCTTAGGTGTTATAAATGTTCATTTTTAATGAGCATTTTGTATAACTGTCTCAAACCTTGGATAGAAATGTTAACTGTTCTTTCTGGAGCTGATCATGCTTACATCTGGGTGCCTGTGACATTTTCACAGATTGGTTGTGACAGGTCTGCAGGTGGCAGAAATGCCATAAAAATTGGCTACGGCAATCTAGTGTTTTATCATTATAAGTATTACCAGTGAGAGGACGCAAGTCTATTGGTATTGGGTTGTGATGGAAAGCATAAATATAGAGGGGGGCAGTATGAAATTGTGTGACAGTATCAGCAGTAACATTACTCAGTTGAATTTAATTTTTTTCCTTACACGTTACTTCCCCCTTAGCCCCGCTCAAGTTTTGCATTTCACTCTCTTGCTTTTTCTCCCTCTCTGGTTTCTGTACAACTACGTATGGTTAATGAAAAGTCCTGCAGCCCATTAATCAACATGTCACCATCTGCTGCCCCTCCTCCCTCTGTCTGTCTGGCTCGCTCTTACGCGTTATCCTACCACCTTTTTATTATTATAACAGTTCACCCACACTTCCATTTCATTAATTTCTCACACCTCCATTGCTTTTTCTTCTGGTTTCCAGTAAATCTGAGTAAATGTGGTCAAGCATTATATTAGGTGACATTTTTGGACAAATTGGACTCCTTAAGCCCACTTTTGACATTATTTTGGCAAAACCTTAGCCATGAGCAGAAGGAGCTCTGCAAGAGTTACAAAAGGCTTTTGCCTCTAACTGGCAGTAACTAAATTAGCTCCATTACTGGGAACAGCAAGCTCATTGCTTGTTAAAGAGGAACTGTGGGATTTCCAATAATTTTAGTTCTCAACAACAACAAATTCTCAACAGATATAGATGTTGAACAATGAATTACTCAGACAAGGTTTTACGAATCTGTTTACGTTGCTCAGTTACAGCAGTTTTACACAACTAATTTAAACATATTGTCTATTTTCCAAAAAACAGATTAAGCTATTTATGTAACATCATCCCCTCTCTGTTTTAATTTATTTTCAATTTTTCACCAGCCTTAATTTTTCTGTCTAACAGGTGGAGGGGGAAAACTGTTCCAGCAGACCGTGGGGGAGGTGTGGCCTAGCCTGGACAAGTTGCCAGTCCATCACAGGGTCAGAAACATGACACAATTATGGTCATATTCACTCCTTAGGGTAAATTTAGAGTTTAAATTAACCTAATATGTTTCTTCTTAATGTTTTTTGGCAGTCAGAGGAAGCCAGATTACCCAGAACGAAACCACATTACAGGAGAGCATGCGGGTCTCACATTCTGTGAGGCAATGATGCTAATAAATACACTACCGCAGAGCCCACAATAAACTGAATATAAGAAGAAATAAGAAAAATAGCAACAAATATTTTAGTCTGACCTAAATCAGGCTTTTAAAGACGTGCCAATGTATCACTAATCAAACCTAAATTAGACTGCGTTTCTAAAAATTGGGATAACACATCCAGGGTTTGGGATGAAAGAACACACTGTCAATGGAGCATCCCCATTGTGTTTTACACGTGTAGATGTGTGATACAGCAGTTAAAGATCAAATCACTCCGCATTTATACATTCAGAAAAACTCAAATGGATCTTGGTAGTCTGCAGATGCATGTTTTGTCGTTTTGCATAATTGAAAAAAACAGTGAGGTGTAAGTGTCTATCAATAGATGAATCTCTAATGAAACCGCTCTCACATATATTTCAGATTTCTTTTGACTACTCAGCTTTATGTAAATCATCTGACAGAATCATCATTCAAGTAATTTCGAGGCAACATCTGTGCAGTGAAATTGGCTTTGCGGACATGCACAATGATCAAAGACAGAAAGTTAGAAGGAGCAGAGTGTCTTGAATATTTACCTACACACTCCACAGCTGTGTGTCATCTGACACACTTCAGTAACTTGATTCGGCTCTTGTGCATTTATAGTGGGACAAGAAAATTGATCCAGTTGAATGGAACAATTGCATTTGTTGATTTTCAAACTTATAATGTCAGTATTGGAATTAGTTTAGGGTTAAATCAGGGTCAGAGTTTGACTTTGGCCTTTAGCTGTGGTAGTGAGGGTTAAGGAATCTACTGTGTGGATATGCAGGGTCATCAGTGGCACTGAAAACAAACTAAAACACTTAACATAAAGGAAAGCCCCCCTCTAAAGTCTTTTATCAGGAATGAGAGCGATGGAATATACTGACAGCATTTAAGCATATATAAATGCCTATAAACAATCTCGGTGTACATTTTCTTTCCTTAAAGGTTTTTTTTTTACTCTTTTCTTCCTTTAATTCCTATACCTCTGGGAACATTTCCGGCATTTACAATGACATTAAGCCTCTCTAAAAGTCAGGGAGAACCCTCCTAATGCAGTCTAAACACCAACAACTAAGTCAAAGCTCAAAGCCTAATACAGATAATACTCTCAAACCACATACTGGCTTAACCATGCCCTAAGGCCTAATACCACCAAGAGACATAGTGAAAATAAACAGTTTCAGACATGGTCTATAGGAAGACGTCAAGGTAGTGAAACAGCTGCACAATACACTCGCAATTGAAGTTCCCATATGTATCGGTGTACAATATATATAAAAGTATGCAGGAGCCAAGAGTCAAATTAGCTTTTTTTTTTTAAGTAGAATGCCCTTTCACAACTCTTCTAACAGCTCCTGGACATTTTCCAAATTTCCAAATGTATCGGAGAAGAACAATAATGTGTTGGTTGATTCAAGTATACACCCTCTCTAGTTACAGCTGACACTACCTTAAATACATGATGAGACCATAAGAACTATCCATATATACATTCATCTAGTCGTTTTTAATATGATTGCTTTTGTGATAATAAAAAAAAAAACATGACCTGCATGTATTAATGCCACAGGCAATAGAACTTTCAGTATTTTATACTTTTGTTTTTTGTTAACAACTGGTCATTTTACTGACCGCCAATACAAGTTGCAACAGCTAAAAGTGAATAAAATCCAACGATAATCTTCAAATAAAACAGAATTCCGCCAAGGAGGTTCTTTTTTGATGGCCTATAGGATGAATTCTATGTCATTGCTTCCCATATGATCATTCAACTCTTAATGACCACTGCAGCGGCTTCGCCATTAACCCTAATAGAGAACATGGTTATAATCACCTGTAAGGATGCTATTGTTTCTAATTCAAATGCTTAATACATCTAACAGGAGGGGGGAGCTTTGATAGCACAATTTAGTTCCATACTGTGTGCACCAAGAATAAGAACCCTACTGTTGTTCACGTTTTATCTCCTGCTTTTTTTTCCACTACTCATACGATTACATATTCTCTGACAGCTTAATTAGAACAGGTGTGCATGGCTGTAACGTATACTGAATGTGTGAAAGGGTTCATTTAACATCGGGATTTCAGGAACAGCCTATGAGAATGTGTTTATGACAGAAAGAAATTGAGAGGGAGCATACCTTCAGATAGTCTCCATCTTGTAATAAGAAGCTCTCAGCTTTCAGACTGATTCCTTTCCCCTTTTCAGTCATGATGCGGTAGATGCACTCATGGTTGTTATCGTAGTTGGAGGGGAAATTTGGGGAGAGGAGAACGCCTTCTGGTCCTAGTGTGGAGGCTCCACACTCAGCTACAGGAAGAGAGTAAAAGTCAGTGGCACAGCTCTGCTCCCATACACAGCCCTTTCTATACAGTGTAAAGGACTCAAACATGATAAAGACAGATTGCAGCAAAGTGCAGAGCTAGTATAAACTAAAACATTTTAACCTCGAGAAATGTTAGTATTAAAATTAAGATAAACAGTCCATTTGGATTTTTTTTTTTACAGAAATAGGGCTGTCTGATTGAAATGCTTACATGACAAAAGGAACAAGCTTAGTGGACTACTGAGCAGTGCCACCATGCTTGGAAAGGAGAGAATGTGATGAACATTGGATATGATGCAGTTTTATTCAAAAAGGTTACTCAATTAATACAGTTTCTTTCATTCTAATGTTAAGATATGAAAATTATATGGGCAAAAAGTCGAAGCTACACCCAGCATTCATGCATCATGAATTATTCTAATATGAAATCAATATCATGGAAGTGGGTTTGAGAAAATTAGAAGATTATGAGGAGGAAGAACAGAGCTAGATGAGTGGGAAAAGAAAAAAAAATAGCAAATGAACAAAGACAAACTGCACTCTTTGGAAAATGTACATAAAGACATTAGAAAAAGGAATGGGGGAGAAACAAAAGGTGCAGTATAACCACTTCCCATAGAATAGCTAATACCCTAATTATCTACCCAAGAACTTTACAAACACAGAAAAAGAAAATTGAAAATAGATGGAGCAATAAAGACCAGAACATTTGGAAATAAGACAAAGGAGAGAGATGAACCAAGCGCTTGTTGCCAGCTGCTGTTGCTCAGTGCCCCCATAGTCAGGCTTGATCTCTTGACAAATAATACTATAATATCCTTTTCACTCTGCTCTTTTGGGGGCTTGAAATTTACCAGCAGCCAGCCATTAGAGTCTCGTAAATTACCAGCAGCATGTCAGAATTCACGGATGAGCTTCAAATTCCAGCAAATTACAACCTGCTGAAGGAAGTATTCCAAGGAATAAAACTAACACTCAACCAGTCAAATAACAGTAAATTCCCACCCTCATTAACTAAATACCTCTGAATTACACTCTGGGAAATGCTTTACTTTACTTCTCGACTTATCCCTAGTGTAAAAAAATGAAGGTAATTTGCACTTTTCACTTGATCACCACCAATCCCAGAAGATAACACCATAAGAATGCTACTGAAGGCTCACTTCTATGTGTATTACACAATACAAGTTATTTTCTTACTTTGTTTGAAGATAGACTCTTTGTGCATGCTGTCTGAATGTGAAGTCAAACTTAACACGATAAAAAGTACACTTTTTTGTTACTTATGTCAGAATCGATACTTTCTCATTCTTCCCACTCTCGTCTTACCTATACATCGCGGTAGTGCATTACTCCAGACTCTCCTGCCACCTCCAAGACAAGTGATCTTACTGTCACCCTCAAGTCTGTAACCTTGGAAACAAGAGAAGGCCAGGGAGTCACCAACTCCAAATCTAAATCCCATCCTTCTGCTGAACGCTGGTACACCAGGATCCTCACATGGCTCCAAGTCATACTCTATAAACCCAGGAGAGTTTACAAGGGTTAGACAAATAGAATATATGAACCCTAACAAAGCATATATCTAACTATGATCTCATATTATATTTCCATTGGAATATCTTTTTAGAGATTACAGTGTCAACTATTTCCTGAGGGAGTCAACTTATTCAGACAAAGAGATAAATGTAACTTTTGTCTTGCTTATTAAAAAGTACTTGAACAGTTAGATACCAATTGTGAAGTTTCATTTAAAAAAAATATTACCTGACAAAAAGATCTACAACAAATTCCAATAATACATTTGAAATCCAATAAACTGTATTGTTTATGTTTAATCAAAACTTCTTTACCATGTTATTATTTTTCTCAAGTTTATATTGTGCCTAAGACAATCATCAGAATAGTAATCATAAAAAAGGCATTTGAACATACAGCTTAGCTTTTAACGTTCTTATATTAACGATTCACCTTTCTTTTTCTTTTTTCCACAAACAATTTTAAAGGAAATGTAAATGGATATGACACAAAACAAACATTTAATCAAGTCTTTCAAAATCACGAATATACATTTTTTTATATTCATATTCCACTGAGCGTTTGAGAGAATTAGGCCTATGCAGTAAACAGTGCTAGCATGAGCCTAAAAGACAGAAAAATCTTTACATCATGCACGATATCTACCTATGAATGGAGTTCTTACCCGAAAAAGTAATGTTAAATCCTTCATAGCTCATCGAAAAATCTGAAATGAATCGTAGCTGCGCGCTGAAGTTCCCATAGAGTCCAGCCTTAACACTGGGGGGCAGTACGGAGCCGGTAAGTCGAGCCACCGGAACCTGGAAATTGCCGTCTTCTGTGATGGACAGGTAGTCATGGTTCCCCTCCAGATGGAAAGTGTGGAAAACCAGATGGACTCCTGGATGAATGGATGGTAGGACAGATGGATGAATGGATGAATGGATGAATGGGAAAATGATTATACGAATGGATAGACAGACAAGCAAAAACAGAGTTAGACACGGATACACAAATGCACCAAATCAACACAGCACACAAATGCTCAAAAATACACATTGCTAAGAGGCTTCAGATGTTTACATTAATCATTTATTTGCGCAGTGAGCTGTTTCATGATTAACACATTCATAATCATGTCAAGCCAAAACGAACAGTATTTTCCCATCTACAGTTAGTGTTTGATTGTGTCTTTTTTTGAGTGTTGTTACCTTTCCCATGTGATACTTCTATAGTCCATGTGCAGTTGAGGGAATTTGGGTAGAAATCAGGAAAGCCAGGAGAGAGAATGGTTCCACTTTTACCAAAAACATACCCTCCACATAGGGCTGATGAAAAAAAGAAGACAAAGATTAGATCAAAACAAAATATGCTTGCATCACCTGGCTAGAAACCTCAACAAATTCAAGAATTGAAAGTCTTCATTATGCCTGCAGAATTGCTACATAATACTCCATTCATTTAGTCTAAATATCCAATCTTTCTTGAGGCCTTTTGAATTTTAAATTCTGTGTGATTTCAGATTTTCTTAACCCTGAGAACTAAGCCTGTTGTTGACGAGATGTTTATTTTTTTCTGCCGATATCAGAAGATCATTGGGGAGTTACAAAGGAGGAATGGTTTACACAAACTAAATCACCATTAAAAAAGTGTATCATAATAGGTAAGGGCACCAAACATTTGATTTCCTGAAAATAGAGATATTGCTGTTTGTGTAACCAGACACCTCAGGTCTAAAACTGATGCAGAGAAACGAAACCCACTATAGTAATGTAATAGAGAGTAAAAGGGGCATCACAGCATTAGAGACTGCTGAACTAAAATAATATGTGGGCTCTTTGTTTCTTTCTCACACTGCCTCCATCGCCTTGAATTCTATTCAGTTCAATTCAGGGATATTTAATTAAATCAAAGTGCTTTAAGGTTTGGAGGCACAAGAACCAGTCTTTTTGCTCAGCTGTGAAACCAACGGATCTGATCACGAAAACAGAAACAAAAGCTTTTCCTCCCATCTGATGTTTTAAGATGTATATCTAGAGAGAAACACAGTCTTAGAAATTACCTTAGAAAAAGATATGATGCTTTATTGAAAGGCTTATAAACCAAATTCTTTTCATTTTTACCGTTATAAAGACAGCAACACGGTCTCTCTGCCAACCCATGGGCCGATTTCCATTTCGACTCTCTGTCAGTCACTTCAAGAACTGTGTTCTCTATAGCCGCATCCAGCTTTCTCTCATCAGGTGTGAGCAATTTCTGACCGAAGGAACTTGGTACATAGAAGCTTGTGTGTATGCATATACATATTGATGCACAATGTAGCTGCCTGTGGAACTGTTCTAAATAATTTTTGTGGGAGAAGAAAGATGCTCATGAAAAACAATGATCTATTCGATGAGATATGCATGGAAAGGACATCATGAGGCAGAGGTGGACAGTTTTATGTAGATCTCTACAATTATATTCATGTGCAATTCAAAAAGAAGCGAGGTACCTACAGCATATAGAGATATTACACAAGACCTCAGCTATAACGTCTGCTACCTTCAGAAAGTTCTGTATCTATAATTATCTTCCTCTTAGAGAGAGTCTTGGCATTTTTTTCCACAAGGGTAACTGTGACTTTGGTCACTTCAAACAAGTTGTTGTCTTGGCACAAAGTGAAAACCTTTAAAATGTCACGGTGCTCTTTCGGTATTCTCCCTGACACATTAAAGAGCACTCTCACTTCTGAATGATCTATTTGATGATTCTGCTGACCTGTGGGAATAAGATGAGCAGTTTGGGTTCAACAGATTTTGTAGCATTACTAACAGGGGATAGAATCCATATGCTCAACTTTTCCCAACGCAAGAATAATTATGTGTGGTGGCGCTGTAAAATGGCTTGCATTAGGTATCAACTCTTGTGTCAAAGGGCAAGTGTGACCTGAAGGAATTCCTAGAGATTACTTTTCTTCTCTTAGCCGGTACAGATAGAAGCTGTTTAGGGCTCCTTTGACTGTATTTAGTTGCTGTCCAAGCCAAAGTAATTAAATAATCATTTATTCTATTACATAATAAAGCAAGGTATTCACTGATCAATGGAACTGCTAACTTACCTGACATGATTTCTACATTTAAGATCTTAACGGGTGCTTCAGAAATTTTCTGTCTTGTTATGCAACAGCTGCTTGGTGCTGTGTTGAAAATTTAAATTTTAAATAAACTCACTCATGGAGACATCTTGCCTTTGGGTTTCAAACTGGATTTTTTCCAATTGGCATTTCAAAATAGACACAGTGCATTCGTCTTCTATGAGTCTTCTAGAGTGAGTTGCTGGGAAACCTATGGCCATTAACCTAGATCATTTCACTGAGGCTGAATACCCAAATTCAGGTCAAAATACAAACAAATAACTTTGGAGCGAGGACTGACTGTACAAATCACAAGTAGTGTAACAACAATAAATAAAAAAAAAACAACCAAGACCATGGCAACACTGTCAACAACCCATTCTCTAAAGTCATCTACCTACTTATCTATTTTTCCAAGTTTCCTTTACTTCCAGGAAAAAGTGTAAAGAAAAGCAAGAACAACACGTATATGGATGACAACATAATTTATTAGACTAAAATTCCTGGTGATTTGATTTAAATGCAGCCCTATTTGAATAATTCAACTTCATATTGCGCATTGTTAATACATTTAATAGTATCTATGAAGAACTAACTAAAGGAAGATTGACTATCCTCCATTTTCAGTGGCACTGTGCTGATAAAACTCCACTGCATTGCTACGTTGCTGCAGGATTTCTCACAAAGATAATATTCTATACTAATATATACACCCATCTAAAGATGAGAAAAAATAACAATAAAAAGAATGCTTTGCAGTTTTTAAAGTCCAGCTATGCTCAGTATCAAATGTCTCCAGCAATCAGCGTATGGATTTTCACATCCAGGCTTCATTTGCACACGTTGTTTGTCCAGTGTTTGCTGACCCACTAACTTAAACCCCTGTGACAATGCAGCGTTGGCAGTTACTGAGCTGAAAACTGAAGGGAACATCTGAGAAAAAGAGCCAACTGCAGTTATCGCAAAACAAATGGCAGCAATCATAAATGTTTCACCATATATCCACACATGGTGTAATTTAACCTGATTCGGCGATGCTATATTAACTGTTTTTTTCAGTTACTTTTCAGTGAAAAATAAACTGATGACACGAAAGAGTCTCTAAATTATGAAAATGTTGTGGCTGTCCCTTGCTTCAGTCTAGAGTTAGTTTGATAAGCTTCAGTTATTAAGCTTCCACCATCATTGAGCAAAGTTGGGTCCAAGAATAAATTTACATGACGTTAACTTCAATAGTGTAGGATTTAGTATGGCTTTAAATAAGTGTATTAACAAATCTCCTCTGCAATGTTTTGGATTAGAGTGGTATTTTTTTGGGGGGGGGATACCACACTGACCTACTTTGCCTGTGTGTTTGCAAAATTCACAAAATATTTATTTTCTCATGACAAAAGTTTGCAATAATTTTTAACCTTTTTTAAAATGACCGCACTCTCTGATTAGTCACAGTACATATAGTAAAGACAGCTACAGGCAAAGGACCAGACGTAAAGATTCTCACCATCGCAACTGGGAAGAGCGTGACTCCACTGATGAATCTGCTCACATACTATTGGGTCTTGATCACTAAGCGTGTATCCTGCGTCACATGTATAGGAGACTTGCGAACCAATGGAAAAGCTGCTGCCATGACGACGACCATTGACAGGGATGCCGGGATCAAGGCATGAGTCCGACTCCATTTTCACACCTGCAAATGACACCCAACGAACACAACAGAGTCAACAGGGTGAGCGCGTGTGTCTGAAGCAAGTGTCTGTAACGGCCAGTCTTACTTTCATATCTGATGCTGAAGCCTGCCGCAGAGCGGCTGTTGTCAGTGGCGAACAAGAGGAACAGGAAGTTGGATGTGGAAATCAGGAAATGAGGCGCTTGGGTGCCATGGTATTCTCCGATCAGTGGGGAGGATGCTGAGGGGCCATCCCTGATTTCCAGCGTGTCATAGTTGACCTCTGTCTGAAACCTGGACAAACATGAAAACAAATAAATAAAGATAGATATGAAACCATGCAAAAGTAGTAATATAGATAATAATGAAAAAAACACTGAATTATCAAAAAGGTCCCATTCAATCAAATATGACCTAGCCTGTGAACCAGATGTGTGTGGAGTGCAGCTTTTTACAAAGAAAGGGATTCCTTACAGATGATGATGATAGCTTGACCGTTACATCATATCCTAAAAAAATCAATTTCTGCTATAATGGATTCAAGCTACGGTGCATCTCTCATGTAAAGATTAATCAAATACTGCAGCAAAAACTTCATTTGTATCTGACTCTTTTATTACCTCTGAGAACTGCATTAGTGAGATATTGAATCACTAAATGATGTAACACCAAACAAAAACTTTTTTTTTAATCATATGGTTAATGACAATATTTGCTAAAATACCTACTTGTCAAAGTGTATCTTCACCGCATGGTCTGTCTGTGCTTCAATCACCCACTGGCAGCTCAGAGAGTCTTTATAAAAGGAAGGCCAACCAGGAGACAGCACAACGCCGGTATTAGCTGTGAGATGGCCTCCACAGGGAGCTGGAGGGAGACACAGAAACACACACAAAAAAAACACAACCAAGAATGAATTAATCATATTTATAGAACAGTGTTATGGCACAGGCGCAAGTCTCGTTTTTCATGAAGTTTGCATATTTTGCTTATGTTCAATTTATTTTTTGCACTCTAATCCTTTATGGATTCCCTAAGTTCGCACTAAACATTTACCATCAGAAATTATGTTGTGCCAATTTTGTGCTACCGTAAACAAATTTGAGACACTCTTATTTGAAAAGCCCTTATTAATTATAGCTTGGTCATTTATAGGGGTTGACTTAATGTGTGTCTGTGTGCAAATTGAATATTTTAGAAAAAGGAAAAACTTAATTTTCCAGAAATTCTGAAGACTGCAGGCTGCAATGCTTGTATCCACACCAGTGTACAGTTCATAGATCAATGTTGACTGTTTAAAAGTAAGAATTAGCTAATCTTTAGTTTTAGTTTCTGTTCTTTTCTTTTTCAGTTTTGTAGATCTACCACCATGGGTGAAAAATATAGTCTTAGAAATTTTGGATCGGCATATTAACTATTGTTATTTTCAGTATACAATTTGCAAAGATTCAGTTAAAATACCATAGCCATTCCTCTTATAAGTCTAGTTTTCAAGAAAAACAACAACTTTTAAACACATTTTGCATCCTTATTCTGCAATACATGTGGCGGATCCACAACAAGATCATTCTAGATACAAAACATAATTAACTTTTCTTTCCAATTGGGAGGGATAATTTTTCCCATACTCCAGACTTAATAAGGTGACCACCTTCTTCAATTTGATCATCTCCTCCATCCGATTTATTAATATGCAATATTTGATAATGTCATTTAGGAAATACAATCAAGATACAAGATGGGGAATGACATAAAAATAGCTCACATCCCAGCACAACCCAGCTGCCTAAAATAAGCTTGTGAAATCACCACACTTTAATTATTACTTTCACATTTTAGCTCATCTGAAATTCTGTAGAGAGAACCTACAGAACAAACTAGACAAAAAGCCCCTTCGGTTTCTATGAATTTGAACCAGGAACCCTTCAGTGCAAACAAACAAACCACTGTGCAGACCCCAGTCTATCGCTAAAAGACTATTTAACAACTCTACTTAAGCAATAGCCATTATGTATAATGCTGAGGCACTTTTAAATACTCCATCATAGCTATACATGTAGTAAAGAACTTGTCAGTGTGCCTCTGTGTGTATATGTTTACCTTCACAACGTGGAACAGCTGCAGACCAAACCACATTTCCATCCTGAATGATACAAGTCACTTGATCTGAACCCTAGAAAGCAACAATAGCATGTAAAAAGCTTAGCAACTTAAATTATAAACATTCCTTTTTACCCACAGCCATCAATATAACGGACATATATGTGGATGTATATGTATTAAACATTCTTTTGTGTTTATGAATTTAGATTATTACCTGTGTCCTTATGAATCCTTGATCGCAGCGAAAAGCCACTGAGCTACCAAGCTGAAACTGGTCACCGTACCTTTGACCATTGACAGGGACCCCTGGGTCATGGCATTCATTCTGACCAAATGCTGCAAAAGAAAATAACAAGCAAAACATTCAAATAATACATAAATAGATAAATAAATAAATAAATGGGGGACTGCATCAGGTTTCTGCAAATGAGCAGAAAGAAAATGTGAAAGAATTAGGCACCTGACACATTGTATTTCAAATATGTCAGGTGGTTCAGCATTTAGTACGTTATTGTTTGACCAGTCCAACACAGTATTTGATTTTTTTTTTCCATGCCAGAAATGTGGCTATTGTTAGAGAAAAAAGTGGTTAAACTAGTTCTATATTGCTGTCAGTGAAAGTGACATCTTTACAAATATGTATATATGGAAATGAAATTATCCCTCTGTGATTTCAGCCCTGTCATGTTTGGTCTTTATTATCAGCACTCTGGAGATTAACCTGATCCTACCTAGAGCACACACCCAGTGATTGGACATGTTTCAGGTTGATTAGCTTCTGATGGAGAGGAAATGAGAGTGGATTGGAAAAAAAGAAGGATTAGAAAAAAATGTGATAGGTAGACAGAGAATCGTGAGCCTTTGACAGCAAAGAACATATTTGATAGCAAAGACAATATTAAACCAATCTGTTAAACTAAAGAAAGGAAAATCACAGTCAATGGGAGTAAAAAAAAGAAAAAGATTTCAGTCTACATAAAGGGCCTGAAAATGTACTTGTTTCAATGAGAATGTATTTTTTTCAATCAATTTATGAGCTTGGGCTCCCTAGGTCCTTAAGCAGCATCGCCCTGTAAGGCCGTTCCACCAAGCAGCATCTCCCTTTCAGTGGACGAATGGAGTTCAAAGCCACCCGCTCAAGAGAGGTGATGATGTACAGGGACTCGGCGGATGCTGAGGTGGCATCGGTAGGAATCCTTGTCAATAGAACAGCGATATAGAACAGCAAGACCCAGGTTGCTCCGAAGCAGTCAGTCACCTTTGTGAGAGCGGGGCAGAAGGCAAACCACCAGCCCAATTCCTCTGGAGGGCTTTCCCAGTTAACATAGCTACCACTTCACTCCGCCCAGATATGGCGTTAACATCGGAGAGCACCACGCAAGTGGTCCTACTGGAACTGACCGTCCAATGGGAGGACCGGATTGGGTCGCCCGGCTGAGGTTGTTTGATTATTAAAGACCCGAAACACCCCGTCACCCTGGGTTAATCACTGATGATGTGTTCAAGTATTACCGTAAGGTTGTATTATAACTCTGAGAGAAGATTGTGCCTAAATAAAAAAAAATTAAACATGATATTTAACAATAAGAATGGAGATTAAGAGAGGAGAAAGAGGAAATATTAACGGGAAAATGAGAACCGTCAACTTTATGTTGAACATTAAATACTTTTGTCTAATTTCAAGAAATATACCTCACTCAAAAGAGCATCATAACTATGTGTAACTGCACCTGTTATGTGCTCTGTATTTGACTTGAAAAAAACAAATATGTTCACGAGCATGACACTAGATTTTTTTGTTCATGTTCTTATTCTTAACTAGCAACAGGCCTGGACAAAGCCTGTTTTTTTTAATCTAGCTTTCCCACATAGTGCTGTTACTATGGAGACATGTTATGCATACTATGACAATAAAATATACTCTTAGTGAATTTAGAATAGCTGTTATGTTCATGGCCTGCATTTGACTCCTAATTATCTGCCTTTAGCATTCTTGACTGTCAATATTCATATTTAATGTTTATAATATAATTCATTCAAAGTGAATTATATTCAGATATTGAAATGGGAAAACATGGCCTACGTTAAATAAGAAATACCTGTGGAATTTATTTGATCAAATTGCATTTTTTAAACATTTTTAAATTCTCAACCCCAACATTATATGGTAAAGGATTAACATGCTCCTTGGCATTTGGACATTAGATTTCTAATGACAATTAAATCAATACACACCAAGACGAGCATAACAATTATTTGTCTGTTTGGACAAATTTACACCATTGTGTTCATTATTTGTCTGGGGATTACAGGGTGGGTTTTTTGTATCAAATATGCTGAGGATAAAAGAGCATTCAGTCCATTCAATTGTTAAATGTCACCCCTAAAGGAAGAAGTGGAGACAAGGTCATTTAGTAAGCAGTGTGTGAAATGATGCAAAGCCGTATGGTAATCATTGAAAATGAATCAGAATCAGTCATGCATAACTAGTTCGGCTTAGTGCAGGTAAATACACGGGCTGCAGAAGTTGGGCTGTGACTGACAATGGCACAGAAGAAGGGAAAATAACTGTCCTCAAATTTCCCAAAAAATATCTCCATATATGTTTGGTTGCAGAGTTTTCAAACTATGTGTTGGGCCTATCCAGGGTGGGCCTATCACAACAATTTCAGACACGGCAAACAAAAGTAAGGATTTATTTTCTTCTTGTTAAAACAACAACAGAATAATTATTCAAAAGCTGTGGAGATTTAGGCCACAACTGTTATAAGTAGTATATTTGTGCTCAGGTATGGGATTTCACATAATCATGATTTTTTTGTAATCAGAGAACTTGGCTTTACTTTAAAGTCATGTATAAAAGTATTTGTAGCTTGCTTTTTAAATTAATTGAGAAATTATACAGTAGAATTAAGTGATTACAATTCACTAACTGTCCAGGGTGTACCCTTCCTCTTGCCCATTAAATACTGGGATAGGCTCCAGTCCCCCCGGACCCCATTAGGGAATAAGCGGTATTGATAATGCATGGATGGTTGGATGAATTCACATCAATTTATTGACAAAATGTATCTGTGTGTGATTTGTGGACAGTTGAACCCAATCAGAGGACTAACATTTACAGCATTATTGTCATAATTTCTTAACTCCTTAACTTAAAATTGAAAAACAATCTGTGTTTTATTTTATAATTTGCTCAGTTTTGAGGACTCAAAGTATCGGTATGGGAGTGACTGAAAATTGGACTTCATTCTAGGCTCTCATTGGTCAGAAACGGAGGGAAACTGGACAGACCAAGTCAAAAATGAAAATTTGGTCTCATGCAAATGAGTGAAGGCATCTTATTTATGTTTAGCTCAAGTCATTGTTTGTAAGTTACGTGGAGGAAGATGCTCTTTCAGCATTGACTGCCCATGAGTACAGAAACAGTATGACCAAGACGACATTCAATTTAGCCATTATAAAAGTTTTTTGTATCAGGGAATTATGAAAAAAAGGATAAAATTCTTAATCAGGTCTGAATATAAGGCAAATGGATCATTAAATAGGCAGGGAGACGCACAGAAACAAGTTCATTCGTATACATACTGGTATAGCTGATGTTGAAGCCTTTCCCGGTATTAGAGTGATCGGACTGAAATTCCAATCTCATAATGTGCCCATTTGAGGCGATCTGTGAGGGGACATCCTTCCCAGAGAATGTTCCGAATGTTGTTGGTTCAGACAGACCTAAAAGAACATAGTTTGAAAAGCATTAGAAACATGAAAAATGTATGCATGGATAAAAGCAGGTTAATGGAGAACAAAGAGGTCTTTCTATAACTATACATAAATAAATATATATATATATATATATTTGTTATTTTTTATATATTTTTTATTTTATTATTGTCGTATATTTACCAAGACATGTCTTGAGCCTTGCATTTCCATACAATTCTGGCAACATGGGAGGAAGTACTGCTGAAAGTACCCATCAACCCCTCTTGGGAGCATGATTGCAATGACTTTAAGGCATCACTCTAGCCACTAAAGTAGTCCCTGTGTAGCAGTCGAGTGGCCCTGAAACTCCCCACTGGCCTCCATAGCTGTAACCATGCATCACCTTTGTTCTGTCTGACATATTTGTGTCTCAACTTCAGACCATTTACGGCGACAAATTGTAATACAGGAAGCATACACTCTGCTCTTGTCGTGGTCCCCAGTGACCAACCATAAACAGAAGATGCAGTGGATAGTGCAATAAAATTCCAAAGGGATGCACAGTGGAACCCAGTAGGCCCATATAAGTTTACGCATCAAGAATATATAATAAATGAAAAAATGTGCCATCCCCAGTTATGGTAACAAGATACCAGAACTAGAGGAAACTGTGAATTTATAGTTGTGACAGGCAGAAATAAATAGATTAACCACAAATGGCACAATAATGGCTGACAAAGGTAAGACTAAATGAGAGTATGGAATAATATATCTGGTATTGATTGAATCTGATTAAAGTTATCTAAAACCAACTCTTTGGGATTAATGTAGACTACAGTAAGTCTGGTAGGCAACTCAGTGCATTAAAATTACGATAAACTCTTAAAATGATCACAGAACTATCCTTCAGTGTAATATTGCTTTATTCTGATTTAAATTGTATCCATGTGCAACAATGAAATGACAAAAACATTAAAAGTGTACACCTAAATTACAATTTTCTGTGTAAAATTTTGTAGTTTTAGTGAATACTACACGCTGGGACATCTTTTGATTAAAAAGTGATTTTTTTATTTAGTTTAAAGGAACTTCATTTAGCGTATTACAAGTACAAGTGTGTAAAGAAATGTTTTAAGTCACATCCATATCTCTTTCCATGGAAAGATGGGATTTGTACTTGCCAAGTATGAAAATATCTGAAAATAATTAGGTGTTAATACCAGTTTGCATGGACATTTTGAGTACTGATGAATCTGGAAAAAGATTATCAAGTAGTGCGCTAAAGCCTCATATTTCAAAAAGTACATTAAAAAATGCTGATCACATTTCTTCGATGTGATACATAGCTGGATAAGCCGTGTTTTATCATCTGTCAAATGAAAAAAGATGCCAATTAAAATGTTTATGATAAAAACCTACCTACATTTCTTTTGGGTTGCATAGGGTTGGGCAGTGTGATGTATGTGAAATAATGGTGTGTGTATAACACTATTTGTTATCTTAATCACTACAGGTAATGAATAAGTCAAGCAAAAAGCTGCTTAAAATGTCTCTGTATAGTTGACGATGGATTAACATTTTCAGAAGCAAATATTGCTGGAAAAACTGGTTGCGTAATTCCCTCTGCCCTTTATCCCTCTCTATGCTCTAAATTGTGTTTTTTTTATATCTATTATCACTGGGTTATACTTGTATATATTTAAAGGGCAGGTGAAACCAAGTGAATGCTGGACCATGTCTGTCCATTATTTCAGAAATTATCCCAAGTTGTGTCTGCCAGTATGTATTTTTCTGCTCTCTCAGTTCTGCTGTTGCTGAATGCGCACGTCTTCCCTTTGTGCTCAGTCTGGAGTTCAAGGTTGAAGCGTATATGCGGTCAGTGGGTCATTTAGGAGTGCTAAAGCCACATTTTGCTTACTCTTTTCTGTAAAGAGCGAGAATTTAAATGATGTTAGTTTACTTTTGTTTAGCATCTTTAGTAATTTTGTTTTTTACTGGGAAATGTTTCTGTAGTCGAATTTGGCGACGATAAATTTGTGTCTTTTTGCAGTTTGATGAAAGAGCTCAGCAATGCTTATGTAATAATGCAAAGTTCACAGAGGAGGCCCAAACTAGAATCCATGAAGATATGTGTCAATTAAGTAAGATTGTAACATTCTTCTTTTTATCTGTAAAAGGCATTACAAAAGTAAAATCAGTATTAGAATTTGTATAATTACTACAAAATGTATATGATCAGTGTCTGTTTTTTACAATAACATAACAGAATAAAAAATCATATAGAAAAAGGTGATGTTAGAACTCTGGATTAAATTGAGTTAAGCAACAAAGTGGATGAGAAGTATAGTGTTTATGTGTATGTGCATGTCTTTTTCTTCTGGGGAAAGTCAACTTTACTAATTCAGTCCTGCACTGCTTGTCAAGGGACAAGGAGAGGAATAAAACAGTGAAAGCTTGGACATGATAATTTCCTTTTTTTTTTTAAGTGAATCAAGAGAAACACACTTCATAGCCACCATATTCTATTTCCTACCTCCTGCAACCCTGCTTTGAATAAGCGGATATTGAAAACGGATGGATGGATGATGTGAATTTTTTTTGTTTTATTCAGTGCAATGTGCTGTGTTTTTATACAATGGATTTTTCATTCATGTAGCCTAATTGAATACATTTAGAATACATTTAGAATTTTTTATTGAGTTTAAATGGGACACTTTCATGTTAATATTTAATTTTACTGTTCTATCTTTCAGTTAAAACAGTTAAGAAAAGTAAAGCTATAGGTGTTAATAAAACCTTTGGTCAATAGAAATAGGATTTTTATACAGCTATTAACAAATGTGTGTAACAGGGATGGCAAAGTTAAAAATTGTATAATGTTAATCAATATTTATCATCATTATCATTTACCATACATTTTTAACATGCCAGGGGGTTTTAATGCCCCCAAAAAACTAAAGACATTGAAGAAATGTTTTTACTTTAAAAATCTCTCTGCATGTGCGGTCTTGAAATGCAAATAGAATAAAGGATATACTCAATATTGCAATTTAACTATTCAGAGCAGAAAGATCATTTAGAACTGAATTGGAGAGTATCTAATTCATGGAATTGTTTACCCTTTCGGTGCTTTGAACAGGTCACTGACCGAAAAATTCTCAAATACCAAATAGATTAATTAAACCTTTTGGAGGTTTCTTGTAGCTTATGTCTTATTACCTTTTACTGTGTGAGCATTTTTAAACACTGCAGTCAATATTAAAAGGCTTGTAAATCTATCATAATTTCATTACAGCATGCTCTGTCTATCATTTATGGATGCAGACAGACAGTGACATCAGCCATCCATTACTGGTCCAGAATACTGTCACATCTTAAATGAAATACTTCAAAATGATTTTGATTTGGCCGCTCCAAAATAAATGATCACATCTCCAATGTCAGTTAAATACTTTAAACTTCATCCAGCCAGGCAAACAAAGATATTATTATTCAGCATTTTAAAATAAATTCTTATCATTACCTTCATCTTTAACCACCAACCAGTCGAACTGTGGCTCCAGGTCAAAGTCAGAAAAGAGGAGGTGTATGCGGCTTCCTGGTTCAGAGATAATCAGCCATACACAATTCAGGTTGTTGCCGTACTCCTCTGGGTAGTTTGGAGATAATACAGTCCCCGATGGAGCTGTGAAGTTAAAGAAACAGGAGACTACAAAGGAGATGAAAGAAAGGAGAGACACAAAGTTTTCTTTAAGTGCATAAGAAAAATATTTGTAGTACAAATTTGGGAGTAAAAAAAAAAAGATATTAAGTTTTAATTACAAGTGAACATATGGTACTTACAGACACAACTGGGTTTGTTCCCAGACCACTGGTTATTGTGCTGGCACGTGATGGTTTTTTCTCCCACAAGTTCAAAAGCCGCCTGGCAAAAGAAGGTCAAAACATCTCCATGCTGAAAACGGTCGCCACTACGACGGCCAAATGCTGGCACCCCGGGATCACCACAACTTCCCCGTTCGATCTCTGTAATGAACAGACCAAAGCAGTTGACATAACATGTTAGCATGTGACACTTTCTGTCCATCTCAGCATTAAGAGAACATGGCTGAAATCCTGTTACTTCCTTAGATTAGACCTTTTGGAGTAAATATTCTGTGAAGAGGCATCAGTAAACGGATCACATGAAGGGACAGGTTCAAGTATCTTAACCAAAACCCCCAAAAAAGTATATTAACCAGAAAAAAGCAAATATTACACATTGGCTTGAAAACGGTGTTGTTCAGAAAGTGAATTGAGAAAAAAAAGCAAATTCACAAAGAAAGATTCACAAAGCCTGTCTGATAATGGCGATCAGTCATCAAAACATATTTTCTTGCCTTATGACCAAGAATACCGTGCATAGTTTTTAGACTACTGTGTTTGGAGCATTAAAAAAGGTCCCTCCAAACCTGTTTCAGAGCTGTGACTTCAGAAAGGTGGATATTAAAACCTCTTTAAGCGAAAAGAAAAAACAGGAATGAATGAAAAACATGCGTCGGCTTCTTAAATAAATTAGCTGTGTTAAGAAGTGATGAAAAAGCTGCGAGCAATTCATCTAATTGTTTCCCTCCTCACAGTTAATTGTCATCAGGATAATTGTAGTGTAATTGAGGTTTAATTGTGAACGGGGAAAAAATAAGTTGAGCTGCACAGGTTGATGTAAACACACACTAATCCTTCCATACTCCCGAGGAGGAGAAACATACAGAAACTCATGCAAGCATCTGTGAAATGATGTTGAATATTTACATAATGACTCCTCTCACTTCATGTGGACATATCTTCATTTATCCTTCCAAACTGAGTCTGTAATGTCCACCTTGATCCGTTCTGACTTTTACTTTCTAAGTCTGGTTCAACATACCATTCCTTGACATGTCTGCCATGTTAACAGTATTTACT
>CAJRST010000001.1:14046744-14073154 GCA_907169785.1 Menidia menidia | reverse complement strand
CTATCAACCAACTTCCATCCATCTTGATTCTGAACTTCTGAAATATGCAGAATTTATGAAAATGTGACAGAACATCGCAAAATGTATCCTGTCAACAGTAAAGTAATGATGATGGTCCATGCGTGAAAATGATTTAAAAAAACAAAGCTACACAAACACACAAGTAAAGACACAAACAAAGTCCCACAAAAGCTAATTTGTATTCATCTGCAAAAAGACAGCAATGATTAGAGGCTAAATGGGCATGTGTGATGGTGCATTTCAATCTGCATGTGTGTGAGCAGGCAGGGATAGTTCACATTTGAACAAAATAATTATCTTCTCTATACTGATGAATCAAATGACTGACACACACAATAACATGCACATATGCACAGGCTGTCAGTTTTTTTCTGCTGTCCACCCAAATCTTTCGTCCCTATGACCTGAGTTGACAGTTTACTGCGCAACATAATTTTTGCAATCTCTGGCAGTTAGCAATTAAGCTGGCACATAAAACAAAACAAACAAGAAAAAAAAAAGGAGACAGAGTAAATATTCATAAACTCGTACACACAACCATAGACACACAAACAATAACACAGACAGAAGCAAAAATAGAGGCACAAATAAAAGGATTTTACCGAGCAGCTGACAGACCATAACCAGCTATATTGATTGCACTGCTCTTATTCAGATTTAACAAGGTGATACGCCGTAGTCTGTATTACTTATTGGCCATTTCAACTTGCGCGATTGAAACTACGTTAAAAAAAAGATGCGTGTGGCCTTCAATAAAAATAAATCATTTTTTCAATCTTATAACACATTATTGATTAAAGAAATTGTGTGGAATAATGGTCAGTCAGAGGCAGTGGGAGTGCAGGGATAGAGGGGAAGAGGCTGAAGACAAAGAGCGAGAAAAAGCGAAAAGAGGAAAACTGAAAGATTTGCAAAGAGAAAGTCATTTGCTTTTAAAATTGTTGTCCTCTGGTTCCGTTGAATGTTTTATTGATGATGAAAACCTCCAGCACTATTTTGTGGCTGACTCCAAATAAGATACTAACAAAGACCAATAGAACATTCATCAAATGCCTGGAAATACGATGAAGCAGGTGGAGATTCTTGAACAATAGACATATTTGAATTTATACATATAAATCATTCTTTTGTGTATAAATCTAGAAAATGGGATTTCACTGGCAACAGGTCAGAAGTTCCTAATGTTAAGGATTATTTGATTAGGCTTTTGTTGCCTATATTTGAAAGATGCCATTTGGACCCACAGTGTCCAGAACTCCCTTACACACACCGATGGGCTGATCTCCACATGCACAGACAAATCTAAATTGTCAATGTGAAACACTATTACCCCGAGAACAACCACCAGCGATTTAGAAGCCATACCACTACTTCAGGTTTTCTGCGAATAATGTAGCTGAAGCTGGGGCAGTTTTAAGTGAACATCCTAAGGTTAGACTGTTCCTGAAGCTCTGGAGACGCTTCCAGACTTTTTCATGATTCAAATTCAGCCACACAAACTGAGATATTCTATTGGAACAATGAAGGGTTGTAAGACATTTGCAGCATGAATGGTGTGCTGTATTTCTGACATGTCTCAAGATAAGCCAAGGTTGTTGGTTCAACAAGAGGCTCATAGCAATGTGGATCACATAAATCTACGCAGTAATACACTACAACTACATCATGGGCTGACATAGGCTCTTGCCCAACTTATGGAACAATATTTCTTTCTGCCAAGGTCAGAAAGACACAGGGGAGAACAAAAAGTCAATTTCTCTCTGCTCCTATACCTTTTTAGATTTTTTGTTCTCCTTTCTCAATTATATCTCACCAATTGTCAACCCTTGCCTTTCTGAGCTTAGTGGTGAGCAGACTCCATTTCTATCCATCTTTTGAGAAAACTAGTGTCACATGTCAAGTACCTGCCTGGACATACGGTCCTTTTCCTTTTCTCTCTCTTTGGATGTGAAATAACTAGCTGAATATTCAACAAGTTTCAGCTCTCCCTTTTCCCATTCTTTTTCTGCTGTTTTCAATGAGCTCATTTCTGTCTGATTCTCCTTTTTGCCATCCTCTCTTTCGATTCTCGCCATTTTCGAACTTAATATTTTAGACAAATCAAAGTGAAAAGAGGAAAGTAGATGACAGAGAGAAAGAGGATTGGAAGAAAGCAGAGCAGAGAAGATGGGGGTGAGGGCGAGGTGAGAGGGGCAGCAAATAAAGAACTCTTGGATGTTGGGAGAAAATGAGAGGCAAGCAGACAGGGAGAGAGAAGAAGAGAGTGGAGAGTGCAGGGTACAGAAGTAGGGCAGAGAGGGGTGAAGACATATACGAAGAAATATGACGAGCAGAGAATAGCATAAAAGGAACTGCTGTTTTTTGTATAGCTATTGCATATTAAGTATGTCGTCACTCAACAACAACACATACATCCATAAAGTTTTAGAGGTGTGTTGACTACCAGTTCCTCAAAATGAAAACTGATTTCAGTCAGCAAACTAACAAAAAATAAAATAAAACTTTGAGTACAATCCTACAGTATTCTCAAATTACTATATCTGACTATGTGTTTGTTTCTTTTTTCCCAGGATGTGTTCTTAAGTTGCAAGCTTTCATTAGTCTGACAATGTTTGACTTTGATTATTACAATGTTCAAAATACTGTAGGGTAAGAAGCACTGGGGAAAAATTATCTTTGTTCTCACCGTCTGATTTGTAATAATAACAATTATAATAACAATTATCTAACTGGTGGACCGTTCCAGGGTGTACCCTGCCTATCACCAGTTGACTACTGGGATAGGCTCCAGTACCCCTCGACCCCATTTGGGAATAAGCTGTTTAGAAAATGGATGGATGGATGATTCATCTAATATTTTTGTTTAAAACAAACAAATTTGCAATATGAAATGAAAAAGAGCTCACCTTCTCAGAGTCCATGGCACTGATGACCCACACACAGTGTGCGTTGTTCTCGTACTGGACGGGATAATTAGGTGATGTAATTACCCCTCTGGGCCCCCTTAGGTTACTGCCACAGGTACGAGCTACAAAAGTAGACAAACAAATATGACAGAGAGTTACACATATATCTAGAGAAAAGAAATGTTCATGTCACAAAAGGAAACGTTTTCTAAAAACAAGCTTACCTCAATGTAAGATTACATTGATTAATTAATTGATGTGTTCTTCTTTACAGGATTGACCCTTTATAATTCCACTGTTTTTTTTACCCAGTAGAGTTCCAGACTTTGTTTATTTTTTTGCAGGTCCATTAAACCTCACTAAAATGATCAATGTGATCAGCTACTTTAAGCCCAACATGGCCACACAAGTGTCAGACACTGCATCTATAGGGTTAGGGGTTTTATCAGGCATTTTGCTACTTCTAATGTCTCTGTGAGAGATTTTTGTACATTTGCGAATGACTGAGCTGGCTGCCCAGACACAAAGAAGAGACGAAATGGAAATATGGAAATGAGATTGAAGAAAAATCCTAAATGTTTCTTTGCATTGGAGGACCGGTTGCCCCCTTGACAAACATGAAAAACCAGGTTATCAATGATATTAATACAATACTCTCCCTTTTCCGATCTCAATTCTTGACAATATCTATTATATCTAAAGGCATACAAAGAGTGAAATAAAGACAGGCTGATATCACAAAGACAGACGACCCTGCGTAGGGTGATAATGTTCATAAGCAAATACGTCAAAATGTTGTAAACTAAAATAGTGATTTGACTGAGTAAAGATGAAAAAAACAAGTTTAGCTCAGTCAAAGTACAGACATAGGTGACACAAATTAGGAATGGGATGTAAACAGAGGCTATAAAGAGTAAAATATGGTAATGTCAGCAAGGCTGAGAAGGGATAGAGGTGGGAAGGGAAGAGGCAAATAAGAGGTAGAAAATGCCTTGAGATGAGTGGCGAGAGAAGAGGACCCCCGATGACTGATCTGCCTGTTAATTAGAAGAGGGCTGAAACACACAGTGATGCACACAGCTACATTGTCACATGGAAAGACATTCATGGTAATTCACCTAAAAAAACAGCTTCTTATTAACAGTAAAGTCTCAGTAGAGAATGTGAGGAGCTCATGGGTTTGAATCCCGGAGGAGTGATCACAATGGATGATCCAGTACTCCCGAACTTCAGCAGACTGTCAACATTAGTAACTTCCGCCTCCTCACTATATGACAGCCTACCCACCTTCACTTTTCTGCGGCTTAATGTCTCTGTTTGAATTTTATCCTCCATATTTTTTGAGTGAAAGATGTCTCAGGAGACAAATCAAAGTTAAACACACTGGACATACATTTTCAAGTTGTTGGTATGAAATTCTAACTATATAAGTATCCATAGTATTATTTTCTCCATTTGTTTTCTTTTACTTAACTGATGGAATATGGAGTGTAATGATTTCTGAGTGAGCTACTAACAAACTAGTTTTCTGAACAGTTCATACAAGAGGAGATCTATTTTTTTTATTCTTTACATTGGATTTTTACATGTTGGGTTCAAACTCCAATATATACACCAGTTTGTTGTCTTGTCCAATTGTATTTTTTTAACGTAATTATTATTTTTGGTGGACTGCATGTACCAGTACTGACAGCAGTCTAAGTAATAATTCAGTCTAAATAATGTAATGTTCTCTGATGCTTATTTTATATGTATTACAAAGAAAACAGAATCAAGATGAAATACTTGATCATTTCCATCCAATTACTCTCCGTTAATCGATAACTCTTGCAAAAGTATGCAATATCAATAATAAAATCACACATTTCCCACTGAAGCTTTAAGACAGATGAATTTAGAATACATCTTTGAATAATTTACCCCTCCACCATCAAGTGTTTCTGACAGGAATAGTCAGTATCATGGATTCAGGCATGTCTCTGCAATCACAGCAAGCTATTATGGTCACAACACAGGCACGAACACACATACATGATAACACGTTGTGACAGACACCCTACAGTATGTGTCTGAGCGCAGGGACCGGCTGTCCATCAAACACACATGCACACAAACACACACAAACAGCTCCAGGCCAATGGTCCTACAGATATTAGGCATGTGACATTATCTATTGGATACATGCTTTCAGTGAGAGTGTCTCTGTGAGCGTGTGTGTGCTCACACACTTGGGTGTATATGCTGGCTGTCTGCCTTTTGATTGTGGAGCAATAGACCCAACAGGGTATTGTCAGCAAACATGTGGGCAGTGAGAGCCCCCTACTTTTCTCTCTATGACAGCTGTTTGTTTAGTCAGTCAGTAAGTGAATCATGGTTTTTAAACATCAATTAATCATACAAACTCCATGTTACTTTGCTCTCAGAACTTCAGTGTAATCAAATCCCAGCAGGCTACCATAACTGAGATATAGCTCCTAACACTCTGGCCTTCCCAGTTTAATAGTTTGTTTTGTAATTATAACTAATCTGGATCACAGATGCATTGGTTAGCTCAGCTGCCCTTTGCAAAGAATTTATATGATTCGGTGATGGTTCATGGGAGAAATTATATGAATAACTTTCACAGTTTTTAGATGAAAAACACAGACCTTGAACCTGTCGCTGTGTCAATTTCATCAAACAAAGATGAGGCATACTGACTGGTCTGGTCATCCTACCATGGAATGCATGCTTCCACGGTAGGATAGTGTCTCCCAGACAAGACATCCCAATGTGGTATAAGGTCGATATGAGGTTTTCTTTCTTTTTCATTTATATTTTTAAGCATTTTCTGTAGCTTCAAACGTTTGAATTGGCATTTATACTGTAGTCCTTGACAAATTATTCAAACAGTAATCCCTTTCCCATGTGTTTTTATTAGCTACTGCTTAACAGCTGAGGCAGTGAAGTCCGAGACATTAGAACATGAATTACAGGTGTCCAGCTTTGTATTTGGCCTTTCGAAGCTGAAAATCCTCCACACTGTTTTAATGACTTACTGATTATTTGCACTAAAGAAGAAAAGAGATATAATACTTTTTTTTTAACATTCTAACAATTTATCGTTTTTGTTGTTGCTGACATTATTATTAGTAGTAGTAATAGGTTTTAGTTATCATTATTATCATTATTATAATGAGATGGAAAATTTTGATATCCTGGAATATAAATTGCTTCAACTACAATGGGAAAATCTGTGACACCCAAGCATTTTCTTGAATTGACTGTGTTGAAGTCTCTTTTTTCATGATTTACTCATAAAATAACAAATTAACTGGGTAAGATGTATTATTTTGCTGTTGGAAGTTTAGAAGAAATTAAATTGAAGAAAAAAAAAGCCTGCATTGTTGCTCTGACACATAAGGACAACGCCTAAGGACATCATAGCTATTTCAGTGAGAATGACAGACAAAACTTACTTCTGCAGATGGGTCTGTGGTCACTCCAGGCAGCCAGTGTGTCAGTCACTCGTTGACAGGTGATACTTTTAGATCCATGTAATACATAGCTGTCATCACAGCTGAACTGGACGCTGGAGCCAATCCTGGTCAGGGAGACAAAACAGTGACAACGCTTGTCAAAAAGAGTAAAAACACAAAAACAAAGTGAAAGCTAGAAAGAGAGAAATTGATTTTCTTGTTGTAATGGTATTTGTCTGCATTCTTTTTGTTCATCTTTACTTTACTCTTTCGTCTTTTCAACCCAATTTGCCTCGTCTCCATTCGGTCTCTCATCATTTGTTCTGACCATTCTTGTTTTCAAATTCTCTCCAAACACCTGCTGTCTAACACATGAGAAGGTCATTCAGACATGTAAGTGGAAGTCTGCATGGCATCTCGTCTGTGAAGCTTAAGCCTCCTCCCTGCTGACACACACCACAGTCAACCACCGGCCACACATTCGCAGCGTACAGCTCTGGTTGGGAACTGACTCAGCCCTGTTTTTGAACACTGTAGAGTTGCCCATCCTGGAAAAATGTCTAAGAGATTTGGGTTTTTCAGTTCAACCTTTTCCAAAATGATGATACCAAAGACACATTTCATTCTATAGCTAAATAAAAAAAGAAATAAAATGTTAATTATGAAGACTTACTAAGCGTGTGTCTCTTTTAGCAAAAAGAGACCCATTGCACACAAAGTTTCAGTCGTGCTCGGGAATTAAATGATTGTTTTCCTCTGAAATGTTGCTCGTGCAGTACTAACAGAGTTCGGGACCTAATGATAATTAGAACCTTTAACACACTCCAGACACATCCATGCCAAGAGACGTTTGAATACACACATAGCCGCATCTACACAGGTGTGAACACTGTCAAATACACATGGAGGTAATGACCTTTCACTAAATTAGACAACTCGTTTAATAGTAAGAGCGCTTGTGCCATAAGTAGTTGCTAATGATAAAGAAGAGCAGCAGGAGAAGAAGATTAAAA
The DNA here is from genome assembly GCA_907169785.1 of Menidia menidia. Lineage (NCBI taxonomy): Eukaryota > Metazoa > Chordata > Actinopteri > Atheriniformes > Atherinopsidae > Menidia > Menidia menidia. The sequence goes on along the minus strand of CAJRST010000001.1, from coordinate 14,065,756 downwards.
GATGATTATCTTTTTTTTTTGGTCGGTTGTGTGTGGGGGAGTGAAAGCAGTCTCAGAAAAAATAAGATAAAAACAGAAAGCCTCTTTCATATGCATAGGAGGATGATTTCGACAATTTGAGCGCCCCTGATGCTAAGTGGATGAGCCATAAGGAGAGATGATTATTTCACAATCACTCCTGCTTCAATTATATGGCATCTCTGTTTCTACTGATTTGATGAGTCCATAGGGTGGAATTTTTTTATTTCCTATAAAAATCTGCTGTGTCCACCACATCCTTGTTTACAGGCTAAGATCTTACTTGAGAAGCATTCCTTGTTATCCTCTGTGCATAACCCCTGTATGCCTGGACCCTAGAGAGCGGAACTGGAATGTAAAAGCAGCCCTGGAGTTTGACCAAAGGCTGGAGCTCAACACAATCAGCATTGTGAGTGCATGAGGCAAGGTTTTCTGAGCACCGTAGTGTTGCAAGACGGTATTCTACAACCTCATAAATATATCATGATATTGCAAAAAATGACAGTGCCCAAGATACCAAGCGTGTCAGTTTGATCCAGTGGCTTTTACAGGATGATTTCTTTAAAGACTAAAAATATTCCTCCCTTTAAACGTTAACAGAACCTTACAGATAAGAATAGTTTTTTGTCCAGTTAGTACCTACTTCTCAAAACCACCCAACTGTCAATGCAGTTTCAACTCTCATTCTAGTCTGTGTTGGGGAATAGCCTAGAGAAGCTTTGAACATAAGATTCACTCAAATATCTTTTAAAATAAAATAAAAATCTCCTTCCTTCAAACAGATAATTGTCCTGAAGTTACTCCCTCTCTGTCCTAGCTGCATACTTTCACTGTGGTTCTCAAACGAAAAATACTTTTTTGGGACAGGTTTTTTATGTCTGTGCTTGACAGTGTGTTATTTAGCTAAAGAGCACATCTCATGGTCTGATAACGGTAGTTTATTCCGACAAGACAATGTTTTTATGTGCTGTTAGAGCTTATTTGTGAAATTTCAGCAAACATCAATTGAGTTTTTATTTTATCTTGCATGATAAAATAACTGTCTTCAGGCAATTCAGTTTTCCAAAAGTGGACAGAGAATATGGTCTGGCTATTTTTGTTACCACAGAAGAAGGGGTTTGTTTATACACCGATCAAAGAGCAAAACTAAGTTGATAAAATTGGGTAAAACAAAGAGCAAGATTACTAAAAATTCACCATAACACCATAAATAGGACAAAACTTTGTAATCTGAGAATTTTTCAAGATAGCAACATCAGGAATACATCATTCAATTTTTTACTTCGAAGCACAGTAATTCCCTTCACGGCCCTTTTATATGATGCATTTTGGCACACTTTTTCTCCTTACCATTTGCTCTCAAATAGACTGGGGGACATCTTTAGATCTCTGCTCCGACCTTGTAGCGCTGTTCACTGAGATTTTGCATTTAGGGTCTTTTTTTTTCTTATAAGTTTTCTCATAGCCATTGCTTTATGTTTTTCTCTATTCTGAAAAGTGCCAAATGCATTTGATTACTTACATATCCTTACATTATTAGCAACATGCATTATGTCTGTCTCATCAAAAACTAAATATTCCACCATAGATGTGTAAAGAAGTCTACAGTAATTTTGTGTTTTGTTGTTTGTTTTTTTCTTTCCTGCCCTCTTAAACCCCAGCCAGTCTAGGTGGATTTCCACCCTCCCTGAATGAGATTCTACTTGAGTTTTGTTGGTGTTGACATTTAGTTTTTTCTATCCACAGTCTCATTGAACACACTCAGGTAGGGGAATCGGATCAAAGTGTAGTTTCTGTGCAGTCTGTTTGTTTCAGTATCTTGGCAGCCTTTGTTTCTTTTTTGTTTCTTTTTTTAAAAATTATCTCTGTATGAATTGGGCACATTTGGAAGTAAATTAATGTTATTCAATTACATGATGGTTGCATAAGAATGAATTTGACTCTAATTGGCAGGAACTGAGTGTATCCTTCAAGTACCCAGAGATTACATTTGTTGTGATTTGGTACTATATGAAACTGAAAATGATGTGAGATTAACTCAGCTCGGGGGTACTCTGAAAAGGACAACCTCATTTACACAGCAATTTCTGATCAATTCTAGTCTATGTAAACAGGTTGGCTGTATAAAATGAATGAATAAATAAAAAATCAAACAGATCACCAAATGAGAAGAGATGACTCTCTTTTTGAAATTGTCTATGGGGATAAGGCCTGAATAATACACCATATTTTCAGGGACATAAACATAATGCAGGCTTTGGATGAGCTACAGCCGTGGAGGGGAATGTAGTGTTAGTATAAATCATTGACCAAACCCAATGATGTGTTCCATGATTGGGAAAATCATAGGATATTCCATTTTCAATACCAAACCTCCATAAACACCATATTTCTGATATAGTTTGTTCTGAATGAGACAAAATCTCTGTGCATATAAGCTGCAAACAGTTCAAGCAAGGATGATGCACTGGCCAGCTGTTTTGATTATTTCTGAATTCATGACTACATCTGAATGATTAAGAGACAAATCAAAGAGGTGCACCTTGTTAACCCGAATATGAAAAGAAACTCCATTAAACAGTGATGCATATAACTAAGAAGAATAAGTAATGCTATGACAGTTGCATGTGCAACATTTCTCAATTTGTATACAGTGAACACAAAGTCTATTACATGCTGACTAGTTTAGACGCCATCTTCATTTACATTAATTTTAAAGTAGTATGTTGATTTGCACACCTTGAATGAAGTGAGGATACACTTGTATAACTGGTTTAAATTGTAGTTGTGTCAAAACAACATCCATAAAAAAATGCTTTTTACAGGAGATGATCTGCTAAGGGGGTAGAGTAGTTTTGGTGCATCATATAATTACTACATACGATGGTAAATAACGTATTAGCTTAAACAAATACAAAAGTGGTTTCCTCTGTCAGCTACATGTCAGCAGGGTTTTCTGGTGTTAGAACTTCAGACTAACATTGACATATCTACCACCGCATTCTGTGTTTTGGTTCATATTAACTGCTAGCATTGCTTGAAAGCAAAATGCCAACTGTGAAAAAAGTCAGTTATCTCATCTGAATCTTCCACTGTAGTTCAAAACTTGAATACAAATTGTGCAGTGCATATAACAGACTCAGACTCTAAACAGAAGAGAAACATTTTAAATGAGAACATGTAACAGAGAAGAAGAATCTTTGACTGATGGCCCCAGCAAACCGCCTGCAGCTGTTTTGAAATGTGCATCTTTGTGTGAAGTCAACATCGGCATACCGATTTGTTACTAATCTCACTATAGAAGATTTAAAAGACAACAAACATGAATATGTAGTCCTTTAACAGTCCCTATTGCTAATATATGATAATGGACACACCACAAACCGCTTAAGTCCCTCAAAGTCTTTAGACTGGACCTTTTTTACTTATTAAACAAATTGTGGTCTCAGTGTAGCCATTGGACAAAAAGATAAATAGAATTGATGTACTGCAGAGACATCAGATCTATGTTAATTATCAAGTTTACTCTCATCACCTTGTGACAGTTGTGAGTCTTGCATGTCACGAGTGAGTGTTCCAGTGCTCTTAGTAAGGGCTACCTTGTGGGGCCTCTCCAAAATAACCTGACAGCAGCAAATGTTATCAAATTTGTACATTTAAAGAGGACTGTGTACATTATTATTTAATTACTTGTGTCAGAATAAAAGTTAATCTATCCCTCCATCCATTTCCAATATAACTTATCCTTACTAGGGTCGCAGGGCGGCTGGAGCCTATCCCAGCCATCATTGGAAAGAGGTAACAAACACACACTCGGATTCATTCCTAGAGTCACTAATCAACCTAACAAAAATGTTTTTTGGACTGTGTGGGGAAGCTGGAGTATCCAGAGAGAGCAACACATACACAGGGAGGACTTGCACTCCACACAGACAGGCCCCCGGGGAACACGCTTGACCACCATTCAGCCACAAAGTTATTCTATTGCAACAAAATGACAATGTGCTGCTGAGTTAAAATGCAAATAAACTTACTGAAAAGCAGATCCCATCCTCTTGCCATTTTCAGGAACTCCAGGATCTGGGCAAACGTCACCAGCAAGACCGCTTTGACTCACTGAGAAAAAGAAGAGGAAGAAAAGTCATCAGACACGGCCTTGCTTCCTGTGCTAATTATACTTCTTTGCAGGGTACATGATTGTTAAAATTCTTAATTTTTAATCAATGACCTTACTGAAGTTCACACTTAACCTTTTGTAAATTTCAGCATTTCTTAAATTATTACCATTAGTTCTTACTAATAAAAATAATTGTGAACAAATAACTCCGAAGCTTTTTGTCACAGTAAACAGTTAGCCAGAAGGCACCTTAAAACAACATTAAATGCAAAAACAGCTAAATAAATTTTAGCGTAGTCATAAGGTTTCTGCCTGGACCGGTGTTTTGCTAATGTTAACAAAAAGATGAAATGGAGCACTTTAAATAATAACACCAGCCAGTCCCTCTTTTTCAAAAAAGTGGTCCTAGATAGTTTTTCCCTTTATTGGTACCTCAGCTAAAAGAAAGCTTGCAAAAAGCAAAAAGTATTAACTTGAGTTAGTGTTATGACAAACAGTAAGTTAAGTGGAGAGAACAATTTCATTGGTCATCTGTTCTTATAAGACTTTTGGGACAGCAGAGAGATGCCGCTTGAGCTACATAGTCAGGTTTGTGAAGAGAAGGGCACTCAATCCAACTTATCTGGGCTCTGACACAGAAATATATCAACGAACAGATCAATAAAGGACAAGCTGGAGGAATGATAAGAGAAATGTGATCCTTTTAATTAAATTTGGTTGCTGGAGGGTGGGCAAAAAAGAGAAGAAAAGAAGCAGAGTGAACGGTGCAACAAACAGATGGGTTGCCACAAGAGATGAGGAAAGCACCAGGTAGACAGAGTATATTTTTTCACCAACAAAAGACATTCAGAATGAGTCATTGTTTTTTTCAATAAAAAAAGGTAAATATGTGTGGGTAAAAAACCTCTTAAGACTAAACTGGACAAAGCCCCAAATCTTTAAAGATCCGACATGTAGAATAATACATGATGTTTAACTTTAAACAAAAAGTCCAGAAACAAGTAGGAATCTCGGCCATTGATAATAATTGCATGAGTGTCATGTGACAATAGAGATAGAACTTCAATCACTTGCTTGAGCTAGTGTGATTTTCTTTTGTGAGATTTTTTCATATGCTACTTGCAATAATGACCTGTTATATCGCTATATATGTCACACTGTGCTTCCATAATGCTTGCTTTTATATTTAATCTAAGTTCATCTAAATGCACTCATGCAGCTTCTTTTCTATAGAGTCACGCATGATTGGTGACATGAGGCTCATAGTTGGGGTTCCTTAATGAAATAGGAGGGAATTAACCACCAGTCTTCAGAATAAAGATTAGTACGCTTCTAAATTTCTACCACAAGTTGAGTGTTTAGGTGAATAACAATAAAAAGGAAATTCAAATGTCTGAAAATTTCAACATTGACTAAAGGAATCATTGAAAAGGAGATTAAAAAAAGGATTTTGCATAAAGCTGCAATGACAGAACGACTACACCAAATGATGTGTGCAGAGGTTTAATGCAGAAAGCAGTCCTCACTTCTCCCTATTCACCATATAATTCAGCTACCAAGTCATCTATCTACATTATATCAGCACAGAAGCAAAACACATGACAAATTTTGTCCATCTTATATTCCGGATATTGCATTGGTTTTAGACCAGCTGGGAGCATCTGTGGTATGCCTAAATTGTAATGTAAATGTAAATGAGCCCCGACAATATAATGGAAACCAGTTTACACCAGTTCTGTCATAATGGATCTCTGTGGATGAATAATGATGGTTAGAATGGACAGAATATAAGAAGTGCATGGGAATGGTGAAAGATTGAAAAGAGAGCGCAGATGAACAAAGAGGAAAAAAGAAGCATACTGCAGGGGTTTGAAAAAAAACCTTGACAAAAAACAATATCTTTCTGTTTTTTTTTCTCTTTTTCTTCCGGTTTCTGTTTTTCTTCCTGGCTATCTTTACCCGTGTGTTTCTACTCTTCCCCCCTTCCCACTATTTCATTCTCAGTGTGCTGCTTTTTTCTTATCACTCACATTAGCTGCAATTTACAAAGGGTTATCGAAGTTTTGTGCTTCCTAGCATGAAAGATGGATGAATGATTTGCTGCATTTGTGTGATTGTATTTGGTGTGTGGATTGTGAGTATATAGACACTGTGTGTGCATGTTTGTGTGAGATATGATGCAAACAGAACAAGCTGTCTTCGAGCTCTGCTGTGTTTTTGATGTTCTATCCAAAAATCATCGCACAAACACTTTCACGATCTATCATTATGCTTTCTCTCACCCATGTTCAAATGGCATTCATTGGCATCAAACACAAAGGTTCATATTGCAGAAACAAATCCAGCTCATGCAAACAACATGAGATTGTTGCAGGAAGGGGAAAAAAAAACAGCTGACAAATATGACTGTTGGGCTGCTGTCAAAAAATCCTCACGCTGACTTAATCTCATATTTGCACTTAAAAGACTACTCCACATTTAAACATAGGCTCATGATACATAACATAATTTCCATATCATCAAAGTCTTCAGCGGATGTTTCATCAGTAAAAATCGACTTTTTAGGCATTTGTAGAAACTGATTATTTCTCTCATAGGCAATTATGTATGCTGGGCCTTGTGTTATCTTGATTTTCCCCTATGTGCGTGTCACTTTTCCTCAGTGATCACACAAAATATGTATTTCTAATCAATGTTAATCATTTCTTACATCCCTATTTTGACATGATGTTATTAAACCTTTTTTGATAAATATGCATGTCGGCTTCATTACTTGTATTATAAATAAGAACGACAAACATTTCAAAGTACATATGCTCTCTCAACTAATGTGGTTTGTTTGATTTGTCAAAATGTATCGAAATAGCGTCAGGCAATGACAACCATTATTGTGGGCATTTAAAAAATATCCAAAGGCTAGACTACTTTCAGTGCATCCATGAAAAATGTCAATTTTCTGATGTATGCTTGATCAGCTTTGCCTAAAGTGGAAATCATACCTTCATAAATACGGTTCAGCATCTGAAATCTCAGCTTTCAAAAATACCCTCGAGTTATCTAGGGTTCTAATTCAGGTTTTATTCATAATGTTATTGGATTTCCCTATAGAAATTGCCTGATATTTTTAAAGCTCAAAATTCCAACCTGGATTAAAGTCTTATAAAGTATCTGAAAAAAGTTTAAGCAAGTTTTTAAGTAAATTTGATTTATTTTTCTGTTTGTTTTTTTCATACCAGTTTCATGAATTTGGATGTATGTGGGTTTTTTGAATACCTGTTCCTGTTCAGTTTTGACATTTCCCTGTGGCTTTGGTTATTATATTATCTAATTTGTCTTGTGCGTTATTGCAGGTCTCTGGTGTTTTTCTTGCTTGTTTATCCTTCTTCCTTGTTCTTTCTCCGTTTCCGGTCTTTAGCCATAGTATCCCCAGTACTTTTTCATTCTGGTCATCAGCTCCCTTTTCCCTGTATTCTCTGCTTGGCCTCAGTTGCTTTTACTCAGCCATCCTCGTCTGTATGTAAGTTCTTTGGTCTCATTCATCCTTTTATGGACCATCAAAACTGTATGTTGTGTAGGAAAAAATCCAAATATGTCCACCAAACTGTGACACAAGTCACAATTGTGGCACAATGTTGACTCCTTAGCACACAACTCTTGTTCAGAAATCATGTATGTGGGTTTACTTTTACTGAAGCCATGGCACTGTGCACAAGTTCGTGTCGTGCTTATGAACACTTGTTGCTGTGTCACAATAATCCATTCACAGTTTCATGTGAACAGACAGTTACAAAAACATACAAAATAAATCACTCTTCATTCATCAAGCTGATGCGCTTAGGTGATGGAAAATACACAGAAAAACAATGATGAAGTCAGACTATTCCCGTGGGGCAAAGAAAAATTCAATCAATATCTCGTGGACTTGGTAAGAGGGAAGAAAATCTGTAACTTTGTTAAAGTAGATTCACTAATTGAACCTTACCTGCAGAAAACCAATTTAGTTTTATTTTGCCTGAATTTTCTATCTCTAAAAGGAAGCAGACAATAGATTACACGGAACTTTAACAAAACGTACCACAGCCATAAAAAGAAGCACCAGCATGAGGGAAAGTGATAAAGTGATGAACAAGTTGGATTATAAAACTAAAATAGCTTCTTAGTTTTCCCTCTCTCTTTTTAATATCTCCACAACCACTCACTGAGCAACCTGCATCCTGCAGGTTGCTCAGTGAGCCAAGACACATCGGTTAAATAAAGAAAACTATTCTAGTAATAGAACTGGTGTTGCTGTACTACTTTCGGGACAACCAGATTTTTAAGGATCTTTGAAATAAATGGCGTTGGCCATTTGACACCCAGACACCATAAGATAAGAAAATAGCAGCTACAATGACACCAATTACTTTTCTGTGTTTTTTTTATGAGACAATAATGCATATTTAGCATCACTCTGGTTCCTTCAAAGCAAAGGAGTCCTGGCCCAAATCTTGGCTGGGGCTCTCAGTTTGGTGTTTGCATAATCTCACTTTATTTCCACTCGCAAGCCAAAAATCCCACAGAACTGGATAATTGGTGATTATAAATCGAGTGAAGAGCACAGCTTGGGTGATTATTGGTCTCTTTTTTTGGCCCTCTGTTGTGATGGTGACCTGGATGTAGAGCACGCTTCCTGCCCTCTGCTTAAGCCGCCCAACAACCCTGAGAGGGATGAAGAGAATATATGGAAAATAAATGAGTGTTGTAAAGTAACAGTAATTGATCCCACTGCCACAATTTGGCTGCACGCACAGAAGTGCTGTCTTTGGTGATGATAATCAGTTGATTAGGTAGTACACAACTACAGGCAGTCATTTTAATGAGTGAGAGCGGAGAGATTCTTAAAAGCAAATAAATGTAATGAAACAATTTCATGTTGATTAGATTCTGTAAAGCTGAACTTGTTTTTTTTTCCACGTTTCCATGTTTTTCTTGAGAGCAGAATTCTAGACTTGCAATAGAGAATGTAGAAAGAAAGAAAAAACCTTGCCTCTAATATTTATTGGAGGCATGTAGCTAAAATATTCATTGTGGGCATCACAAGCTCCAGGTGAGCTGCTTGAAAAATTAAACGAGAACAAAACAGTGGGGTGTGTCAACAGTTGACGTGTTTTTAAATAATAGTTTTTGAGGAACTCTTCAGGTCTCTGCTGAATGAAATGAAGTGTAGTTAGCTCATATACCCTCTGCTTCTGCCTTCTGCCTCTTATCCACTCAGCTTTTCTCTCCCGAACACCTTCTTTTGCTCAAAGGTCAATCAACCCCAGAGCTGAACATCAGAGTGAGCTTTTCAGAGCTGTACCTTCAAAAATAAAGCTGAGTTTGATTAAAACATAGCGTTGCTGTTTTGTCTTATGCCAAAATGTTGCATGACTGTAAACCTTGACCAAAACCATTGGCTGCTTCATTATTTATTTAAATTGGGTTTTTCGTTTTTTTTGTTTAGTTTTTTTGCTTGAGTAGACTGCAGCTCAGCGACAAATTCCCTAACAGTACTGAAGAAAACACTGATTGTAAGTCACATCCCAGTGATGCCTCATTATAGTTCTAGGTCATCGTCTGGGGAGTAAAAACCCCTTAATCACAATCTCTCAGCCTCACCATAATTATGACACATCCTCAGAAGTGAGCTAATGTCTCTGTGAAAAAAGGGAAGCATTTCAATAAAAATCTATTTCAGTAATTTTGTTGTGTTCAGTGCTATAGGATTACATAAAAAGTTGCTTGAGAATTATTCTTATATGGTCAATTTTTCAGACTTACGTGCATTTATTCTCATATGTGCATGCCCATTAGATTGTGCTTTTAAATGGGCGAGAGACTGTTACAGATAGTCTTTTAGATTATGATTCATAAGCACTCCATTCTCTAGACAGATAAAACTCATTACCATCAGTCTTTGGTTCTTAATAATGATTATATATTGCACAAAGTCGTTATAGTCTCTCCAATAGAACCATCATATTACTACAGGGATTGAGAGAGTGCAAAGAGGTGTTGTTCAAAGACTGGTACCGGGCCAAAAATTGACCTTGACTTTCTTTTTATTTCATGTTTAATGGTTGCCAGCCTCATGGCAAATGATGAGGCAGCCCCACTGGGCCAACACTGACAACCTACAGTTTTTTGTTTGACAGCATGTTTTCAGTCAACATTGACCTAACAACAACTATATTCACTTAAAGCTAGAAGTGTTTAATGGCTGCCTGGTCTGTTCAGTTCACAGTCATTATCACCCTACTTTGGCTCGATGTAATGCTTATGTAAGAAAACACATAAATCATTTCAAAGCTGGAAGGGGAATGCTAAACATATATACAACCACTGGTCATGTTATGTTTTTTTATACATATTGGGAGTAATTTATAATAGATTTAAGGCGTAAGGGATACAACAGTCTATCCAATTTTGTAGACAAGTACACAAGTTCACACACTCACTCTAAATCTCTGAGGTGTTTTCATGGCATCTTGCTGCACACATTCTGTTTTACAACATGCTCTGGGCTTCAAATCTGGCAGGTTTGCTTATTATTCACAACCTAAGGCTTACTTTTTCCAAAAACACCCTGCATGTTTTGGTCTTTTTTTCATAGATGTTTTTCTGGTGTGCCTGTCTCAACATCTGGCAACAATGCTTAGGAATGGGAAACAAGAAGACTGCAAGAAATAGAAGGTATTGGCAAAAGCACAAAAAGGCTACTGTACCATGTCTTGAGGGAGAGAGCACTGCAACTTTTACTTTGGATGTGCAAACACAATGAAAATGTGTGATGGGATATCATTTGGGTGTGAAAACCTGAATGTGATCATACAATTAATGAACGATTAAAGAAGATACACTTGATTGTGTGCGTGTGTGTGCACGTGTTTGTGTGTGTGTGTGTGTATGTATAACCATGTCTGCAGGTAGATCAGATTGGTACACAAAGCACCACACCATTGATAAATATATGATACCCAATTGCCCAAGGAAGTGATTGCAGACTTATTCACTTGCTCACTGAGCTAACTGATTTAAATTTTCATGGGAGCAAAACATGAGGAAGCACATCAGCACATATGACTCCTTTCACAAAAACATGCAGACACACTGAAGTAATGCTGATTGCAGTTGCAGATGCTTAGCTGAGCGTGTAAATCACACAAATTTTTGATGAGGATTTTTTTTTTCACGAAGCTCTATTAAATGCTAAGAATGGATGAAGAATGAGTTGCGACCTCCAAGATGATTAAAAGTTTTAATCACCTGATCTGAACCCAGTTTTAGAGGAATCCTCAGGCTGCTACTAAATATGCCTCCCATTAAAGGACGTATAGCTATCATTGCTAGATCACCTTTATTTTACTCAATAAGTAAAAAGTACATATGCAAGTTAGTTGGTTACCATTGTCTTTCAAACTTAAGTTTACATGGTGCAGATCTTTACAGAATAATATTCATAATGTATGCTATATGAAAATAGTAGATAGCTGGAAAACATTAAACAAAAGCCGGCAGAGTAGAAGGAACTTTACAAAACACTGCATCATTTTATAGTTTCCTCTTTATCGATCCCTAACTGATAGTGTGGTCTCAGAGGGAGGTTGTTACTGGTCTACACATGAATGGCTTTGCTGGCCCTTTCTGAATTCTTGGAGACTTTTCAGTTTTGTCCACAAAGTACCACAGCGTCAAGCCTCCAAACTGTTTAAAAGAGACTTTTAAAAGAATAATCCGCAGGCTTTAAACTTCAATTGGAGGAAAGAACAACGAAACCCATCAAATAGTAACCACTGAGATGCATTGATCAACTGCCACTGGGACATTTTCCTGACACCAGCACAGGCTGATGCACAGTGTGTAACACCGGAAGGATAGAAAATAATGAAAAATAGGAAAAGGGGAAAAAATAATATTGAAATACAATGAATGAACAGAACATAGCACAATATGATCAAATAAGCAGTATACATATTTTGGTGTCCGAACATGTTTGCTTACATGAATGCATGGAGATATAAATCATGTTCAGAAAAAGTCATAAAACCTCCCGTCACCATCAACTGTACTGAAATAGTGTGCAGAATGGCTTTGAGGACAAGTATGTAATATTAATGAAATGCAAAAATAGTTTGAGAAGGTCAAAATCTGCCTATTGTGAGAAAATAGAATAAAAAATCTGTCACCATAGAAAAGAGAAAGTGGTTCTAACTTGTGTCTCCAAGAAGGTCAGCCTCTCTGAAACATAGATAAAATCTCTGCTTGTGTCACATCAAAGACGAAATACCACATGGGTCCTTGTGTACACAAACCGTTCACCCACGTGTGCCCAGTTGTGCTACAGCTTTGGTTTGAAATATCTAAATAACATGCAAACTATTATACAGTAAGCCAAACTAAAATGTACTTACGGACAGCATTTTTGTGACTGGAGTCTTTACTGGGCATCATCTTTACCCCCCTGGACTTCAACTCTATTGCTTTCTTCACTGCAGAGATGAGAAGAGAAAGAGGTTATTCATTTAATTATAAATCATACTATTTAAAATTTTAATTGTAGCACATCTTTTTACCTGATGCTTTTTTTTTTTTTTTTAAAGGTTTACATCTATTGCATGACGGTTATGTGCATAATGTAGCTTTACAATCCCCCCCTTCCCCACTAACAAACAAGTACAACAGCAGTGAAATTTTGAATTAATGCTGGAAACAGGAATGAGCAATTATACAACACCTAAAAGTGGCTACCAGAGAGGAATAGGGGAGAAGACCAATAGAGAGAGGCAACATTAAAATTTATTCCATCTATTTTATCCTAAGTGGCACTGCTGTAGAGGATGACAGAAAAAAATCACGGCTACAACAACACTACAGTCCACTGAGAGACAGACCTAGCATGGAAAACACATTTGCCTCACTTACCTCTTTTCACACACACATAAACACACAGGCCCACACACACGCAGAAAATAAAAGAGGCACCAGTGGCCACAGCAACGGACCAATAATAGACAGAGACAGGGTCGAAAAAGCCATGGACTCCAAAAAAGAAGATGTCAGATGTGTGGAAAAAGGAACAGTATTATGATCATCATGCTTTGTGGCTTGAGTAGCTAATTAAATGTGAGATACTGCATAACAACTAAATATGCACTTTCAAACTCATATCACAAAACATGTCCATTAGGTCCCATGAATTATCCAAAGGGGTTGACTTAAGCTAATAAAAAATTCTGCCCTTAAAAAGGCTCCAATGTGGTATAGAATAAATACTGTATTTATATGAAACACTGACAGGGCCACATTTTTTAGTCTTATTCCTTCACATGTTGGCTAACATTGTAAAAAACAAAAAAATTGTAAAATTCTTGAGTTTAAACATGGTGAAAAAGGTGGTTAAGCTCTGCACATGCCTGCTAATGGTGCACTGATGTTATTCAGATGTGTAAAAGCAGCTAAACCTGCTGCCCTCCAGGACTCTTTTTGGACACCAATGCCTTAAAAACTCTTAGACTTAACCATGCCCATAAAACAGGATCTAGAAACATTGCTGTCTCTTCTGAGTTCATTCAAAAGGGATTGGGGTAAAGTGGAAAACGGTCTTGTTAATTAAATTTAAATTAATTTTGGAAATAATGGGAGCTACATCCTCTGGGCTAAGGAGGGGCCATCAATCTTGTTGTCACTGTGGAGCTTAAAACCCAATATTAGCAACTGTGTAACTTCAGAGATCTGCTAGTAATACTATACAGCAGCTAGAGCACCACATAGGGCCACCTACAACATAGATTAGACCAGGTTTAATATACCTTGATACTGGGCACTGAATCCTTTTCTTCTATGATTGCTGTCTGAGGTGAAGTGTATCCGAAGCCAGTTCTTATTTGATATCACTGGTGAGGGCACAGCTGTACCCGTCAGCCTAGAAGTAAACAAACAAATATAAAGAATATTAGGGAAAACAAACCAAAAGACAAACATATAAATGTAAAGCCAAAGGCTTTTTATAAAGATTTAGAATTGTCAGAAAAATCTTTCAGAAACAGCTTTGAAAAAAAAAAGTCAAAAACATCACAATCCTTGCTTCTTACACATTCATAAAAAAAAGCATATCAAAAATACAGTACAGCCATGAAAATCTAATATAGATGCACACAACCGCAAACACTCACAATGATTGCTAGGGGGCAATCTGGAGTGTCCAATTAATCTACCAAGCATGTTTTCGACATTGTGAGGAAGCCGGAGTACCCGCAGAGAACCCATGCGGACACAGGGAGAACATGCAAACTCCACACAGAAAGGTTCTGATTCCCCAGGACCGGGACCCTCTGTGTGGCAAAGGTGTTAACCACAGCACCACTTTGCCGCCCCTATTTTGAATAGAATAGATTAAATTATAATATTTTTGCCTGTCAAAACAGCAAGTACATATGAGTCATGAATGTAAGAAAGGCTGTAAATACTTTGGGTTGAGGTAGAAAGACATGCAGCTGAGTGCAGGGAGTGTTGGAGGAAGTGCTGCCATATAATTATGGATTGCAACATAATACACTGCTGCAAGATCGACAACTGCTGTGAGAAATGTTGTTTAATTACCCTTCACAAACAGCTCTAAATACAGTTAATTATACAATGTAAAACAGTAGTTTTGAATTACTTTGTTTGAGGGCCTACTTATATAATTATCCCGTCATTTATTTTAGCTGAAAGTAACATTTTATTTAAATTTGTGTGCTGTAAATTTGGAGGGAGGGTCAGTGACAAAAGGTTTTTGGTGTTGTTTCAATGTGGAGACATCTGCGCCAAATGGCTCACAAACAGATATCCGTCTGGTATAGAATCATTAGGATAACTTATCATTTTAGAAAGATCACAGACAAGGCTTCACTTAATGTGCAAAGTGAGGACTAAGTTGCTAAATCATCTAAACTAAAAAAAACAACACCAGTAATGCTATTCTTTTTGTGACTGTGCCTATATTTATTGCTGTAGATACTTTTGGTTTCAGGTCACACAGATGCAGTTTACCAGCTGAAAACCTCACCGTATTTACCAGCTGACAAGCAGGACAGAAAATGAGAAACAATGTTTTCATAAAATAATGAGAACCGATTACCCAAAATTCCTTAGACTTAACCTGTTTGAGTTCTTTCCTTTGGTAACTGGCAGTAAGGTGTTGGGTGGATTAGAAACAAAAGCTAATATTAAATATGAATTGCACTTATTAGTTTATTCAATGAACTTTACTATAAGTAGGCTTTTTTTACAGATTGAATATATGAAAGAATGAATCTTCATATTTCTCCTCATCGCTCGGCAGAATAATTGTAACGGTGTCCGTGCTTATGAAAAAAACTATATTTTTAAGAAAAAGTTGTATACAGCTGAGTTTCAAAAATAAAAGAAGTAAAGCTAAAGGAGTGAACAGAGACAGTGAAGTTGAGGAGAGAAATCCACATATTAAACCCCCCTTTAAAGCATCATCACCAAGATGATAAGCTACTATTCTTTATTAAGACTTACATCAGCTTTAGCTTCTCTCTCAGTTTTGTTACCAATGGCATCAGAAGTAGAAGTTTTAAAAACAGAGTTGGGAAAATGGTGTACTGGCGGGGGAAAAAAATTAAATGATGTAAGACACTGCCTGGAAGCAGATGTTTCAATGTTCCCCTAACTCCCCTGAAGTTGAAAGAGCTACTGTGGTAGCCCTATGATAATGCTGCAGGTATACTAAGCAACCAGAAAAATACATGAAAGGAGGAGAAACACAAAGAAAAAACAAAACATGAGATGTGTTAAAAATATGGAGAGCTTGTTAGGAGAACTTGCAGGAGGTACAACATTGCGTTATTCCAAATACAGCTGAGGTTTGAAGTCAAAAGAAGAAAGTCAGGGGAAGGGCATGTGAAACAGACAAAGTGCACTGACAAAATGTCTGACCAGAGGCAGTATAAATTAGTTTTGTCGGAATCAATTGATAGTTGAGTTGTAGAAAGGGGGCGACTGGTTAAAACCAGGAGTGACATGCAGACTGGTTCCTCAGATTTGGACTTTTTGAACTGGAAACTGCTAATTGCTGCATAGGATTGCATGTAAATACAGTAAAGGGTGAATCAGAAGATTTGGACAGGTAACTTTGGATGGACAATGGTAATAACAGGGGGCCCTCTTCACTCATGAACCTGATGGGCTTGCACACTATTCTCTTCTGCATAGTAATGTGCTCTGGATGCCTACTAGAGCAATCCATCAAACGTCTGCTGACTTGGTCTGTTTCAGTGACCATATAATGCATCATCCACAGAGACGGATTCTGAAAATGTTTGCTCAATATTTCAAAGTTTCTGCATATTTTTAACCTTTTGACATAGCCTTTTGCTGATTGGGAAGAATAGTATCAGTTCTTAACCAATGAGGGACCAGGTATACAACCTATGTTGCAAAGCGATAAATGACTCACAAGTCTCTTCGTCAACAGTAAACAGTAAAAACAACCGTAAAGTCGAGTCTTGTCCTTTCTTTGCTGCCTTTTTGGGTGAAATATTAGTTGTAGTCTACTCTAAAAATGTAGAAGTTTGATTTCTTCGTACTGTAATATATTCCATGCACAGCCCAGACTTACTGCCAACATCACTGGGAAAGTGACTGCCTTCAGGTAAGGATATTATTACGCTGCAATAGCAATACATAATTAATCACTAATTTGTTTTTAACTATAATATATATATATATATGAAGAGAGAGAGAGATATTAAAGACAGTTTAAAGTGAAAAAAGCAAAGAACTAAAGTGAATTTGTAACTGTCAGGGAATATGAAAGTAGACAAAGACAAAAATCCAATTTAGAATAAGAAGTACATGTGTCTAAATAAAATGAGAAATTAGTAAGTGACAGAGTGCAGTCTACATTTGTTGCTGAAGCACTGATTTAGAGGCCAAATTTAGATAATGCAGTTTTCTGTCACAGGTTTCAATGCTGGTTCCCATGCTCCTGGGTAAGTGAATCTTATTTTAAAGATTAATCAAATGTTTGCCAGTAAGATCAATTTGGATGCATACCATTATAGTGAGGTAATTCATTTTTTCTGTTTAAAAGTTTGCATTTATCACATATAATGAAACGTGTCTTCCACAACATTACAGAACTACTGGATGCATTATTGTAGAGCACGTAAAATCCAGGGAAGAACAACATATCTGACCATGTAATTTGCTTTCCACATATGTTTAGATTAGCACCTGTGGTTTGTGCACCGCAGGTCTCTCAAAAGTGCATTCATCTTTGTAATGAGGTATTTATGCAGTGCAATCCTGCTATAAAATCCCTCTGTGTAATTATCAACAAAATGTTCTTGCTGACATAGTCTAATCTTGTCCTGCACTGACATTCTCAGTCACCTGGGGAGAGGCTGATTGTCTCTTTTTCTTTATGTAGCACACTAATGTGTGGGCAACTCAGTCATCATGTATATTCCATCAGGTACAGTTTAAAAGCACGTTGACCGGTGTTTTTACTACAGTACAACCACTTGTCAATCATAGGAGTCCCAAAAGATCTTAGCAGTATCAAGTATTTCTTTGTGATGTGTCTCAGTGGAATTTGAGAATCTGACTCCTATCAAGCACAATTCCCCTCATGCATCATCTAGTGTATTTAGCCATGATTTTTAATGAACACCATTCCTGCTTGATTTCCACATCGTGCCTGTTTGTGTTGAGCTGTACAGTGTCCATATTTGTGTGTAACCAACCTCTCTTTTTGTTCATATTGATTCGTAAAATCAATTGTGCCTCACCACTTAGCTTTAGTATTATTTTTGCTCGATTAGGTACGATTACCCTCTTGATTGTAATGATGTTGTTGTTTTTGCACTTTTCCTGTCAGGCGCCTCCACAGTGGGACAGCATTGACTCTCATGGTAGGCTTGGCAGTACTTCTTGTGCCACATGCCCTTCCTGTCACATCCCCTGGCATTTCTCTGGGCTGAATACCGGCACAATGCCGTTCCTCAGCTGTGGGTGCATTGCAAGCAACTGGCAGACACCTCAACAAGTTGCCTGGGATCGAACCACCGACCCACCCAAAGCCAGACAATAGCCCCTCGAGTCATAGCCACAGTCACCCAATGATATATATATATATATAACTGAAATTAAATGAGAAAGTATATGAAATGCTGCTGCAAGAATGGAAATAGATTATAAAAGGACAGGTACAAAATTACAAGAATTGAGTCTGACATGTTGACGTAAGACTAAGTAAAACAAAATAAAATAGTCATGTGTGAGAAGATCAGAAAGATCAGGAAGCATTAAAAGTAGATAGGGAAACATAAAAAGGATGAGATGAGGTGCATCTCTTCCATTATTCATGTATATGGGATAGCTTCCTAACATTGGAGTGAGGTAGACACAAGAGGTCAGAAAGGAAGAACAAGGGGACGAGACAGAACTGAAAAGGAAGGTGACAGAAAAAATAAGAGTGGAAATGAGAGGTGAACAGAGGTAAGACTGTTTAAAGGGAGAAAGGAGATGGACACAACAAAAGAAAATTAAATGGAGGCTGATCTCTGGTGCGCAGCTGGCATATAAGATGAGAGGACAGCAGAGAGACCAAGGACAGGACAGTACACAAAGTTGGGGCGTTTTCATTGGACAAAAATAAATATTGGAGAAAGAGAATTTAGAGAAAGGACAAAAGCAGAAAAGAAGCCTAGAAAAAAATAGGAAGACAAGGATCTGAGATCTAAGGAAGATGATAGATGGGGGAAATTAAGTTTTTATAAACAAGTCAACCAAGGAACCATGAGCCAAGGAATATGATGGAGAGGAAAGGACGAATGAGAACAAGAATTC
>CAJRST010000001.1:14005716-14043466 GCA_907169785.1 Menidia menidia | reverse complement strand
CTAAAATGAGTAACCATAGCCCGATTCTAACAATACTGTAGACAGAATGTGTTAATGTGTTTAACTGAGGTGGCTTTAATGCTTCAATTCCCTTAAAAATTCATAAAAAGCTGCATCAAAAAGAATACATGAGGATAAAAGCGAAGCGTAAATGTAAGGTGGGAAAGGGAAAGTTGTAAGACTGAACATAATGAGGAGATAAGGAGGAAGAAAAGAGGTATTTCTGTGCCAGCTGTAACATTTCTGTGTTATTATACTACTTTTTTTTTGTCTTCCTGAACAGAAAGACAAATACATAAATTTCTACCTCTGGGATGCTGTTATTTTGCCCTCCCCCTTCTCAACGAATTGGCTTTAATACATTATTTTAGCCTTGTTTCATAGTTGCACTTATTGCTATTCCCTCAAGATGTGTGAATCTGTAAAATGGCAAAAAAGCACCATAAAAAATGAATGATTGGATACAAGTCAGAAAAGTTGAAGCGCATTATCCAAAACAGATTGTTGTTTATTCCAAGTGTTCGGTGAAAAACTGGGCTACACAGCTACTTTTAATCTCATAACACACCCACACAGGAGCACAGCAACACGCACACACTCAACCAGCAAACACGATTTAAAATGTAAATGTAATGGCAGGACAAGTGCTGAAAAGAGTAGAAAAGAGCGTATAAGAGGAATACTAGGAACAAAAAGGGGGGCATAGGAGGAGAAACAACATGAGTGGACAGGGGAGCAGTGGGATCTAAAGGGAGCAGTGATGTACCATGGGGGGCATGAGAGGAGACTATATGCAGTTTTGAAAGAAAGATGGGAAAGTAGGAGCACATTTTTTTAATAGATGTCACAGGGTCGTGTGGAATATTGGAATCCTAATGGAATCCCTAAAATTAACGGATGACTGAGGTTATCTTTACGTTAGATAACTGAGATTATCTCGTAATGCAGGTTCCAGCGCCGGTTCAAAGGATACAGACAGCACTTGCCTTAGAGTTTTAAGTCATGGCCTACAGAGCCAAAGCTGCAGTATAAGGGTTAATGTGCAATTGATCAGCATTATTTTTACAACTTAACGAGGCATGTAGCATCAGTCTTTGTCACAGGTAAAAGGAATAAAAAAAATGTTCAATGAAGGTCTATTATGCAATATCGTCATGAGCTTTGGCAGTGACTATAAACCGAAAAAACGTAGATTGATATGCCCAGAATGTTATGATTGTAGATGCAAGGAGATAAGAAAAAAAAGGCTCATCATCCACGTCCCAACAGTTAGCTTCTGCAACAGAGGATCAGTCCGCCAAGGTCCCCGTCTCGGCCACCCGTTTCACAGAGCACCTGACCCCTTTAGCCCCTCCCATGAGTGACCCTTTCGGGTTGAGCCCAGCCAGGCTCCATGGGTAAAAGCCATCGCACCACAACTCCCGATTTGTAGTAATTTCTGTATTCAGTAAAGGTCTATATTAAACTGTTATTCTTTCAGTTGAGGAAAATGAGCAAGGAGCACTATTCATCTCCCCTTTGAAATGCTGGGACAGAGGACGATGGGGGAAAGAATGGAAGCACAAGATGTGAAGAGGGGATCTAGCCTGAGGGAGTGTTGAGTGTGCAGAGAACGCAACAAAAACGTTAAGAGTTAAAGAAAAATTGGAGCAATAAAACAAGATTTTAGCTCCTCTAAACATTCATGAAACAAGTATTCAGAAATAGTCCATTTCCATGCTTGGGCACAACATTTAGATGTATTAGTGAATTCCACAAAAGGCTGTTCTTCAGGGAAAAAAAAATTGACATTGCTGACAGTGACTCGTCCTTCACAGATGATTGACGATAGAACATTAAGTCATTATATATGATTATTAGGTAACGTGAAATGAAATGCCTAAATCATGCTTTAACAGGAAAGTAAATGCTTTCCATAAGTCATTACTTAAATTATAACACATGTTTTTGGATGGGGGGTTGGAAGCTGGAGTGTCATTCTGATCTTTGGATCATTTTGTGCCTGATGCTTGTCCTCTTACTCTATATATTATATAGTTTTAGTTGTGGTCAGTCTGAGTGTCATGGCGTCTCTCAACTTCTACTTTTGATTAATTTATAAAAGCTGCGTGACCTGTTGATATTTCACTTGCTAAATAGATCAAAATAAAGAGGAACATACAATAGGCCATACATCATGATAAAGCTTTGCGATACAGTAAGCAACAGCAATGCAAATTACAAGAGGTTTTAAAAAAAGTCTCTGAACCTTTCTGTTGACCCTGTCGCTGTCATTCATTTTGCTTCTTAGAGGAGTGCCTTTACTCCTTCTGCCATTTTCCGTAAAGCCTTGGGCTGTCTCAAGGAAGCCTGACCTCACTCAGCCAGCATTTTTAAAGAAATTATAAGCAGAAAGTTGGCTGCATGAAAACATGGTACTTCAGTCAGATCCAGGACGGAATATCTCAGTTATATTGTTGAACTCAAATATGTTTTTGGACCAATAAAAAAATAAGCATGTTTATTTTTGTAATTATCTGTTTTCCTATATTGTGTATTTCTGCAGAACGGTTTGTGGGTTTGTGTGTATATGTGACAGCTAGTCAACATGACATTCAACCTGCCAGCTAGTAGACAGGAACATGAAACAGGAAATTGCTTTTGGGACAGCCAATCAGAAAAATCTCTCCGTAAACAGGAAGGACCCGTCACAGTTGCCCTGTCATATGTCACTCATTTTCACAATGACCTGTCCAGGTGCCTCAGTAAAAATGTCAATCATTACTCACTACTTGATCTACTTAATACTGAAAGTACTCATCACAGTGTCAGAATCAGGCACAGAAGATGCCCATTTAGATGTAACTGTAGGAAATTCACATCAATCTTACAAGATCTCCTATTTCAAGCTTGGATCTGTGTTTTTCCCTTATCTTTATTTCAACTAAATATGTATACAATCTGAAAAATATGTATATATGGTTTCAGAATTTCTTCTGTTGTGGTGCATAATTCACAGAAAAACATTACAGGTCAACTAACTATGCTCAAGGTTAGATTTACCTGACTGAACAGCATTGATTCTTTAACATAATAGGGCCAATAATCTGTAAGACTGTTGGCCAATCCAAAATAATGAAGTTGTTTGATTCACAGTTTTCCTCGTGACTAAATGCTGGATTTTCTGCTACTCTCCATATCTTCCCCCTGCATTGCAGAGGTTGGGTTGACAATGATCCTTTAAAGTTACTGTCAGGGCTGAGCTTTGTGCGTGAGTAGCTGAGAGTGTGTAATGTGTCGTAGCCCAGAGAAACGATCAACAGCTCCTGTCAGAGGGCCACTTAAGGCGTGACATAGACACATGTGCACACACACACCCACAGACACACAAATGGTATCATGAGAATGCCACAGTTGATGTGCTCTGCTCTACCACTGACAGC
This sequence comes from Menidia menidia, assembly GCA_907169785.1. Classification (NCBI taxonomy): domain Eukaryota; kingdom Metazoa; phylum Chordata; class Actinopteri; order Atheriniformes; family Atherinopsidae; genus Menidia; species Menidia menidia. The sequence continues at coordinate 14,040,044 of CAJRST010000001.1, read as the reverse complement.
ACTTAACGTGCAATTATTCCCCATTTCTTTTGTTTCCATCGTCTGCTTTTCTCTTTGCCTCCCTAACTCTACTTTTATCTCTCGACCTACTCATTCCGTTTATTTGAGGAATGCGCTACAATCACAGCATCTCGACACACAGAAGATATGGTTCACAGTCACAAACAAATTTAAAGGGGGTTGATCTATGAATTTATTAATTCATTTTGATATAGTGTTTTTATGTTTGAAGCAAGACTCAATGTCACTTTGCTTGTGATGTATTCTAAAGATTTGTCACAATGTTTCTGCAAATCAAGCTGAAGAAAAACCACATGTAATAAGATTTATTTTACACAAGTAATTAAACAAATGCCACAGGTGTTTGGAAAAACACATGAAAAATACATGACACATGTTGTCAACTACGGATGTTCTCTGGGCAGAGAATCCCAGGCATCTCCAGTATTACTGAGAGAGGCCAAATGACTTTCTTCGCTTTCTGCTCGGAAGATTTTCTCAGCAACTTGAAATAGTGACAGCTCTGCATGTCTCACCACGAGGATGCCTCCTCCCTTGCAAAAACACATCCAAGTCTTCAGTGGATTTGTATTTGATACTCTGAGCAAACCGATGAGAATTCCAACAACGCTCTAAATGTAAAAAGCAGACTGTGTTCTGAAACAACAAAGTGCCATTTTACAGGCACGACCACAGAAAATGGCTGTGAAAACACAACAACTTATCTGCTGCCCTATGGGATTTCAATACATCGGGAAAATCAACAGGTCTCCCGTGCAGCGAATCAATCAGCGGTCGTATCTGTCCGCCCCTAACATCATTTATACTCTTAAAGATTTTTTTGTTGCTGTTTTTAATGTGCAGTTTTTATTTACCTAAAACCTCCATGTCAGTCTAAGATCTTATACATACATTGTTCTCTCATATCTCTTAAATATAAAATGAAGGGGAAAAAAAGTGCCAACGGTGCTTGTACATATCTTTGATAATTTCTATATATTCATGCTCATTTTCACACTGACTCCGAAGTCAACAAACACTGTTGTTGTTTCCTGTGGTATTGCAATCCGTGCATGAGATGTGCCTTACCATATGCTTGGTGCTTCTGTCCCGCTTATTTCGAGGAAGTCATACTTGTCTTCTAATAAGAAGTCATTGAAAACCAGAGCTATCGTGTCCCCGGGTTCAGCGAGTATTGACCATGTGCAATCCAGGTTGTTGTCATACTCTGCTGGGTATCCAGGGCTGGTTATTGAACCTGCTGTGCCTCTTAGCGTTCCCCCGCACGCTCCTTCCGCTGGTTAGACATGGAAGGACATGAAAAGCAAATGAGAAAGAATACACTAGGATACGGTAGCAATGTTTTTCTCTACGAACATATTGGCTGTTAATCAAACTTGCTCACATTGTCATTTTATGTCAAATTGTGTCATAAATGTTTAAAAATGAATCTGTTCATATACAACATACTATAACTAAAACCTAATATCTTAATAAAAGTAATGCTTTGGTAATGCAGAGTTTTCAGTTAATTCATTTCCTAATTTCCTAACCAGATAAATAACTAAAAAGGGAATTTAAACATTATTCTTATTTTTTTTAGCAATGTCATTTTCAGCTATCCACAGTTACATTCTAGGATAATAAACAACAATGGTAGACTACACAGCTGCCCATAACTGAACTAAACTTAGTATTGTTTATTATGGGACAACAGTAATAGCAGTCCCATGATAAACTAATGAATAATTAGAAAAGCTTAGTTTGACGATATGTGCTCATAAAGTAATAACAATCATCAGTCTGAGTTTTTTTTCCATCTTTTTCTTTCTTTAAGAGAAATCAATACAGCACAGCTTCTCATTTTCCAGCTCATGTCTTCAAGTTAAGGTCTTTCAGTTCTTATGACCTTAACTACACATCTCTCCATCATCTTTTATGTCTTAGTTAACTTTTGTACAGCGCAAAAGTACATCTTAACAGATTTTATTAATCACATGAAAAACTATGCATACATTATAGTTACAACATTAGCTTTGTGTGATGAGTGAATTTAGAGTCGGATATTTTATGTTGCGTTTCTTTCAAGAACGTAACAGGCCCTGTCCCACTTGGAACAAAGGCTCTGAACCAAGTAACTCGTAAGTTAACAACAGCAAATTTATCAAGAAGTTTAAACAGAAAGAAAAAAAATGTTTTAAAGGGAGGAAGGCAGAGAGAGACAGAAGCTTACCTCGACAAAACGGTGATGGGAAGTCCCACTGAGCTCCACTACCAGGTGATACAATACATGTGAGGATGCTGTGTCCTTCCAAAACAAAACCTGACTCACAGCTGTAACGGATCTTGTCCCCCATGTTGTACCGCGAGCCATGAATGACTCCGTTTGGAATGAGGCCAGGTGTGCCACATGTGTGGCTTGGCAGCACTGGAAGTCAGAGAAGACAAAAATGAAAAAAAATTAGATGAATAAATTCAGTTATATTTGAAAATAAAATGTGAAGATATATTTACCGTCTATTCTTAAAAGAAAAGAAGAAAATAGAAAAGTGAAGCAATGTGTCAAAACATTAAAATAGGATACAGGTTAATCTGCTATGTAAGTGAGTGTGTGAGATTGGTTGAAGTATGAAATTAAGGTGTCAGTAACATTAAATGTTGCAGCTCTGATAGTTTTATTTTCTAGGAACCTAAAAATATATCAAATTCACTGTGTGGTATTTAGATGTGTGCCTGGCATTATGTTTTCATGTGCATCTGTTGTTGCCCATTCTTAGATGACACAGCTCTACAGAGGGAGCAGCTACAGGCAGCTCACGGTATAACTAGGCCAAAATCAACTGTGACTGTAGCCAACACGTCTTAGCTCCACAGAAGGGGCAGCTACACAGTGGCTGTACTACAACCTGGACCAACTCCACAGGCTCAAACCCTGGTGTACACTGTGTGTTATGCGTATTTGTATAACTGGAGCATGTTAACTTGCTGGGTGTGTAATGTGTGTGTGCGATGGTTCTGATGTATGTGTCTATCCATGGGCATGCACAGTACAGTGTGTCTACATGTACGGGGTATTCGGGGAGTGAATCTGTGTGTTTGTGTATGCTGTTCCAATTAAACGCTAGCATGGTAATTAGACAAAGCTTCACCATGAGACCCTGAGAACTAGGACAGAGAGAGAGAGAGATTGAGCGGGGAAAGCGGTGAGAGGAACAGATAAAGAAGGGAGGAAAGGGAATAGTGAGAATGGAGAATTAAGTGACAGACAGGAGAGATGGAGAGGAAGAAATAGCAGAAAGATAAGAGACAAAATGATGGAGGAGTGGGAAAAAGGAGAGGAGGAGGAGACAGGAAAGAGGAGAGACAGACATTCCTGTCAGACAGGAAAAAAGAGGTGAACTAATTGCAGTGGGCCTTAATATGTATAATTTACTCTAATTGACTCATTATTTGTATTGTATGGAGTCATGCATCAGAGGAAAGTTAGTCATACTCAGCTGACCATGGCGTTCACTGTGCATACATACTGCCTGCTTTGTTTTAATAAGGTAAGGCACATAACAAAGTCCAAGCTTTAACTAAAGCACTGACTCAAGGATAGTTGAGGGAATGGACAGATACAATTAAAAGAGGAGAGAATGAAAGGAACTGCACATCTAAGCCAAGTTGTTAGTCACACATACATGAGTGCAGAGACTTGTTTCTGCCAAGTTGGCATTGTAAAAAGAAAATACCTGTCTCTTACACAAAGGGTTTCCCTCATTTGGACAGATGTCTGAGCAAGACATTTTAAAGAATCAGTGGGGTGTTACAGAGGGACAAAGTACTCAAAAGAGCTGTTAGTATAAACGGATCTGGCTTGTAAGTAAATCCATTTCACATGTAACGGATATATTTGTGTCATTCGGCTTTTTAGAAAAAGAAGAAGAAGAAACATATTTTTTGTCTTTTTAGATATGCTGGAAATGGAAAGGTTGTAAGTAAAAAATCATAAGGAGTAATAAGTTCGCAGGAGGCCTGTCTATAGTTGATTCCATGTCCTCCTGAAATCTTGCATAGCTCCTTAAATGAAGCCAAGGCTCAAAGCACGGTCATTACTCAAGCTTGACCTTGATCTCAAGTGGTGCTGTGAAAATTTTTCATACATTGGTTTTTGTGCAAACAGCAATTTACCAAAAAAAGAACATGCTGCCTGCAGTTTGTTAGAGAACATTGGACCATTCAAGCATTGTTGTAGTGTGGGAACTCCTTTTTTCATTTCTTTTCTTTTTTCCCCTCACAGGTTGCATATGCCATGTTCCCCTCCAAACCTGTAATGGCTTTAAAAAAATGGTGCATTAAAAACTCTGTGCTGAACCCGTCAACAACGTTGATTCATGAAGTACTTAGTGTTTAATTTTCCCTAAAAATGAAGGTGCTAAATGAGAGCTCGTTTAAAGTTTTATTGGTGTTACAGCAAACAATTCATGTTGTCAATTAATATACACAGAAGGTGTGTGAACCATGTTTTGATTTATTTGTTTATCTATTTTTTAGGTATATTCATCCATTTCCAGTTGTCGTCAGTTTTATAATTGTTGCCGATCATTGCATATTGGACTACTGTGCTGTTCAGCATTTTAAACATTCAAATAATTTCCATGTTGATGCTATTTAGGGTTGCTTTACAAATAAAAGGAGGAAATGTATTTCTAAACCAATAACAACACAAAAGGCGGTCAGCTGCATTAAAAAGAAACCGTTGTGTTGGTCATGTGGTCACAATGAGCTCACGGACAATATAGGGTCCTGACTCCTGGTCAAAAGGAAGATTTTGTGTATATAAAACATTGTAATACTAAAGCACAGATTTGCTGTATTCATGTAAATGTGTACTCTTCCAGATGCACAGCTGCACGTTTCCAACTCAAAGCACTTGGGGAAACGCCCATATTATCGCTTGTCAATTAGCAGTTATTCAAGTTAATAAAATATATTGACACAATACTGGTGTGTTAATCTGTGAATCACTACACCCTCACTGCTGGACAGCCATGCGCTTTCTTTGATTCATGAGCTACAGCAAAGAAAGCTCAGCTGCACATTGTGCCGTGGCAGCCACAGGAACATGACCCCACGCTGACTTCCCAGCCCGAATGAATAGGGAATTGGATCTACATCTGTGTGGCCTTTATGGTAGTGGGAAAGGAAGTGTATCCCTTTGCGGCGGGCATCCTCAGTGGAGAAATATGGTATTTACTGTATGTTTATAACAATGTTTCTGGGGGCAAATCAGCATATGAACATGAGTACCTGTACACCAAACAATCACATCACACAATCAAAACAGAAACTACCATAATGTAAATGTCCTATTATAGTTACATTGAGCTTAGGTCAGGCTGAGAGAGGGCATGAGGGTTTGAGCACATGTCTAGTGAAGCGGATACACAATGTGTGTGTTTGTTTGTCTGCTGAAAGTGACTGATGGTGCTCCTCTGTTGTGTTTGTCCCTTCTTGCCCTTCACAGCCTCGGGGCAGTTCTGTTTGTTGCTATAGCAACTATAGGCCAGGGCAATATTTTAGAAGTGATGTTGAGGTGTTGAGAGACAAGTGACAGGGGCAAGGTTAGCAGATGACAGCAGCATACAAGAAGGGTGAAGGTAGGAATGGATAGAATTATGATGAGGAAAAGTTACAAATGAAGGACAAGTTGTGTTGAAAGGGAAAGAGTATCAGGAGGTCGACGGAAGTAAATAATCCAGGTGTAGTGGGAAGGTGGAGCAAGGGAGGGATAGCTAAGAAACATGTTGATAAAGACTTTATTTAAATCATTAATGGTTGATTAACAGTGTTTTGCAGCATCCTTGAAAATAATTAAAATGTGATTTGCTATTTTATCCATTTTGATTTCCTCTTAAATAAATTAATACATTTCCAGACTTCTGAATATTTTCCATCTCTTTGTTATTGCTTCCCCGACCATGACCACAAGCTAAAGTAAAAGTATTTGTGTGCAGAATTAAACTTGTTCAAATTTTTTTTCTTTAAAAGTTTAATTTTTGGTAATTTGCCTTCATGTGTGCATACTTAAATTTTCATTTTAGATGAACTAATAAGCCACATTTGAAAAAAGTAACTACTGTGTGGCAATGGCAGAATGGATCTTTGACAGACTACTAAGATCTTACATGCTGCCAGCTGATCAGCATGTCATGTTTGATGCTGTTTGAAAGCTGTTATTTCGAAAAATGTTAGACATGAATTTGGAAAGCAACCTTCCCCTCAAGTTAGGAACATTTCAGTGAAATGTACAGTGTCAGTAACTCAGGCATGAAAGTTGCCACAAGCAACAGTTGGAGCAGATGTATTGTCAAATGTCTTTGGCAAAAGTCACTAATTTCTTATTTGGTTTCCAGAGGGCCTTAAGTTAAAATCAAGCGGAACCAGAACAAATGCCAGACTATGGTTTTACTGCCAAACTGGGATTTGGACAGATGCTAACGTTTGAAATCCATATGGGAAAAAAATCTACTTTCAAAAGGATTAAAACTTTACCAAACAAGCTCAAAGTGAACATGAACTTTTGGAATCTATCCTAACTTTGCAAAAACAAACAAACAAAAAAAAACAAAAATCAAAGCTTTTGCATTTTTATTTTTTCTATTAATTTATTCAGTGTGTGTTTCAGATGGGCCCATTTCAAGTGTTTTCGCATTAGAAATCTCAGGTGTAATTCCTAGGAATAGATGCAGACACTGTGATACCTGCCCAAATGTTTACTTTTGCCATTTACTTTTGCCAACCATTAGCCACCATTTTCTGAGTCAAAACACTTCACAAAAGTCTTCCTGTCTACATCTCTGCAGGGACGCTGAGCTAACAAAGAAAACATCTCTCAGTAGGTTAAACCACAGTCCATTAACACCTCCACTCAGATCCGACAGTGTGCATGTTTGAATAAATAGTCACGCCAGCACTATAATATGGAATTCTTGATGTGTAGTAGTTGCTGCTGGATAGATGCCAATGCCCCTGAGCGAAATGGACTCCCCAGCATCATCTGTGCTCTCACAGTGTAAATGTATGAAGAGCTATCCTGAGAGATAGAATTTAATAACTCTAACCAAACTAATCAGTATGGGATTTTGGGTCAATTGTGGCCATGGGCCACAGCTGATCAGAGATGGGAGGGCGGATTTTTTTTAGATGCATTTAATCATGAAACAGTTTAGTCTGTATTTTGTTACACTATATCAGTCTTGACCATACTTCAAATAAAAAAGAAGGCACTTACAATCAAACAGATTATTTTTAAAATAATAATAAGGTATTACACGGTGGTTGGCCCTAGTCCCGGTAATAGACATTCACATCTTAAGATCTTTATCACATCCATCTAGCAAAATGAGCAGAAATTAAGTGAAGTTACAAAACATGTGAATGTACAGACTTGACGAACAGACTCTTTTCTCTATGACAAAACTCTCCAAGATTCACGGCAGCCAATAAACCAAGCCTCACCTATTAATGTGAACACTGCAATAGGCTTGTTGCAATTGGTTCTCATTCAAAGCAGTGTGCTGCACTGTACATCCCAATGATATTACAGATCAAAGCCTTCATTTCTCTATTTATTGCTTTGGGACATAGGGCTGTTTATTATCTCACATACTGAATGCAGTGTCCAAGTTAATGAGGACAATGTTTTTGGATTTTACTTTCCACTTCTCAATGCTGCATTTTGGTTTATGCCAGCAAGTGATGTTTTCAGCCGTTATTCCCAGAGATCACCAGTGAAGGAGGGCAATGGGAGGACAGACCTCACTTTGTTCAACACAGAGAACATCACAGAATTAATCTTGGCTTAATGAATCAACACTGAACAGCCCTGGCTGATTACAATCTGGGTGTGCAAGAAATATTATATAAAAAAACTTAGAAAAAAATGAAAATTACAAGGACAAAACGTTCATTGGAATGCAGGGGTCTGCCCTGAGCAGCAACCACATTTTGAGTCGCTGATAAAAGAATATAATCACCCCTTTAAAAGTTACATTTCTGCTCTGCTTCCTCAGAGTAAATGCATTAAAATGTATTAACACGCTCTTTCCTATGTTCCGTCAGTGAAAATATATTAGCAAGCCAAGCGACATTTCCAGCAGTGCTTCCCATCAATCACCTGCTAAACAGAGTAATCACTGTTGCAGCCACACTCTGTTAAACACTAGCTCTCCACAGCCTTTTTTAGCTGGACTATGGAAACAAGAAATATTGGATCCTAATGTAAAATATCCCCATCCTGTGATGGCCAGCACCGTAACCAGACCACCGCCATGTACAGAATAATAATAGAAGCAGAATGGACAAATGCCAGAACTGCCCTAATTTAGTTTTTGGAAGAAAAAACTCCTCAGAAAATCTTGTTTTTATTTAAACACACATTGATTTGAAGTGATAAAGTAAGCTGGCCTAGAAATACAATTGAAACTATATCTCTTTTTCCATCAAAACAAACTAACTCATACTTGTACAGTGTGTGCCATTCAGGGAGGATACTATGAGCTCTCAGTTATCAAATAATGACTCTCGACACTCTCAGACCTGAAGCGGCATAGAGCAAAGAGAACCATTACTTCAAGACAGAACTTGCTAAATTGCAGCTTGGGGGATTCAGGCTCGAGGCCTTTTTTTGCTTTCACACTTCAGACCTCCTTTGCTCTTCTGAAAAAGCCTCTGTCACCTCAGTGCTTTCCTCTTTTGGTCCTGACTTTGTTTTCATTGAAGGCTTTTTTTTTTCCTATTCCATTTCAAGGCTGGCATTGAGTAACGTGTTAAAAAAAAACACACACACGGTCGATGTGTGACAACAGTGTATTGTGATGCAGTCTTTTTTTCTATCAATTTGTTGTATAGTTTAAATCTTGATTGATTTTCTTTACATTTTGAAATATTTGCATCATTTTGTACCTTTGTAAATTGAAATTTACATCCTAAATCAAAATCAACCCAGGAACATCCTCAGAGCACAATGCAAAGTGCACAAACTTTGTGAGGACAAAGATGTGATGTTTTCAAGATGCTTTTAATGCCAAAAAGTTTGACATTTTGCTAGCACTTAATAACAGCAGCAGGTCTGTGGCACTTTGTCAAACTCTGCTACTGGCCCGTGAAATAGTTGCTATGGAAACCCTGACCTAGCCTGAGGCTAGAGAATGCTGAAAGGGACAAAAAGAGGACATCAATCGGTCCCTGTTCAACAGATCACAGAACACTTCCATAGTTATATCTCTTTATAAGAGGAAACATCTGCAAAGAACGATGATATTCATATTAGAACATTTCAATTTCCTTTTTGTTTCTACTTGGACATCTCAAATTTCCTTTACATAAAAGTGTGTCCAGAACCCAAATGGAATATGTAGGGTCCAACTCTTTCTGACACATGAGGGAATTAGTATGACATTTAATGTAAAAAAATTGGTGCAAGGACTTCCTGTTAAAAGAGTTTAAACTTTGCAATATTTTTTTTATTTTTAAAATTGTTAACCACCAGTATTTTAATCAGATTTTTCAAGCAGCCTGTAAAGCAGTTGTCCTTTTTGAAAGGTGATCCACAGGAGAGAAATGGTTGCTGTCCATCAAAATAAATAAAACATCAGCAAGGCATGTTAGTCTCACTTTACCTCAACAGCCATATGCATTTTTTAAGTAAGAAACTATACTCAGAGACCCATAGATACTCCGGTTACTGAAGGTGCCGTATACCTTATCATGAGGGACAGTCTAAAGGAAAACAGGGGCAGCAAATAAAATGCCATCACAATTAGCCACAAAAGCTGAACATATCTAACCATACCCTGTCTCATCAATCCCTCAAACTCCCCCTCTCTTCCCTGGTTTCCAAAGAGCACCGCCAACACATCCTTCTTTTTTCTGTCATCATTGCTATGACAACACTGACCTGACTAGAATGGCCTGTCCTGACGCTGAAATGTGCCAGAAGGGGGGGAAACATGAGAACAACATCACTTGCCTTATCAATACCAGAATTGGAACAGTAAATGTGCAATCATTCTATCATCATCTTTCAGTTATTTTTATCACCCCAGAAGTATGTTTTATGTTTCCTTGCATATCAAATGTCTCCATTTTTTTTTAAATATATGTGGGATGCTTAAACCATGGTTTATTAGTACAGCAGCAGTTAAAATAATTAGGTTTTTACATAGTTTTCTCACATATCAAATTTCAAGAAATAATCTCAGAATAATTGTTCAAGACAGAATTCTATCCAATTAATTATTTGTAGAATAAAACAGAGGACTAAAAAACGGATGAAGAAAAAAGTCAAACTAATATCCAACATGTTTCATATATCAACAAAACTTAACTGAATGGTGCACAATACAATTGAAAAGAGGATTACTATAAGTGTTTTTTGCTCAGATGCCTAAATGAGCATAAATCTTGCCTGTCCCGGTTGGTTGCTCCAACTCTGTTTAGTAGACACACAAATGCACACACAGAGGTCTAATGCATCTTCATTTAGTCTTGCTGTCCTCTGGGCACATTTACATTTGTCAACTCACCATACAAAATGGATGGATAGGCTTGTTGTTTACGTGTATTCCTCCATCAGTCTCCCTGCATGGTTCTGAGTGTATGGCTTGTGTGTTTATCTTTGATTATCCTCAAGCATGATTGAGTCCTTGAGTCTTTTTGTGTACATATAAGGGGACAGGTATTTGCCTCTTTCTCTGCCATTTGATAAATACATCCATGTAGGTATGTGTAGAAAAAGCCATAAATAGGAGTGTGTATGTGTGCAAAAGAGTCAATTTCCTTGGTGGGTGACAGTTCATGGTCCCCTGGGCAGCACCAAATTGTGGGTAAACTCAGTGTCAAAACTATTCCCATACATCATCAGAATGATGGAGGGAAAGACTCACACCAACAGCAGCACAATTTACAACATTTCAACTCTATTTACTGCATTGAAATATAGTCATTAATGTAAGGAATGTCTATTTTTTATCTTTAATCATTGTATACTTTGCACAGGACCTAAAGTTGGTTTTATTCAGGATTTTTACTTGGCCAAATTAAATCCTTCAACTGACAATAAGTGACACACCTGACGCTACAGTTGCTTGTTCACTTTGAAGTGGGCATAACGAGGACTGAAATTACCCTTGTTCCTCCTCATCTGAGCGTCACAGTAACTCTCTTATATTGCACAACGTGTTAAATGACCTGTCACTGACAGCAGTGATTGCTACGCTCATCGCAGTAGCTGCTGTCATTAAAAAGTTTGCCTGGCACACCACAAAATGACAAATCCATCTTGCCAAATAGCAGACAAAGAAATTAATTTCTGAGCCGGGGAAATGCCCAGCTCATCTTCCAGCCTCATCAGAAACTTTTCCCTTTACTCCTAATTGTGTCGCTCAAGGATCAATAAAGGAGGCACATCACAGTGTTTGTGTCTGTTGGCTGTAAATATGCTTACTCAAGTCTACAAAGAATGGACTGAAAGACATAATTGAGATGACACAAAAGCCAATAAATCACTGATGTCCACACACCCAAAAACTCCTTCTCCTATGATACAGTGTGACATCAATCAAGTCGACAATGGATGCAAACAGTCCGAACTTGCTGACTCTGCCAAGGCGGGCAAAGCTGTTGTTAATATTGGCCTCTGTGAGTGCCCAGCCAATGAACTCTCTGAGAGGAAGACTCAGTGTCCCTGCCTCCCTCATCCAAATTCCGTCCCGGAATTTGTTGAGCTCTCCCTTGTGATTAATACTTCTTTATCCATCATTATTTTCCAGCAGTCATTCTGTCACTCAAGTATTACTGTCACAGTGGGAGCCCCATTGTCTTCTGTTCTGCTTGGCTGAAAGCTGCTGCTGAGACTAGCTCAACACTTTTCTAGAGTGTTTCACAGAACGGTAAATATGAAAGCAGCAGCAGGCCTTGTGAACCTCTTTGAAAAGTGTTGACAAAGCCATCAAGGTATGAAACCATTGAGAAGGCAGACAGAAAGACTGCAAAGGCATGGTAGGATTTATATCACATCTGTTGTTGTTATTGCAAGAAACAGTGTTATCCAGGAGATCTCAAGCAACTCAGACTGGTTCATGTTTGCGGATAAAATTGAAGAAACTATCGAATTTAACACAGCAGAAGCAGTGAGACGAAAAGGTGTAGACAACTTTTCCGCTTTGGATGATCTTCATTAGCATGAACATGAATGACTGCAGCTAACACCGGAGTGGCTCTGTTACCCGTCTAAGAGGATCTAGTAGTGGGATAACACCAGCAATCACATCAGTGAGCACAAACCTTAGAACCTGCCTCCTCGATTACACGTCAGGATAGTTTGGTGGCAGCACTTTGGCATCACAATGTTTTTCCATGATATAATACAAACAGAAACACTCACAAGGAGAAGGCCACACTACCAGCGCTTACACGGCTGTTGTAAGCTTCAATATTTCAGATTCTTAAGCATGGGATGAGAGACTGTAAATGTTAAAGATATTGGTACATTTGCGATAAGCCAGATCAGTGTGATAGAAATCTAATCTGTAAACCCAAACATGCAGATCATTTTGACTTATGACCAAGGCACTTATCGAAATGTCTGCTTAGTTGAGAAAAAAGTATATAAACAATGGGGAACTGTCCAGTTATGTGTGAAGCGGTGTCAAATCTTGCTTGTCAAGGGCAAGTTTCTTACACGATTTTGTTCTCTGAAAGTTAATGAGGCACATTTAGTATGTGAGACTAAATTTGGCTCATTAACTGCCTGGAAGGAACAAATATGTGGAGGACAGCAGGACAGCAGTTTGTCTCTTTCAGTGTACAAAAACTAAAGCAGCACTTTAAACAAAGTTCAAAATTATGCATAATTCTAGTCAGTCAAACTTTGTTCTTTTTTCTTTGTGATAGTATTTTTCCTGAGAAGATTTGGATGGAGAGAATAAATCCCATTCAATTGTCAATTTACTACAGAATAGAAGATTAAAGCTTTGAATGACAGACTGAAGATTTAGCTGTGGAGATGTCTTAAATATTAAAGAAATACTGGATATTTTACTATTTCACTCTATTTTCTACCTTTATTTGTCTGCACATCCATTCACATACATCACAAATCATATTGTGGAACTTTGTTGCATGGTGCTAACTTACCATCAAAAGAAAAATGACAAAAAAGCATTGAATTGTGTAGCAGAGAAGGATTAAACAGCTAACCTCAGGCAAAAAACTAACCAAGGCAAAACATAAGATAAGAAGTTGTTCCCATCCCACACAGCACACTGTGATAAATACTCTATAACAGAAATCTACTCACATTAAAAATATACCTCAACATGTATCTTACAACAAGACAACACCATGCAACATTTACAGCTTTGAAATGAAAGTTCCAATTCGGAAAAAACAAAAACGCTACGAGTATCTGACTATTAAGTTCCATACTAAACTAGATTCAAATTAAACTGTTGACACAGCTAAAGAGCTTTTGGAACTCCCAGGAGGTGTTGCTTTTCAGGGCTTCCGCGATTGTGTTAAAAAAAAAGGCATCATGTTTTAAAAATACCAAATGGCTTAGCAAGAAAAGAAATGTTCACATTTCATTTTTATCCCGCTCAATTTAGCAAAATAGAAACCAGTCTCATCTTTATGTCACCACTTAATGCAGGTAATACGGTGCTGGGAAGAAAGAGATGGCAAACATTCAACAACTGACAGTGTTACACGAAATGAAGCACATAATGGTAATGAAAAGCATTTACATTTGTTTCGCTTATGCTTTCTTTTTCAGAAATAACTTACTGTTTGCTTGTGGCTGGAAGTTCAGTTACTTGCTCGTTTCTACGTGAGTCGGTGAATGTGTGTGAGGTGAGGGACTGATCGCACTGCTTATCCGCAGCTTTTCTGTTCCATGTGCGCACCTGTCTGTGTGTGCATGCATGTTCCTGTGTGGGTGTTAAAACCTCCTATATTTCAACTCTGTCCCGAACCCAGCACGACGTGTGTGTTGGGTGTGGGAATGACATAATAAGAGTAAGTGATTGCGGTTTCATGTAGGCCCATGTGCACTTTTCTACAGCAATCACTGTAAGTCATAGGGTGTTTCTGGGGCTCTAGATCAATACATGTTGTGTTTGGGGAAATAAAGAACTGTTTAAGTGTTTTCTGCTCAAGAGCCAAACTCACACACACATGAACAGACATACTTGTGCACTTGGACCTCTGCACTTTAGTGCTTTTTAATACAGCACTCAGATGCTTCTGTTGACACCTGCCACCTAAAAAACATTGTTGCAGATCGCCCACACCCGGACCCATTGTTGCAGATCGCCCGCACCCCTTTAAGGGCAAAAGAATTCCCTGAAGTTCGAGGCTTTTACCAGTGAGACTTTGCACCATCAATCACAGCAAAAGAAATGTGTGGTTTGAATGCTGTGACAAAGAGTTCAAAGACTGCCACTCATCAATTCAGGACTTTGGTGAGTTGTTTGCACCTGTAATGTTTGCATGTGACAAGCTACTATAATTGTCTGTGTCTTTCCAGATGCACACTATATTCATTCATGTGCTGTAATTAAGCCCAGGATTCCCACTTTGAGTACCAAATTTGCAACTGGAACATTCCTTTTCGTGTTGCAGTATTTCCACAACCAAAGAGGTCTAAGAGCAGAGATGAGTAAGAGGGTTCAGAATTGCTATAGTCTCAGGATCTCATTCATGGTTTAGGCATTCATGCACTGCTTCTGTCTTCTCTTTTTCAGGACATACGGTGCAATATCAACAGTTGCACAACATCACAGGCAATACATTATAAGAAAGCCTCATACCGTATGTTTTCAAAATTAAATCCACTTTATTTAATTTACTCATATTTGTTAGTTTAGGTATCTAAAGTATCTATGCAACACACACACACACACACACACACAAACCTGCATAAACACACAGATGTATGAATCATACTTAAATGATTATATATATTTATTATCGTTCATTATCCAACAGGGCAGTGACCATAAATCATGCCTACACAGGGATTAGAGTGTGCGCTCGTCTCACATCATGGAAAAAAGAAACACCTAAACAAATGTGTGTTTCAGTGTATCTTTAGAAGCTCAAAAGCAAACAATGCTAAATTAAAGGTCACTGTGTTTGCATGTGTTCTTAACCAAATAAAGAATCTGCAAATTAGCACAGTATATTTTTTGCTCCATGTTTATTAAATTCCTTTGAATAGGTGAGTTGGGCCTCTCGGAAGTGTATACCGCAGCAGCCAAGATCATCTCAAATGATTGATGATGAGAGTCTGAAGCGTGCAGCTATGCAACGTTGACTGCACCACGGTTTTACGGTACTTTGCAGCTTTTTATAACATTTTACTGTGTTTCCATTTAAATAGTGTTCAGTCCAGAGAAAACCATTTCTACGCTTGGACAAACTCATATTCTGTTTCGCGCAGGCATATCTGTGTAAGCTGGCACACAGGCACACGCACACACACAGGCACGCACACACTGACACACACATTTACTTATGGTTGTTAAACAAAATAAGTTTGACAATGTAACATGCCTTAGCGGGCTAGATGACAGACACTTATTCAGTAAAATATGAAATAAGGTCATTACACACTGACATAGACACTGACTGACAGAAGCACTTACAAACAACACACGCAGTCTTCTTTTATTCTGTTTCCCTTCCTCTCTCTCTCTCTCTCTCTCTCTCTCCCTCACGCACGCACACATACACACGCACACACAGAAACACAATCACTCATTGATTCATTAACCACAATTTTTCATCCATCTATCTTTCACCCAAGAGTGAAGGACAGTGGGAGGAGGGAAAGACAGGGGAGGGAAAGGAAAGCAAAGGACAAACTGAAGAAGAGCAGGAGCGTGAAGCAAACATTGACGGAGGGGAAGAATTTGTAATACAGTCTAATGCAAGATAAAAACTAAAAGCTGAAAGAGTAAACGACAAGAGAAAAACACAGCAAAGCAAAAGAAAGAGAAGTAAGAGAGACCTTTAAGTTACAAAAGAGGAAGAATTTTTTAACGCCCTGAAACACTGTATCTTGACAACAATTCACAATCACTTTGAAAGATTTGGTCTACGTTGAGGCAAAAGTACAACTTGGACTTCAAGATGTGGCTACATCAGATTCAGGTTCAGAGTGATATGAGATCACTCGTTTAAACAAGTGCATCGGAAAAAGAACATATTGCTGACCTCTGGAAATAAAAGATTGATGGAGTTGCACCACAAAGCAGCACCTGGTGGCAGAGCTTCCTCGAGATTGGTCAAAGACTAAAAAGAATAATGAAACAGGAAGCCACCATGAGCGAGGAGTTGGTGCGGCATATGGTTCTGTAGTTCTACTGGGGGGACTTCGATGGCCATGGATCAGCCTAACTGATCAGAACCCTAGTGCCGTTCTGTTGTTGGACTTCTATGCCAGCCATAGATTGCTCATCATAAACACCATATTTAAGCAAAAAGTTGTGTTATAAGTGTACCTGGCACCAGTCTAACTTAAATTAAAGGTTGATTATTGACTTTGTAGTAGATTTATCAGACCTGTTGCGGTATGGTTTGGACATCCGGGTGAAGACAGGTGCAGAGTATCAACTGATCACCACCTTGTGGTGAGTTGGGTCCATTGGGGGGAGGGATACTGCTGGACAGAATTTGAGCTTCTCCTGTGACAGTGTCACAAACAGAGTGCACAGGTTGAAAAATCTCATTTTTGTCTTAATTGAATTTCATTTCTGAGGGTCAGCGGCACAACAGGCAATGTCAACAGTGACCAGACGGTGTTAGAGTGACTACAGTGTGACTCACTTGAGCTAAAGGAATGTAACTAATTCATTTGGAACCAAGACATTGAAGCCACAAGGTTTCACCAAGCACTGTAATGCAGGGCAGGACATTTGTTACAATAAAAAGAATAAAGTAACACAGAATATCACAAAGGTAAGACTTGTTCAAATCAACGGCCTTTAGCAGTTGACTTAAATTTCATGCTCTGCACGTTGTTGGTAAGTAATTCTGTGATGGAGGAAATCTATACAGGAAGGACATGAGTAAAACAGCTATTTCTTGACCAAAGTATCAGGTTAAGATCACGTACACAGGAATGCATGCTATTCTGTATTTTTGTATTCCATAAACTGTTTTTACAGAAACTTGCAGGACATGTAATGGTACTTTATGCAAATAGTCAACTTATTTTTTCATTTGAATTTTTTTCTAGGTATGCCTCCATCTGTGAGGTGTAAAATAGGCTTTAAATATCAACAATGACCAGCATAATGATGTAAAAATATTGCAACCACCCTTTATAAGTATAAGGAAACCACATATCTATAAACATTTATCATTATGTTTTAGAAAGAAACAAGTGTTCGGTAAGAAAAGACTCAAATCGATGTTTTCTTTGTCCAGAAGATCCATATGCAATTCTCTTGTGAGAGTCATTGTGCAGAATAAATCTTAAAAACGCCAATTTCTGTGTTGGTGTTGTTGTTACATACAATTTTCAGATAAAATAAGGTGTAACAACAAAAGTATGTATGAGTGTCTGTATATATAAATGCATATACAGTTGCGATAGTTACTACATATATGTAAATAGATATTACATATTGATGACAATTCAATCAATTTGATCAGTTCTGTCACGACTTGGGTCCTGTAGTTATCTCATCTTTAAGGTCTCATGTTAGTATTTATTATGCCGAGAGGCTACTTTCAGATAAAAAAAACACTGCATGTTTGTGTTCAAGAAATATGCAAAGTAATGTCATTTGAAAGATATCAGTAAACTGGGCAAATATTACATAGATTTATCATTATCATCGAATATTATTGAACTGCATATTTGTGTTGGCAGATAAGGTGCTGTAAATGTGACCAACCGTATTAGCTCTGTGTCCACACAATCTAATGGATTAATAGAGGGCCTTAAGGTTCTGCTTGTCAGCATCGGACTGGGGTTCTACTTACACTGTGCTTGTAAGTACACAACACGGTGAGAGGATGTTTAATCCGTCTCACCTTTCGCTCCTCAGATGCAGTGTATGTGTGTGTCAAAGTGGGTGCGAGTGTGTGTCCGTGTGAAGCCTTTGATGTTTGATCAAGGATTCTTATTGTTCGTGGCATGACTCTGCCCAGTGTAAACACCACACAACACTTTCATCTAACATACTCACAAATAGCCACACACAAACACGCAGAGATGAGCACTTGCAAATATGTCTACACTTATGAGGCAAATGCACACCATTCAGTGAGTTCTCAAATTGAACAGGAAGAAATGCGAAGAGAGACTTGGTGTATGGAGGGCTGGACGTCTTTGTGCCCTATTTTTCTTCTTGTCCCAGCCTTTCTTCCAGTCTCTCAGTACCCTGTCTTCCTGTGTCATTGTTTCCTATCCTCGTTTCCTTTTTGAAGCCACATTAACCTTTGAAAGCTTTATTTTATCTTTCCATTCTTTACTGTTTCATATCTTTCTTTTTCAAAATTCTCTCTATGTATTAGCTAGCACTTGGCATCTTTGTATTCATATCACTGTGCCTCCTATTCTCACCTTTAAAGCACTTCAAAATAACCAGACTCTGAGTCATCTCCACGGACCCCATACATCAGACCTCATTCTCTCACCTTCCATTTCATCTACTCTTTTATATCTTCATTGTTTGGTGTTTTCATTTCCATCTTTTACTGTCAAATCCCAATATAATTTCTCTAAAATCTCCATGACCTCTGTGAGTCTTTCTTTTTCTTTCATTAACTTGTGATTTTGTTGTCTCTCTTTAGTTATTTTTTCCCCTTTTGAATACTGTGTTTCTTAGTAAAGTCCAGTGGGGTATCTCCATATCCTCAACTTGTATGGATTTGAAATTTTATAGAATACAAAATAAAGTAAAATAGCTTTATTGTTAAACATTGGCTTTGTCAAAAAACTGAAAACTCCATAACCACACTCCCTCATGCCAGTGCAGAGTTACAGTATGCATAAATGTATACTTTAATGAAGGATTTCTTGTGAGTGTCATTGTAGAGAGTGGATATATGTAATATACCTTAAAATGCCTATTTCAGAATTGGTCTTGTTGTAACACACAAGCTCCAGAGACATCACATTTAATCACAATTAACTATCATGAAATGTAAATAGGCTATTGAGGAGATATGTGCTGATATGTCTCAAGAAACGGATATAAGTATTATAATAGAACCGTTGTTATGTAAGTTCATAAAGTATCAGCTGAATTTATTGTTTACACAGATGAAAAATAGCTACGTTTAAGATCAAAGATTAATATTAAATTCTTTGCAGATTTGCTATAGATTTAAAAGAAGAAAACTGTTCCTCTAAGATATAATTTTCCAGACGTATTTCTTCTGTCCTATACAACCCCCAAATGATTTGATCCTTTCAATGAGTCCACAGTGGTCAAGACTATGTAGCAAGACTTATCACAAAGAATAACATTAGAAACACAAACGTGGTTGCAATTCTAAGTATGCCACAAGAAAAAAACATTACAGGTATGCAAGCATCATACTCACACTCCAGGTTGACATTTTTAGTACAAGTGATTAGTAGATTTAAATTAAATCATTCAGAAGTAAAATCTAGATGCTGTGTTTGTCTGAATGATGCACATGGGATGTTTTTTTGTTTTGGTTTTTTTACTCCAGAGCATTCCATCATACACAATACATTTTGGGAAGAGTGTTTTAACTCTGCAGGAAAGACCAATATCATTAGAACACACATGCTTCCATTAACTATAGAAACCTCTTTTTCCAGCAATGTTTCAAACTATGGACATGTCCCAACAGCAAAATGTGCCACACGCTTATTTTCAAGGTTTTATATCCAACATGTTGTATATTCCCCATGGGTATTCCTTACTAAGGAGTAAGGAATGATAAAGGCTGATTAGTAGGCCATAACTCTGTGTTTTATTTTTTACATAACATATTCAAAGAATGTTCAGTTTTTATTGTGGGGTTGTGTCTGTCGTAATCTGTTAGTCTGTGTTAATTTTAGCTATAGTCTGTCTATAGTACGGAGAAATGAAAATGTCTCCATGATTTAAAAGTGTGATATTTTCCTGTGTATCTATTTATTTATTGCTCTGTTCGAAGCAGGGTATGAATTTCAGGATTTGCCCTCTTATTACTTAAAGCCATCATTTTAACAGGACAAGATAAACTGAGACTAGTTATGATGAATGTTACCGAGTGGTCCTTTTAAAGGATGGTGCAGTTATTTATCTTCCATGCTACTATATAGTGTGTGTCTTTTTTTTTCCAATTACAGTGTTTGTGTGTATGCTCATTCAGATGAAAGTGAATAGCCATCCCGTATCTTGTTGGCGCTCGGAAGCATGTTGTATTGATTAATACATGCTATTCCCCCTCAGGGGAAATGTTTATATAACAGCGATAGAGCGTGTTGCACACAAAAGGAACGGGCCAGAGAGATATGATTACTCAGATACATAGATATGAGGCATATTTAGGAACATTTATGTAATTATTTGCACAACACTATGATTGTTTATGTAATGAATGCTGGTTTTAAAAAAGAAGTTCAAATGAAAAATGATGAAGGGACAAATCTCAGGTGGATTCAATAACTGAAAAGTGAGGTATAATCAGTGGACAAAAAAAATAGTTTTCCAATACATTTTGACCAGGTGGGGAAATATGATTTTTATTTCAACTATAATCCGACAAAAATTGGTGCTTATATTTCTGGGAAAAAATGTATTCACAGTGGTTACTGTTTTCACTGATATATTCACACAATTCGACAGAGGCCAGATCATGTAATCCCAAACGTGTCGGGTAAGGAGCTCCATGAAAAAGCAGCTCTTTCACAGAGTTATGACAGACATTTAGTGAGGCAAACCAATTTTAGACATTTGTCCCTTTGACACAAACATCTGCAGAGAATGATTATTTGGGAGAAATCCAGTCGGTGAACTATTTGAGAAACCATTTCTATATAAAAACACTACTTTCTCACCCTTTCCAATCTCAACCCTATAACGCCATATGTAGCATAGTTGATACATACAGTTTCTGAAATATTTAGCATCTGAGACCTTTTTGTATCATTTAATGGTAAAAAGTTTGCTAAGAAGCCTGTTTTACACAATCATAAATACCTGATAACAGCAGGTAGAGGACTAAAGTTATAATTATGACTTATCGCACAGTAATAAATTATGAAAATTAAAAACAGATTTAAAAAATACATTCAAAGGATTCAAACTGAAAAAATATATATTTTTTGGATCAGGCTTTAAAGGTTTAAGAACAAGAAAACCTTTATACTATGACTTTCACTTCAAGGTGAAAGTAATAAATTAGTTTTTTAAATTTCACAAAAGAAAATGTCTTTGGTGAAATATCTCAGAGGTATCCTTCTAACACCTTATAACATAGCTGTCCTGACTTCAGCTTCATCTTATAGCATATTAGATCAATAGTCATCACCGATCACATATTTGAATTAATATTGGATTATTCCGTTAATATTAGATTACAGTAATAGTTCCACCTCAAAAGTATTCAGTCACACTACTTTGATGACAAAAACGACCAATCAAACTTTAATCTGATCACATTTTCGACAGTGCATTATTAAACATGGCCCAATTTCTCTCTTGTTTCTCTATCTTGTATCTTCGTGTTTTTTTACTCCTGATCTTTGCAAGTGTCAAATAACTTCTGAACAGATTGAATGGAATATTAATTGTCATCCTACTTTATGTTAATATATGCAAATCTACACAAATCGACTCTCAACGGGCTCGTTATCCAGATCGCTTAGAATGGCCAGGAAGAGATTCAGACTGTGTGACCCTCAAGGTTGCCAGTTTAATTCCCAGTGAGTTGAAGCTCAAGGCCTTGGCAACTTGATTTGATCCCAAATAAACTGGCATAAAGCTGCACTTAAATGTCTTTATCCATCCACAAAATGATTCAATCACCAAGAGTGACTATACTCATAGAATGTGGTCACATGTGAAATGTGACAATAATAATATAACACTGATAATCTGGGATGCCCACACAGACTATGCAGTCTATGAGAAAATGCTTCATATGAAAGTTTTTAAAGAATTTAAATACACAATTTATCTCTCAAAGAAAACCCTTATTATCTGTATACGAAGTTACTTTGGTCACGAGATCTTTTGCATATGGGCTATATGCTGTTGTACAGGAAACAAGAATGTCTTGGTTTAGAAACACAATAAATAACCAAGTGCACTTAACTTTAAATCCATTTAACATGCACATAATTAAGGACTGCACAGATTTTACTTTTGAGGGTCTGCATACTCACCATAAGAAGCACAAACATTTTAGAATAAAAAATGTACAAAGCAGAAAATTCCTAAAGAAGAAGAAACCAGATTCATTGTAATGTAATCCTGCTCTTGTATGCACTCACATAATTGAAGAGTGTGGCGGTACATTCCACTGAAGACACATCCCCCTCTATTTGTATTCCCTTATTTTACCGTTCAGTAGTTCATTGCTTTTGGGCTGCAACCTCTGCGTGGTAGGTGTGTAGGCACAGTAATTGCAGATGTTAGGACAAAACTATAACAATCAGATCAATTAGTCCCCTTTCTTTTCAATGCTGTTTTGTTGTTGATGTTTTTCCACCACGTTTCCATCACGTACGCAAAGATTCATAATTGCAGAAGAAAAAAGGAACTTCCATAGAAAATTTTACAACACAAAACGCAACACAAAAAGGTTAAATAATTTTTAACTAAACAAATTAAAACAGTCAGAAAAAAATACTTTTTATTTCTCTTTGTGTTTATTTTTCCTTGGCAGAGTCTTTCTATGGAATTGACTGTTTAAAATCAAATCAGAAGAAACACAATCATAAACAGTGCTTTTTATTACTCTTGGAAATTAAAGCTTTGAAAAGCAGAACTTTATTTCACTTGAATTCTTCGAGATCTTTATCATTCACTGGCATGAGCTGTGCACAAAAGGTAGTTTCTCCATTCAAAGTGCACAGTAAACATGATTAAGTGATCATTTTGCTTAATGAAAGAATGCTGGCTCCAGAGTCTAGAGGCAACATGATGCCTACACTACATACAAGCATACACCAGACTTAGCTTAGGCTTCTGTGTACTTGTATCTGTTACATTCTACTAAATAGTTCAGATGAGGTAATGCCACTTTAGTAGTTAGAATGTTTTCTAATTCAAAATGTCATCAACTGATGCTTAGGTCTTCAGAGTGGGGTGACCAGAAAAAAAAAAAAAAAAAACCCGGACAAGTTTTTTTATCCATTATGCCCCTGCGCTCATTCATTAGTAAACACTCTGGAATGATGCTTGCAGCATTTGCTGCGGGGGTGTGTCAGGAACAAATGCCAATGCACTTGTATGCATCTCAGGGGAGTCAAAGGTTTGACAGAACAGCAGTTGGTTTTAAAGATGTTTACTTCGCCAAACGCATACCATAGCCAGAACTAACAGTCGGAGAAATCCCATGTGAGACCGTCATAAGCGTAAAACTCGATCATACGTGAAGAAGACACACTATCACCCTTACTCCATTCATAATCACAACTTGTAGTATGTTATATCCATCTGTGATAGGTTGTAATGCGGTGCCTCACAGGCCAGACTAGTCATCTGGGTATGGTTATGTTTGAAATTGAAAGATCCAGCCAACATTATTCAAATATTTTGTCATATCTCCAAACAAGCAGTTTTACTACTATTGAAACAGCTTAATTACATTTTGGGGCATAATAAAAATTGCCAATACTGTTCTGCTTTTATGACATCATTACTTCAGACTTTTTTTATTTAAGGTTTTTTTTATTGTTCTCCCATTAGAACCTTCTCTTGAGGGTAGAGTTCAATAAAGGTATTACTGTTAAACGTTTCCTGCCACTTTAATGAAGGATCCAATCTATTTCTAATCAGATCAAAGTGACACAAACATAAACTTCACCTTTATAATGTGCCTTCACAAAGTGCGAATTGTGTAAAGACCGTTAAAACACAGATCATTGGCATGATGAAAAGATACATCTGGTGTCTTTAATAAAAAGATTATCTACTCCTCTGACAACCCCTTTCCACAAGTCGACAAGCTTTTGGCAGTTAGTGCACACGGACATTGTATAAACAAAAGTATCCGCTCACCCACCCAAACAATCCGAAACAGGTGTTCTGGTCACTTCCATGGCCACGGGTATATAAAATCGAGCACCTAGGCACGCAAACTATTACAACTAACATTTGGGAAAGAATATGTCATTCTCAGGAGTTCAGTGAATTTCAGTGTGGTGATGTGATAGGATGCCACATTGACGGAGGTATGTGATATTGGATTTGGATATTGCTCTATAGAGGACCTCAATCTGAATGATCATATCACAATTCATCCAACTTTTATGTCCCTGTTGTGAGACAATTGTTGCACTTGAGCAACAGAAGAAACACAAATCAAATACACAAGTGTGTGTGAGGATTTTGTTCATAGTTGAAACACACACACTGATGTGAGTGCCCTCCATCATTGTGGCATTAGATGTCACGTCTTCTGTGAATGTGGCCAACTTCAAAGACTTAGACTCTTAACAATGAAGTCTGATGGCGGTTGCATTTTTATCGTAATGTGAAGAACCACGCCCCAAAAAATGTTTATATATATCTCAGCAAAAAATCTTAATTCTGAACAGCATTAAGGCCTGCAGTGTAAACAACATGACGGATGATAGAAAAACAGATGAGGCTGTTTTGGACAAAATTCTCCTTTGCGCTCAACTGGCTCAACCAGTATATTTGACGTCCCGGTATTGACCAGTGAGGCAGTTGACCATTTCTGCGAGGACTTGACCAAAGACAGTATAAAGCATGTTTGATAACAATTGTTAAGTCATCTTCAAGGTCAGGAGCATTGAAGGGCAATTAAATGGAAACATGCTGACTTTCTAGCAGCAGGAGTGCGATGAAGCTCCGTAATTACCGACTGACATGCTGATCTTGAAAACCCATCATAGTTATAGGTGTAAAGACAGGCTTTGCTTTCACAATCCCACCATTTTGACTCTTAACAGCCCCCTGCTGCATGATTTTGACTGATTTTATCCTCTTCATTATTTTCCTTTGAGGTTTTTCAGTTAAGTGACAACTAAGTTAGGCAATCTTTATGTGTAAAACCACATGACATCCACTTTGCCTAGATTTTACCTGGGGAGCCATACCGTACTAATTTAATTGGATGGGTCATTGTGGCCAATGTTGAAACTGTTCCTTAATTTAAAGAAATAAAATAAGTTTTAAACTTAGGGTCCCAGTGCAGTACTAAACAAAGAATAGATGTAAATTGACCCAGTGTAGGTGTATAGCTTCATAAGTTTATTCTCTTTTTTTATTACATACTTCCACTCACCTGTATATCATTGCATATATGTAAAGTATATCATATATGTAATGTATATAATTATTTAACAATATTTCAATATTTCATATTCCACTGGAGATTAATACTACCACGATTTATATCACTTCTAATAGAATAGTAGTCATTCAAAAGTAGAAAATCTACGCAGAGGATTGAAGAAATATCCAATCATATAGCTGATCAATAAACATCAAAGCTGAAACATTTAAAATGCAGAACTCCAGTGTATCTCCTATCAACATGTTAACTAAATAAAATAAGTAATCATTCAGTTATTGTATTTTGCTCAGAATATAATCAAAATTCATACGAATTAGCTGTTCAAGTCTTACCCATACTTTCTTTCAAGATAACATTCTGAAAATCATAGAAAAAGGTTGTGGGTTTTGGGGTGCTCAGAGTCGACTTTCCTACACAGATTTACGCTGTGTCTGTATGCGTGTCTTAAATCAGCATATCAAGAAATGCTACCATATCACAGAAAGCTGTCAAGTTTTTTTTTTTCCCTAAACAAATCAAAGATTAACCTGAAATAACATAGAATTACTAAAGCCTCTAAATAGATGCCAGTTGATTTCATTTCAGAATATTTTTTCTCAGCTGCCATATGGTCAAATTTACATACAGATTAATTCCTTTTCTATATTTTTCAAAGGAAAGAACACATACACATGGATGGAATCTTATGGGGGATTAGTTTAAACCTACAAAAAGAAAATTCTGAAAAGAATTCAAAAGCTCACTATCTTTTTTTGTAAAGACATCTTTGGCATTTTGTTGCCCTCTCTGACACTTCTATTGCCTTATGCTGCTCATACTTGTCTGGCTGTATTCCTGCCTTCTTTTCCTGCAGACACCGTCTTTTTTCCACTTTCCTGCCTTGTCTTTCAGCCTAAGCAGAGATTGACGTGGAGTCGTGCAAAGTTTCAGCTAAAGAACATCAACCAAGCACGTCAGATTAACACAAGCCTGGCTGCACAAGATAGAGCACATGCACACATATGCACAGGGCTGAACACACACACACACACACACACATTAGTCTAACACACATATGAAATAACATTCTCATACACACTTTGATTGGCTAAGACCCTGACTGACTGACACATCAGTCACAACTGGATGACAGAGATGGACAGGGAGGAAAGGACTGAAAAAATTCAGTTGGAGACTTAAGAGTGAAGAAAAGCTTGAATTAAAATCATGATTTCTTGTAGAAAAATATATTAAGCTGGACCAAACCACCCTAACAATAAATCAAATCCCTAACTGTAACAAGCAGATAATTGAGGATAATAACAATTCAGCAAAATCATCATATAAACAACCTTGTTGCTTCAAAACAGAACAAACAAGAACAAATAATTCTGTTCAAATATCAAGGTGTGGAATTAAAGTCTAAAAAGTCAATGATTGAAGTAAATGCATGGTAAGTAGGTAATAACATTTAAAAAATAAAGCTATTTTCACAGATCAAATGGATCCCTTAAATATCGAATAATGGAAGTGTGAACAGAAATGTCTAAAATGATTGTAACCGTATGAGGACCCTGGTATAAAGCATGAATAACCCCCCTTTTAGCCCACATGTAAATAGACTGTATCATTGTCTGTAGAATTTATCACAAGGAAACCTGCATGTTGATGGTGTCTGCTCTGTCTTGCTGTTTAATTAAAAAAACTATCACTATTACTGGTAGGTTGGCTGCCAATGCCCAATTATTGTGCGCTGTGAAAAAAAGATCAAGACAAAATGATTTGAGTTGCATAATTTGCATCAGTGCGTGCCATCTACTGTGGACAAGTAAATTGAGATTCCAGATAATCAAGTCTTACAGTTTTCTAAGGATGATGTGTGACAGTGTTTTAGTTCCACTGACAGCATCCTTTGTGCACAGTCAACTGAATGCCATGAGCAAAAGGCTAACAGAAAACACGTATAAGCGAGGTTTGTTTTCATGTGGCTTGACCGGTAAACCATTTTTTAAAGCTTTATGCAATAAATAACTGAAACACTTTTAGAAAAGAATAGTTAAAGGTAAAAATATTTTTTTTAGTAGTACATAAATGTCCCCTTAAATGGAAGCTGTGATAAATGACTGAATGAAATTCTTTCTCATAACGCTTCACTCCTGAAGTGGTATCATGAACAGAGTTTCTCTATGCACTGATTATTATTGCATACAATACCTGACCTCTGTCCCGTTCAACTGTCTACCTTCCACTTGCTGAATATATAAGGGCATACAGCAACATGGTCGTTCATATTAATATTCTCCAAGAATATAAAATAACATTTAGCTTTACTGGATTTAGCTCTTCCTACGAGATATGAGAAATGGTGTGTATATATATATGTATGTTGTGTATATACATATATATATATAATACTTTTCTACAATAGTAGAAAAATTTGTAACATGAAGTGCTTCTTAGTTAGCCCAAGTAAAGTTTAACGTGTCGAAATTGATTGATTGTGTTCTAAATTTAACACAATCAAGTAACTCTCTCTTTGGTTGTGAAAACAAACCATACAATCCCTTCATCAAGCTATGTGATGTGATGATATGATGAGCTGCCCACAAACAGACAGTTAGAAGAAAATTGACTTCTTTCTGTGGGGCAACTAAAATCCATTCTCAGGACAGGAAATCTGTAAATTAAGTCCAGCACAGCAGAAGTGGCAAATGTCAGGAGGAAAAACCTGCCCATACATGGGAACTGGCGACACACATCAGATGGCATCAAGAGGCACACGGCTGCACCACGGCAGAGGTCAGACAAAGCTAAAAAAAAAAAAAAACTTGTGAGACTCAGGTTTACAGTCAGAGCCAGCTATGTGTTCTCTCAAATGCCAAAAGCATCAACCAGAAGATTTTAGAAGGTGTAGCAAACTCTCCCTGATGAAACCCACAGCTTGCAACTTCTTCCTCACTATCTGCAAAAAAAACAAACAGTTACCTGGCTTTTCTACCATGAGACACAACTGGGGAGTCTGGCTACTGGTAAGAAACCTAGAGGCATTAACATCAATGTCTCTCCTTCAAGGTCCAATCTGATTTGAATAAAACAAAACAAAACAAAACAAAGAGACAACACATCCCCCTGTACCTGCAGCACCTCCTGGCTTGCAGAGAGGCTCAGAGGACTCCTGAGTAGCACTGCTCAACTCCAGTCTTCACAGATCAATAAACCTGGTTTAAATGAAATTTCTCTCCTCACTAGCTTGTCCTCAAGTTCTCAAGCACAATTAATTGACTGAATTGACCCACATGCAAAGCTGGGAAACACCTCAGTCGTGCAGGGCAGTGGCCTCCCACAGAATATTGCTGTGTAGGTAATCTAAGCAGCATGAAAGGACTGGGCTACAAGGACCTTGAAGAGGCAACCTTCTTAAACTTCCAAATAAGAACCCTATGACATATTCATAAAAGAAAAATCTTTCTATATTTGTGGTTTAATCTGCACCATAACTTTAATGCATGCCAAAACTCTGCTTACGGGTCTGTCTCTGTCTTTTACTTGCAGCTGCTCCTTTTTTTTATAGACGAATGTGGTTGAATAACTGAAATTGCAGGTGCTTTGAGTCAGAAATATTTACAGCAGAGCAACAGAGCAGCGGAGCAACAGTCGGAGGACTCCTTACCCTACCGACAAGCCACAATAAGGTTACCATAGAGTCCTGTTTTTAGCTTACAGCCCTTTCTGTTATACGCTGTGTGTGTTCATCTGGGTTATGACAAATCTGTTCACAGTCCTTACTGGGCATTCGTCACCGTGGAAACAAAGTTTCAGTACTGTTTAAGGCTAATTTTTGGAGCTCCCCTCACAAGCAGGTTGCCATGTCTTGGTGTGATACATGAAAGCCCTTTCTGTCTGTGTGCCCGTCACCACTGATAACTCACAAAGAAGTGAGAGGCAGCTGGAAATGGAAAGCACTGGTAAAAATTTAAGTGTAAAGATGATGACAGCAGAGTGGAAAGTTGCATAAAGCAGAGCTTTGTTGAAACTGATTGTTTGGTCTGTTTAAACAGACTCACTTTACACAACTCACACAAGCACCATATGGCGTACATTATGTGGTGAGGTGACTCAGAAACACGTCACAGATATAAACCGAAAGTTCTGGCTTAGTGTTGATTACAAATGAAGCCGTAATGATTCCCAATGTAACATCTCTAAACGTCAATTAATCTGCGACCCTGGAAGATTTTTGCACAATTACTTTGCAGGTGCATTGTTTTGGAAAGCTTGAACAACTAAAGCTAGAAGCATATTTGCCCTGACACAGTGGGGTTGGAAGAATTTGATGCTCCTACTGTTGGGGTGTCATTTCCTTCTCTTGAAAGAAATACTGGCAAAAGCTCCCTTTGCTCTCAAAAATTGCCTTTTGGTCCCAGTGGCTCTAACAGCATAGCTCTTTTAGAGAGACAGCTCAGGTTTGCTGACTGCCCTTAAATGGATTTGTTGCATGAGGACAAAAAATAACATAGTGATGCCCGGCATTCTGTTGGTTTGGTTTACACATTTCCACTCGCACAAACACACATACATGCACACAAACATGTAGAAGCAGTGGGAACCTGAAAAAGCCTCGACTGTATTCAGCTTTTAAAATGGAAACTGTCAACACAGCCCAAATTCCTACATTCTAACCAGTAGAAGACAAGGAAATTGATGGAGAGTATGTTTTTGGTGCTGTTGTGGTCAGTGATTCTGTTGCACTGCAATTGTGAGGGGAATTTGACTGATGTGTTCATAGTAGCCCAGGGCAAGACAAGTGTCCAAGTGCATGTGTTTGGGTGTGGGGGTTTGTTTAGGGGTTTTTTGTGCATGACTCATTGGTTGTGAGAGAAAGTGACATTTGGGTTGGCAGGAAGTGACCTGTACCTCCAACCGGGAACAGCACAACTGCTGACCACACGCTGACACTTCTTGTCTCACAAGTTGCTCTGTGCAGGCATGTTTTCATGAACCACAAAACAACGGTTTCGGTTATTTGACAAAGAAATGGCAAAGGAAGAGGAGGATTTCAAATGCTGTGGTAAGGTGCCTGGTTCAGAGGTGGCGCACAATCACTCATTAACAACATTCATGGAGGTTGTGAATACCCTGGAGTGAAAATATCAAGTGATTTGTGTTACTATAAGCTGAAATATCAGCAAAATTTTAAACTTTAACTGCAGTCAAATGTTTTCAGTTTAAAGGATAAAGAAGTGTTATGCAGCCTGTGAAGACTTACTGTATTTGTTCTATACATCTTTTGTTAAACATCTGACTGGAAAGCCCTCCATGAGGAGGATTTCCCAGCATGAATAAGAACAACTCGGTCAAAGGAAATCATGAACATCTCATTTAGGTCATTTCTCACCTTTAGCTCATGTTAATAGTTCCCCTAGTGTTGCTGTCAGCACTGCCTGCAACTGTTGATTGACATGGATATGAATTAAAGTGGAGAAAGAACATTTGTGTTTCTCTGACTAATTCTATTTTGTGTCCACAATGTGTTTTGATCAATGCATGAAGTATCTATGTATTAAGCCTAGCGAAGGAAAATATGCTTTACCGGACATGAGCCCAAATGCTAAGCAAAAAGTCAGAAAAGTGCACAAAATAACACCTTCAACTTTATGTCCATGGACTCTAGGTACAGTACACAGTGGTGGCTTACTATGTACTTTTTATTCTGTTCATCAATTTGTTTCACCGTGGTTGTTTTTGTTTGTTTTACTTTTTAAACAAATTAGTAAACATGCATCTGACAAGTTGCAAATTTAGATATAAAAAAAAAAAAAATTGTAAAAAAAATTTAAGCAATTTAAATTATTGATCGCATACGTGTAAAGTATTGTAATAAAGAGGAATGGTACAATAGTTCTGGATTGGGAAAATCAATAAATCACAGGGCCTTAGTAAAACAAAAAAGACCTTATCAATTGGAAAAAACAGAAAAGGATAGTTCATTTTGAGTAGACTGCATTAAATTGACAATATTTAACTTGACTGCTTGTAACACTGTGCTAATCCTACATTGATCTTTGCTAATTTAAGTAAATTTTGTTTCAAGAAATACCACCATTTTCACCTTAAAACACATATGGGGGGGGGATTAAAAATATGTTTTTTCTTAGAAAATCAGAGAAAAAGATAGTTCCATTTTTTAAAGCCAAAAAGCCACAAATGGGAAGAATGTAACCTAGACTATAATATTACCGAAAAGTTTCAAAAGCATCAGTGATTTTACTGCTTATGACTTTATAACAACATGCAGGGAGATTTGGCATTGGAGACACTCACACCACTTATATAAATAGTGGAGCCAAAAAGAAATGAAACTCCAGGTCTGTCTGGAAACGGCTGCTTTTTCCGGATCCATTTGTGTTACGGCTCCGTCTCTGACTGGCAAATGACACGACACAGTGGCAGCTGGATGTGACTCCTGGCTGACAGGCCAGCTTGATAACCAAAGAGGCTTTAAATGAGATTGTTAAAATGTAACAAGGGGATGATGGGAGAAGAAGCATTGTTATTTTGTTCTCATGCCTTTTTTTCTTTTTTCTTTTTTGTGTTTTAAAACATAATCTGTGTTGATGCCATGATCCAGGATTTATTTTCTAATTCAACAGAAAAGCTCACATACATATGACCCATAATTGAATTAATCGAATAAGCATGACTAATACTTGATTATTTGTTTTCATTGTTGAAGTTCTTTTGTTGGGCAACAGCTTTAATAGACATTGAGTGGTGAAAAAAGCTGCAATAATATAGAGGGCTGAATTAAAAGTCCCAGGCTTGATTCAAACCATAGAAATTAACTATTGAGGCCTTTGTCTTATAAATTGGCCACAGATGTGTTTTGAGTATTTTTTTTGCTGATGCAATGTGGTTGTTCTTTGCATCCATTCATCCATCCATTTTCTACATATCTTATTCCTGGTAGGGTTGCGTTTGGCCTGAGCCTATCCCCGCTATCACTGGACAGGTCGCCAGTCCATCACAGAGCCACAAAGAAAAAGACTAGACAAACCAAACACATTCAAGCTTGCTTTTTTGGGGGGATAATGGAAAAACATAACACCAGAGTACCCAAAGAGAACTCATGCACATATCCATTGCAAATATGACAAAAATAATGATCACATCGTCATATCAGGACGGTGTGGTGACCCCTGATGGTGAAAGGCAACACCATTCACATGCACTTCAGTATCAAATAGAATAATTATTCTCTAGAATAATTAGTAATCATAGAAAAAGGAGACTGTGAGTCTCCTTCGAACGATTGCTATTTACCTGTTGCAATTCAGTGAAATGGCTGAGGTCACTCCAAGCAATGCCACGAGCAAGTATGCTCTCTCTCATGATCTCTTTTTAATGTGAAGTGAGAAGCATACAACACACACTAAGAAAAAGGTCTTCTGCAAATGGCAATGATTTGGCAAGGTAATCACAAGGTAAACAACAAAACAATAGGAAATTAGCTAATTCAACGCAAGTCAACTCCCATACATTATCATAAAAAAGCAGACCTTCAACATTTGTGTTTATTCTGTAATAGGAATGTTACTAACCCACCCACTTGCATTTGTTTGGTACATGTTCATATTCTTTGAAAGTAAGTAGATTCTGAATTGGCTGGTAATTTTGAGATAAAATATTAGATAGCTAAAAGAAAAAGAAGGCAGCAAAAGCATTGATTAAAAAAATGGACACAAAACATTGTGATCGTTATGTTATTACAGAATATCTAACATTTAACTTTGGAGCTTGTACATTTATCAAGCACATTTGGGAATTTTCAGTGTAAACATGACTAATGCAAAAAATGCAAAAAAAAATTTGAATAACGAGTTAAGTGGAAACCAGGCGACGCTCTATAAGATGATGTTGTTGCCAGTTTACACTCAATCCTAAAGTCAGGTAAAAATCAACAGATTGACGGATGCATGCAATAATTGAAACACAGAAGCTGGAAAGAACCCACACAGACGCCCAAGTTCAGATTGCAACCTGAATCCACCTAGCAGGCGGTTTAGTTTTTCTTTAAAGTTTAACTAGCGGTGAAAGTAATTTAATATTAGATAGTGTGATGTCTCATGTATGTATGTGTAGCTGGTGTGCAGTGTATATGTCACAGTGTGCATTACAGTGAGTCAACCCCAGGGAGTGGTATGTGACTCTGGATGTGCGAGTGTGTATTTTCTATTTATAGGCACATGTCTAACAGACTGCATCTTGGGAAAAGGTACAAGTTCAGCCAAGTGAACGTAATTCTTGTAGTCATCTCGCTCTCTTTTAAAAAAAATATATATTTCTCCATTTGCCGTCCCTTCACTTTAAATGATTTTTCATCTTTTTTTTACTGATCAGGAATTTTTTACTTTCTAGCTAAAACATTTTTAAAGAAAAATGTCAATTAAATAACACTTGCAAAAGTTTTTACCACTAAAATTATAGGTCCATTTACCACTACATGCAAAAGCTTTGAAATTAAGGCGAAAATGACTTAAGGAAACCTAGCTGTTATCCTCTTTGATATTCTGGGAACGCTTCCATCTTTCATTGCACCCAGACTCTCCTCCCTTCTTTTTCTCTCTGCCAAAGAAATGTTTGGTATTCCGTGGATTCTCTGCACAGTTTTCTCCTGCTCTGTTCCACTCATTAGCTCTCACTTTTGTTCAACTTCTCAAAGAAATGATAGATAGATAGATAGATAGATAGATAGATAGATAGATAGATAGATAGATAGATAGATAGATAGATAGATAGATAGATAGATAGATAGATAGATAGATAGATAGATAGATAGA